>OX457026.1:17668118-18241436 GCA_949752745.1 Protula sp. h YS-2021
GGTCTCGCCCTCTCGTACCCCGCTCTGGTTCGTTGTTCGTGGGTGTTTTGACGTCCTCACGATCCGGTGATTACATTCTTTGTGATCTGCAAAAACGCCACGTCATTGACGAATCTTTTTGTCCTTCTTTTCGATGAAGTTGTCTTTGTTGGGTTGGTCTTGTCACATCATATTTGGTTTGGGGGAGGGACATCCTTCTATTTTGATCTCCTTGAAATTGTATATGAATGTTCCCTAGATGGTCCTGTCTTGAAAAAGTACTTTTTTAACCCAGCCGACTTTGTCGGACTGATTTAGTCGTATCACTATAGGGGGCTTGAATGTATGTGCGTATGTTAAACCTTTTCTTCAAAATGCTACTCCTACAGTTTTGCTCCAATCGTTTTGATATTACGCAGGAATGTTCCGTGGGTGGTGCCCCACCAGGCTATTACTTTTTTGATGATTGACGAAAAACTGACAAAATGGCGGCACTTTTTGTGCCCGTTTTGACCCATTTTAAAATGCTACTCCTCCTACAGTTTTACTCCAATCGTTTAGATATTACGCAAGGATGTTCCCCAGGGGTTCACCTATCAGGCTTTTATTTTCGCGGTTCGCCAAAAACTGCCGAAATGGCGGAACTTTGAAGTTTGGCAAAAACTGAAATAAATGGTAGTAAATAACTGAATTGTCAAACCATTAACTTCTCTCTTTTTCAAATAGTTATAAAATTTTAATCGAAAGTTTCTTAGGTGCTTCTCCACCTGGGCTTTGCTTTTTTTGCAAATGACAAAAAAAATGCAGAAATGGTGGAATTTTAGAAATTTTGTAAAATTGTGTAAATGTCAGTAAATACGTGAATCGTCAAAACCCAACCTCTCCACCATCCCTTTTCGGGTAGCTTTCAGATTCGAATTAAATGCATTTTGCATAGTTCTTGAAGTGGTTTTTAACCCAATCTACTTTTTTTCTTGATATGTTCTTGTTTTCATTGAATTTTGTCAATAGTACGCGTGAACGTTCGTGCTCTGCTCTCCATGTTCATGGACGTGTTTGTGTTTTTTTTTCGTTTTTGTTCTTTTTTTTGAGATTTCACCCGGAAAAGCTCGTTTTTGTGTATTAAAATTGTGAAAAAGTTACATTCAGAAACAAAGGTCTTCATTTTTTGGCCTAACAGTATTCGTATCAGAGTTTTTTTTTCTCTTTCCTTGTTTGGTAACCCGGCTGGGTCATGTGCTTGGACATACTTGTCTTGTGATCCGCTCAAAATTGATCTAATTCGGGATTTCAAATTTCAAATGCTTCTTCTCTCAATTTTTATCGGATTCCTTATAAATGTTATGTGAATGTTTACTACTAGTCCTGTTTTGATGAATTATGTCTCCCCGCCCAAGGGGAGACATACAGTGTTTGGACCGTCTGTGTGTGTGTGTGTGTGTGTGTGTCTCAGTCTGTTGTGAACAAAATGTGTGCAAGATATCTCGAGAACGAAACTTCGGATCGACTTCAAACTTGATCAGTTTATTCCTTGATTAGGTCGGATGGTTCTGTCAACTTTTCAGACATTTCACGTGTTTAGGTCAGATGTATGATGTCATTACGTAAAAAATCTTGTGTGCAAAATTTCTCAGCCGCTGATCATCGGAGAAAGTTGAAACTTGGTAGGATTCTTGCTTGATAGGCCCGAAAGATTCTATAAAATTTTTTCGAGTAGAACGAACGAATGCGGAGTATGATGTCATCGCGAAAATATGAATATATTTTGAACAAGATCTTGTGTCAAAATATCTCGATAACGGAAAGTCGTATCCACTTAAACTTTTATATGGGTATTCTTTGGGTCAGTCGGACGGTTCTTTCAAATTTTGACGCATGTCATGTGATTAGAGCAGGTGTATGAGATTTTTCAGTCGTTGAACATCGAAGGAAGTTGAAAATTGGTTGGATTGATGCTTGGTAGGTCCGAAAGATTCTGTTTGTCGCGAGTTGAACGAACGACTGCGGCGTATGACGTCATCACGTAACATAGTTCTATATTTTGAACCAGAGCTTGTATGCACAATATCTCGATAACGGAAATTCATATCGACTTAAAATTGTAAATGGATGTTCTTTGGTTCAGTCAGACGACTGTTTCAAATTTTGACGCGTGTAATGAAATTAAGAAAAGCATTACGTAAAAAAAATTATCTTTTGTTAAGCAAAATATCTTGATAGCGGAAAGTCGGATCGACTTTAAATTTGGTGTAGTTATTCCATGGTTTTGGTTAAACATTATTAAACTCTTATAGAAAATCAAGAAGGATGCACAATGTCAACACCCCACCCCACCCCAGCCTCCCCATTTTTTGCGCTTTTGTTAACTAAGCATAGTTGTTAACTACGCTGGGGATTTCAGCGCTTTCCAGAAAATTCTCGAGTGTTCATGCATTCTTTAGCATGCTTCAAAATAGTAACAGCATTACTGTTGGTCCAGTGCTATTTGTTATTGCCTGAAATTGAACTTTTTGTTCGTTTCTCATCTACCACCATTACATAGCATGCCACTCAGTCAGGGGTCAGTGTCAGTTGTGGTGCATGATGAAGTCGTTATCCACGAGGTCATGGAATGCTATTGTTGTATTTACAGGTCTCAACAGGACTAGCTATTGATTTTTTTACTGCATACTTGATTCGGTTGCCAAGGTGTTCCATATGTGGGAGCATTGTTGTTTCGGTTAGTATTGTTTGCAGTACCTGGAAGCATTGTTGGCTGTGAAAGTGGGTCATCTGATAGCTTGTGTTATGAGAAGCAGCTCACCATTTTGGCACCGAAATGCCCTCCCCCTTATCCCATCGAGAGGCGTCATCTGATGCGCAGCTATGGTGCTATTTGGCCGATGGGAATGTACGAAGACAAGGTAGTATATCATGGCTATAACTACACTTAGGGTACAGACCGTTACGTTACCTTGGGTAAAAGAGAGTTACGTTTACAGTCGTACCTACATTAGATGGCTGGGGAGGGGGGAAGATGGTGGTTAGCAGAAAAATAATCCAGACCACCTTCAAGATCTGGATAAAAAGATGTAAAGCAAGACCCGTTTGTCATGACCCCTTTCAGATTCAGGTAAAACGACGTACGGTAAAACCTGCCTGTCTTGACCAACTTCTAGACCCGGATAAAAATGTAACGTACAGTAAAACTACTGTAGTGACCAACTTCAGACCTGGATAAGCAGGGCCTACAGTAAGACCCGTTTTAGAGACCACCTTCCAGACTCGGATAAAAAAGACGTGCAGTAATATCTTTTTTTGTGAACACTATCTGTTTTTGATTATTTTGAATTTTTTGCAATGATGATTATGATTATGTTTGCAGAAATGAATATTTTATTTCAGTAATTGAAAAATGCAATTTTTAGGGGGATTATGGGTTTAGTCGGGAAGACAATTTTTTGTTTACAAAACCAAGAAACTAAGTAGGTTTCGATTGAAAGTGTGTAATATAAACCTGTACCCTTATGTTTTGTGTGCACTGGCCGTTCCAGGTACTTTTTTAATGACCAACCACGAAATACTGCCGGCATTTTTCAAAATGTTTGTACAATTTTTATCGAATTACTTTTTCGTCTAACCGACTTCCGCAGTTTGCTACATTCATCACTTGTTGAGTATCTGTCGTCCTTCATGGGTGTGTATTGTGTGTAAACAATTTTTCAAAACGCTACTCTTCCTACATTTCTTATTGTTGTAAAATTGGACAGGAATGTTCCCTAAGTAATCCTCCATACAGCTTATAGTTTTTAGACCAGCCGACTATGTCAGGCTGGTCTTATCCCATCAATAAGGGGATCCATCGTCTGTATGTACGTATGTACGTGTATAAACTTTTACTTAAAATAATGCTTCTTCTCATTCAGTTTTAATCGGATTCCTCTCAAATTTTACACCAATGTTTTGTCAAATTTTTTTACGAATGTTCTCAATATAATTCTCCTGTGAAAATTAGCTTTTTTGGCGATCCGCCCGCCAAAAATTGGTCAAATAGGGGCATTTTTTTATTTTTTTTGTACCTAATTTTCAAAATGCTTCTAGAACAATTTTGATCAGATTTTCTTAACTTCCGCATGAATGTTCTGTAGATATTGCTCTCTTGAAGTCTTACTGTTTCTGGTAATCCGCCAAAAATTGGCTAAGTAGGGGGCATTTTTTAATTTATTGGCGTTGAATTTTGAAAATTCTTTTTTCTCCCACAATTTTGATTGAATTACTTTCCAATTTTGAACGACTATTCTCCATTTAGGCCCCTTTTGAAAAATTAATTTTTTTTGGGCGATCCGCTAAAACTTGTAAGTTAAATAAACATGCGCACTGATTCGAAAAGTCAAACGCGCATCAAAACAAGCTAAACAAACATTCGCACTGGTCCGAAATGCGAACCGCTTATCAACGTAAGTTCAAGAAACATACTCACTTGTCTGAAATTCGAGCCGCGCATTAACGCAATTTAGGTAAACATGCGCAGCAATGCATATTAAATAAACATGCGCACTGGTTTGCTTTGCGAACCGCACATCAACGCAAGCTAAATAAACATGCGCACTGGTTCGAAATGATAACAGAGCCTAACGGCAAGTTAAATAAACATGCGCATTTTTCCGAAATGCAAACCGCACATCAACGCAAGTTAAATAAATATGCACACTGGTCGGGAATGCAAACCCCGCCAATAATACATACCAAAAACATTAGAATTTAAGTAATTATGTTTTAGACGTGGCGTTTTCTTCTTTTCAAAAGGCACATGTGTTTGATCGTTTCTGCTGCTTGAACTAATTGTGTATGTCCGACAGCGCATGTCAACATTACACGTGGATACAATTTCGATACGTTGTTCGAAGGTGTTTTTCTGGGAAATAAATCTTGGTATGTATTTATCGGTCTATGTTCGGGCCCGTTGCTAAATTAATTATTTAGCTAGCTCATTGCCATCTCGACTTTGAAGTCCGATTTTCCTGGCAAATTCCCTTGTTCATACACGCTCGATTTGGTCTTATCGCTTTTCGTAAGCTGGGGCTTTGTCATTGGACAAACTTGTACAATGTGACTTGTACAATGTCCCTGGACATTCTTGTTTCAAAGACCAGCCAACTTTGTCGTGCTGGTCTTATCACATCAAGATGGGCATCCGTGGTCTGTATGTACGTATGTAAATGTGTAAACTTTTACTTGTTATGCTTCTTCTCCTTCAGTTTTGATCGGATTCCTTTCAAACTTCTTGTGATTGGCCATCCGGATTGGCTATCCGACAAAAATGGCCAAATGGCGAGCATCTGAAAATTTTCGGAAGCCAATTTTCAAAATGCTTCTTCTCCCACAATTTTGATAAGATTTTCTTCAAATTTTGTACGAATATTCTCTAGGTAGGCCTCTTTTGAAAAATTACTTTTTTCGCGATCCGCCAAAAATTGGCCAAATGGGGGGGTGCTTGCATTTTTTTGTCTTCTAATTTTCAAAATACTCCTCCCACAATTTTAATTGGATTCCTTTCAAATTCCGAATGATTGTTCTCTAGATTGTTCTCTGAAAAGTTTTTTTTTTTTTTATTTTTGGGTTGCTAGCTTTTGAAATACCACTTCTCACAATTTTGATTAGATTTCCTTGAAATTTTGTAGGAACGTTTCTTAAGTAGGTGACTCTTAAAAATAGCTATTTTCTAGCGAGCCTTCAAAAGCTGGTCATATTGGGAACATTTTTCTAATTTGTTGGCTTCCAAATCTCAAAATGCTTCTTTTCCGACATTTTAGATCGGAATCCTCTTAAATATTACACGATTGTTCTTTTAATGTCTGTCTCTTATAAATTAACTTATTTTGCCGATCCGCCAAAAATTGACTATATGGGAGCATTTATAAGTTTATGGTTGCCAATTTTTAAAATGCTTCTTCTTCCACAGTTTTAATCAGATTTTCTTTAAATTTTGTAGCAATGTTCTTAAACTTCCTCTTAGCTTCCCTTGAAATATTACTCTTTTTATGGCGATCCGCCCAAAATTGACCAAATGGGAGCATTTTTTAATTTATTGGCTTCTAAATTTCAAAATGCTTCTTTTCCCGCAATTTGGATCGGACTCCTCTCCAATTTTGCTTGGCCAAATAAGAAACCACTTTCTGATTGTCCAGCAGGAACTGAACCACATAACCCTTTGAGAAAAGTGAAAAGAAACTGACATACAATAAAATATCCTTCATTTCCAACACATTGATATCAAGCGTCCGATCGTGAAAAGACTATTGGCATTTCCAAGTGCGTCATGGAAAAAAAGAAATCCGGTTTGTAAGAGGCGTTCTGTACGATCGTGCCCTGATGGATGGAAGAGATGGAAGAGAGAAAGGCACATTTTTATCACACGCTCCTCACGTGACCACCAGTCTAGATGAATGCTAACAGGAAGAGGCGTAGTCGATGATGTCGTGACCTGCCACTACACAATGCTCTCAGCACTATGTGTTGAAACTCGTGAAAATGGCACCTGCCCAATTCGTCATATTTTCCCACACGACGCGAACAACCAAAGTCAACAACTTTTGAATGCGTGGTTGAGTTGAAAACCCTGCCCTCTACAAAGCTCAAAAGGTCGTCAAAAATTTCTATCGCTGAATCAACTCTGACTTCTTTCAATTGGCCAAAACTCCGAGAGCAACGAATTGCTTGACAAAAATGACCAACTGAGAGAACGGCAAGTAATTGTCCCTGGTTACCAGCAACCAATCGTCCAAAAAATGAGCAACCCGATTTGTCAGCCTCGGAGTTTGAATACCTTCATATCCCGTGTGAACACGAATGATGCCGTCAACAGCCCAAAAGTGTGTGAAATTGTGAAGGCAAACATCCGAAAACTCCACCAACATGGCCTACATGCCCTGATTTAGTGAAGATTTGATCATATGTGGAGTGTTCATTTCTAACGGCTCTAGAGGTAAGATCCGACTGCGTTCTGACACATCTATGACAGGCTTTAACTACCAGGCGTTTTTAGTAAAGAGAGACACTACAAAAAACTAGTGAGTGTCGATAGGCAACTTTTCCATGGTTATAATCTAACGCTTCTTGAATCATCGAAATTAGCGCTGGTCGCTTATCTGGCTCGTGTTCTTACGATGTGACTAAAGAAGAATCGAAAAGTTTGGTCACTGGGTAAAGAATTTACAGGACGGATCGGCCCCTCCCAAACGGTTATGGGTGCTCACATCGCAACCAACGGATTACCTGTTTGGGAGCCCCAAGGGATTGCCAAGCTTGGCAGAATTTCTTTGGCCATCATCCTGCAGACACATTTGATCTTCACTTGCTTACATGAGAAACCAGCTCTTCTTAAGAATTTAAAATATATGGACTAGATTGCTGCACAGCTTGGATTGATACTGTGATTGGTTGCTCCTTCGTTCCTTTCCTGTGATTTCACTCGGGCTGCGTCAATTGTCTCATTCAACAAGTCCGGCTGAAAAAGGTCTGAATGGCCGTAAAACGCAGCTTTCGGGTGTACTCCATGCTGATAATTGGGTGCGGCAGCACCTGGCCACTATGTAACACCACCAACAACGACAATAACTATGCGTTCTGTTTAAGTAAGTCTTACGACGCTGTAGCGACGTAGCCGAAAACATGATCAAACATCGAATTGGTGTCTGGCTCAAAACGCTGCGCAACGTCTGGATCGCGGCATGCTGAAACGATGTATGCCCTTCGAGAAACCTGCAATCCCTTCCCGCTAACGGAATATCCCATTCTAGATTGACATTGATCAACCTGTGTCTGCAACACACCATCATTGGACTGCAGCAGACACGACCACTCGTGCAGTTTCGAAGCTTGAAGCGACTGTAACTCTTCCATCCTTGCCTGTAATGCATTCGCTACACAATTTTTCGTTTTTTGTTGTGGTTAGACCCACAAAGTCCTCCCTCGGTCGCGGCTTTGACTGGGCAGCATAACATAGAGACGGCCTCATCACTGCAATTTTCCTGCGCTAAGTTGCAGAGCAACTAACACCGGCGCGGCTATCGACTACACCTGCGGAGTTAAAGGTAGTAACCTTTGAGGGTGTAAGCATCGACAATGCTAAGCACGAAACGACTGTGTGGTGGCTTGAACTCACTCAGTTCTTCCTGTTTCTTTTTACCAGAGGAGGAATGCTCGGCTGATGAAGAACACGAAGACCCGAAAACTGAATCATCATCAGATTGCTGTTTCTCCGCTATATGCGGGCCATCAACGGTAGTGGAGGAGATTGTACCGCAGTTTGCGACTCCACTTCCGTGATAATAATTGCTGTAGGGGCAGCAGCATGACGCAGTGTGCACGAGACTACCGACCCCGACTATGACAGCAAACCACGAGGTGCTTGAGTTCATGTCAAACATGACGCCACGCATCCAATTGCAAATCCAAACTTATGGCGACGTCACGCACGCGGCGAGGCTCTCCCTCAGCATTTTGACTATTCTAACACGATTTGGGATGCCAAGGAATAGTGACATGCGGAGTACTCACTTCCTGTACAGCATAGTTTGTTTCCATTGTTAAGAAATACGATGACACATGCTCGATAACACAAACTGAATAGGTGCATGCTCAGCGGGTGATGATCTCACAATCCCCTATAGCCAATACGACTCCCACCCGGTGCCGATCAACGAGGTAAACCGCCCGCTCACGACAACGTAGCTGCCACAAGAGTGACCGGCTTCAGCTTGAGTTTACTGTATCTTGATTTCATAGAAGCATCAGTGTCTCATTTGTCAATCACAATCGTTGCCGATGGTGGCATAGGTTGTTACGAAGCTGATGCCTTGTCACTCTTAGAACGCTTACGCCCTGTGGTGCACACTCGAGCAAACTCTGTCTAC
Organism: Protula sp. h YS-2021; assembly: GCA_949752745.1. Lineage (NCBI taxonomy): Eukaryota > Metazoa > Annelida > Polychaeta > Sabellida > Serpulidae > Protula > Protula sp. h YS-2021. Next base: position 17,676,992 of record OX457026.1, read on the forward strand.
TGTAGTAGAAATGGAAAAGAGTGGACATACTGATTGTCGCGACTGTACAGGGAATAAGGTTGTATGCCTAAGGGTCTTAAACATGAAGGGCATCTTTTGTGTGAGTCACCTGCTAACTTGATGGGACCACAGGAGTCCGGGATTGCTGCTGTTCTAGAAAAGAAAGCAACTCATATACCTATGCACTAACCACTCTGGTTGCTGAACAAAGCCATTGACGCAAGACGCAACAAACCTAATTTCTTAACATTGCATCAAAACCTTGAAGACAGTGATATAAAGTCGATACACGACCCAACACTGCGCCGATACCTGACGAATCATCACAGTTACATCCCGTATCATGCACGAACTGGACCAGCAGCGACCTGTCACATGGCCATCGCTGACACGAATACGTGGACAACCCAATAGCCGTATCAGAGAAGGCAGCAAGCGAATTCACTACTCGGCACATTGTTAAGCCGCCATAAAGCGCCAATGCTCGCAAGACGGACACAGGAAAAGACAGTTGTTGCAAATATTTCACGGAAAAGTCGTTACAGTATCGACCACGTGTTAGAAGCAAGATCACCACTCTGTATTTAGCTTAATGTCCACAGACTCTACAATGCCCTGTTGCTTGCAGAATAGAAGAAGAACGGTGGAAGGGTGATTAAAACTCTTCTGTTAACGTAGCCGATTCGATGTAAACTAGCCCTCGAGATAGGATTAATGTGAAAGTCGATCAAAACTCACCTCATTGTAAATTACATGTAATCCACACTAAAGTGTTCATGCCCGGGAAGCATTAACCGAAAGAAAGCCGGTTTGACAAAACCCCAAATCAAAACTACTACGTTCAGGAATCAGTTAAATCAATAAACCGTTCTCCGTTAACAAAACAAAATGAAAATCAAAGCATACATACATATACTACTAAAGATACATACCGGGAGTTTCCGAAAAGAAGCTCCCCCATATAAAAGCCCCGGGGCTCTTATTAGGAAACTGTTTAATAATAGAAGCCCCTGGGCTTCTATTTGGAGTTAACATAAAGACCTGAAAAAATCGTTTCCTAATAAAAGCCCCCTCCTTCCCTGCAAGTCTTTTTAGAACTCGTGTTTACTGGCAATGCAGACACGGTGCACTTAATCCTTAGATATGAGGCAGCCACTAGACATGTTAACGTTTTGCGCCGTTGCTTAATCCTGTGCTTTGCATAAGGCGAACAGACACCCCCCTCCCCATTGCCACCTTTACTCCGGAGTACTACTGGAAATATAACGGGCCGAGTACTGAAACGGGCGTCGTGATGTTGCCCCTCCTTCCCTGCAAGTCTTTTTAGAACTCGTGTTTACTCGCAATGCAGACACGGTGCACTTAATCATTTGATGTGAGGCAAACCCCTAGACACATTTTGCGCCGTTGCTTAATCCTGTGCTTCGCACAAGGCAACCCCTCCCCCCTCACTTTACCGAATTTTTTTTAACTGTCGTTGTTTTTGTGTGTTTTGTTATTTTTTGCGGATATCCGCAGCATGTAGTGCTTTAATAAGAGATTGATGGTAAATTTTCTCTTCCAATAAAAACTTATCGTCAACACCCCCCCCCCCATCTCAAAAATAGAAGCCCCGGGGCTCTAATTAGGAAACTGTTTCCTGATAGAAGCCCCGGGGCTTCTATTTGGTTTCTAAATGAGCGCCTGAAATTGGACAGTTTCCAAATAGAAGCCCTGGGCTTTTCTTCGGAAACCCCTGGTAATATTTAAAAAGTAAGCAATTGATCTTGAATTTGATTCGTCTTAATAAAAAATGTGGGCGGGAAAAATCCTGCTGATCGATCGCAATAAGTTGGAAATAATTCGATCAGGTGACTAGCACTACACAGACTGATTGGCCGGTTGGTTGACAACGTATTGTAAGCAAAGCAACGGATCAAACACGTTGAACGTTTGCGGTAATATTCCACATTTTTTATTATGGATTGCGAGAAACAAGTTAATACATTGGATAAGATAGTCTACAAACCGATATTTTCAACTAAAACTTATACTATATGGCTTATCATCTCCTTGCTGTAGCTACTTAAATTAGCAGGCCAACTCTTAAATTTACTTTGCGTTCTAGATCATGAGTGCACAGCGTTAAGATCGTAAAATATAAAAAGATCATGTGAATGTGCAAATCTAATACTAATACTAACACACATTGTACCACATACAATGTATGTTGAATCGCACATCATTAATCTTTAGAAACCCAAGAGGTGTTTACCTCCTGCAACAGGTCAATAACTACCACAACAGTACTAAAATTCTCAGACTCTATCACAAAAAGGCCCAAACTACAAAACTTACCGGTATCACCATCCAAGACAGTTTGAAATAGGATAGTCATTTTGAAGAAATTACCAAAAAAAAAGAAGAAAAGATCAAAATTACACATCTTGATCCAATTAAAAGGAAGTGGCACAATAACTGAACAACTGTTTCAATTCTATACATCTATCTTTAGGCCCGAATATGCAGTAACCTGCCTGGAGAACATAGCTTACAGCTGAAGAAACGGCCACCTTGGAACAAATCCAGAAGAGGGCTGTCAGTATTATAACATGAAGCAACTTAATGAAAATGCTATCAAAGAACTATACCTAACTAGGCTTTCGGAGAACAGAACAGAACTATGCAAAAAGTTTTTTTTATAAAGATCCAACTTAAAAATGATGTACTAAATGACATTCTTTCTAAACATTAAGAGCAAACTTATTCTCTCACAAAGGACAATAAATAGTCCTTTCCCCAATTAACACATCATGATATACAAGCTCTTTTGTACCTTATTCTCTACGTAATTTTCAATAACTCAATTCATTTCTGTTCTTGAAGACAATTTAACCATCTTCGGTTGCCAGTTTCAAAAATAAAACCTTATCTTATCTTCGTCGTTATTATACAGCCGACCTCTGAGAAGATCTATGTATTAACACAAAACATATGGATATCTTTTATGACTAAATTGTCCCCAAAGCCACTCTCTAGAATAGCTTCAGTATCGGCTAATTTTTTCAAAATGACTGAGGGGTGTCCTAAATAAATGAGGTGGAGAGAGGATTTTCAGGTCATGGAATATAAACATAATAAAAAGAAAAGAAAATTTAAAGAGATAAAATGCTGTGTTTCGTTTGCCTTTAATGTATTTAAAGTGGAAAATACTGTAATATTAGACAAATACTGTATTATGGCTAGCTCTATCAGTGGGTTCTTTGTTTGGTAACTTTTTAATCTACCATTTCACCAAATATCAAGGCTGTTGCTTTGAACACTTTGCCCAATATAAAAAAAGCATTTAACACCAGTGGACCTAGCTGCGAGTTAGCTCCTCCTTACTTTTACATTTTGGTAGGACAGCGCTCATTGACTCTCCTCATTTATGTCATATGTCAGATATTCTAGTTAATGTTTACTCCGGTGGTAAAGCAACAAGCTGTAGAAGTACAGTCGGTTTCTGAAAAATTTGTATTTAATGCTTTTTAGGTCAGGCGACTCCATTGGCCTATTCTTATAACATAAGTGGGAGCGGAACATCCGACATCTATCCTTATGCATGTATATGTAAACTTTTACTTTAAATGCTTCTGTTATGGCAGTTTTGATCGGATTCCTTTCCATTTTTTTTACAAATATCAACCAACTGGTCAACTCTTGAAAAGTTACTTTTTGGGGGATTTACCAAATCGGCAACGTTTTGAAAAATTTTGTGAGTTTTTTTCAAAAATGCTTTAGCTCCTGCAGGTGGATTGGATTTATTCTAGATTCTAGAACAATGCTCTCCAGGTGATCTTTTCTTAATTTTTTTGTGCTTATCTAAAAATTGGCCTTATGCTTCTGCTTGCTTTTAACTTTTAGGCATGTTTTTAGCGATCCCACAACCCTTATGTACTTGATTCTTTGGCTCCAGCTGGTCACAATGGCCCGGACAATCTTATTTGAAGATGTAGAACAAACTATAGGTCAAGTTGCATTTATAAAATTTTTCATATTAACACTTTCGACGCGCACATATATTTTTAGTTGCACTGATTCAGAAATATATGTCGCAACCCCTTGCCATCAGTATGTAGCAATTCTCTTTATACCACTTCTGCCCTGTGAGGCAATGTTTGTGGTATCTGTTAATCATTTTGCTAGTAATATGTTCCAGTATAATACTTTTGTGACTGTGCTGACACCGGAGAATACCGGTTTATTGCATAAGAAATCGCTATGCAATCACTCAGTGGGAGTCGAACTCACAATGGCATACAACAAAAAGTACTGACTAAAATATACATTTATGACCCTTTCCAATTACTTTACCATTTTCCATATCACGCCAAGTTTTTTAAGTGTCACCGAAAAAGGCATTTTTGTCACATCAGTACCGAACTTGATAAGTTGTCATAGTCAGAACCAGTTACAGCAATGATTAGAACAGTAGTTCAAGTAAATATGACGAATTCGCGAAATAAATAAAATATACACTTAAGGTGTTTACTTTTCTGGCAGATAACCCTCTCGACAGTCTCTCGAGAACTCGGTGCTTTTAATATTCCGGCAGATAAATTATCTGACGGCCGTTCTTCCTCTCGAAAACTGATTTCCGGATAACTGTCCAAAATCACGTGACAAAAACAATGAATATGGTGTCGTTCAGGTAAACACGCCGTTGTGAAATCATTTATTACAGCTTATTACGATATGTGTAAAGGCTTTCTGAGATATTGTTCTTTATATCAATACATCTTAATGTCAAGCATGGTTTTAGCCAGAAGTGTGGTTGAAAATGACCATTTTCCAGTAAAGCGCCTTTGCTGGCAAAACCTATGCAAATCTGTTAATGTCGCTTACTTATTCTTATCAGCCAACTTTTGGATCTTTCCGATGAAGGTGTCGTTTCGATTTCAATTGTGTTGGATAAATTATAAAGGAATGGTAAGGCAAAAGCAAAAACTTTTCGGCAAAAGTCAAAGTGCGAATTGCCTTATATATTTCTGGCAAAATAGAATTTAGTTGATTATTGCCACCTTTTTTATATAATTTCGTTATGTCCTTAATTCATCTGAGTTCAGTCGACATGCAAAATCTTTTCGGTTACTGAAGAAATTGGCAAGCGAGCGTGTAAGGAAATACATAAATAGGAGTTTTATGATAAACATTGTTATTTACCGTTGGTGAAATTTACGAGATTGTGTGGCCAGATAGTTTCATTTTGCGCATACATTTGCAAGAAAGTGTAGCACAAGCAGTGAGATGGTAAAATTTAGTATAAGAGTATTTAAGTCATTTTTCAAATACCTGTATTCCTGAGAGGATAATATGTTATCTTTTTGCCTTACGCGTTCTTTTCTTGACCTTATTTTTTGTAGTTTCCTTTCATGATCGTTTGTTTTGAAACATAGCATTTCATTATTTTCCAAGTTTTTTCGGAGAAAACTCGTCATCTTCCAAAATATGTTTGTGACTCTAAATTTTGTATAAACTGTTTAATAGTTTGTCAGCTCCAATCAATGCACCTTACTTTAAATCAATTTGTCTGGATCAAAGTCAAATATTTTTTTTCAAACTAATTTCAGGTCAGCTGGGCGTTTGCAGGGACTTGATAAAGACGTACGACAACGATTATGTGGACACCAGTGCATTTATGCATGGAACTTACAGCATAACACCTCTCAGCGATGCAACCCGTAAATTCGTACCAACTATCGTTTTGTTATATACTATGAAAATGTCAGAAACATCCAGGTTATTTGTTATTATTTACTGTGATAGTTTATTATTATTCCTTGTGCCATCACGTAGCCACGTCAAATGAGTCATTTTTTTTCTAAAGCATCATTGTCTTTCGGAGAGAATGCTTTTGTGCAACTTTTTCCAGTGAAGTCCTGCTCCAACAAAGACTAAAATGATCTTAATCTTTATCTTCAAATAGGGCAACATGTGCTGAAAGTTGAGCCAATTTCTCAGGCAAGAGAAGAGGCTGAAGAGAGAAAAGAAAATGTTCCGGTTTCTAATGAACAGCCGAAGGGGGCAACAAGACACGCCTCAAAAACAGGATATGAAAAAGGCCAGTTGTTTTCTTTATTAGTTTTCTTTTGCCTTCATGCCTCTTTGTTGAGTCAATGAAATTTCTTCAAGAAACAAAGTTTTCATTTATTTTGGAACTTAAATTTGTCAGTGAATCAGTACTTTTTTGTGAAGTATTATGCAATAATAAAATATTTTCTGTTTTCTTTCATAAGGAATCATTGCAGATATTTTTGGTATTGTCATATTGTTCTGTATCATAACCGGAAAATGAAGCTGATCACATTAATATCTTCCAAGTCTGTGGGCAAGAACCCCGACCCTCAGATTGATCGCCTCGGTAAAAAGCCAGGGAGATGCAATGCTCGATCCACGAATGAAGAAGTGCGTAGTTTGGTATGAAATATGAAAAACAGCTTGAATACAAATTTCACACCTGTGCACGTAAAAGTCAAAACTTCATATTTGTTGAATTCATACATTGTTTAAAAATGCCATGCTAAACTAATGTCAACTACAGATTAACGGTAGTTATTGTTAGAATTTCTGACCTCTCATTATATTGGGTATTTATTCACCATTTGTAATCTTGTAAGGTTTTATTTAACGCCATAATCCGCCATGTTTTTAAGCTCTGTGAACGGGAAATAATGATATTCTAATCGTCTTTGTGTTATTAAATACCATCGACAAAGAAATCGTACGCTGAAAACATTTTCAGTCCAAATGTCATTAAAAATAATTCATTCGTGTTACTCTTTCGAATCACTGATGTTTCATTTCAGTGCAAAAGCAAGTGGAAATACTTAGTGAAACGACTTAAGGACTTCGAGAACAACAGAAAGCAATCCGGTGCCAAGCGGGTTTTCTTCGGGTTTTCGGAACCAATGGCCGATGCTCTGCAGAAACGGCCTGATATATTTCGATCAACTGAAGTCGGCAATAACATCGAGAGAGCAAGTGGGCTGTAAAGAAACTTAAACCGAAAATCAGACCCCAAAACGTCAGAAAAAAGATTCGAAGCAAGCTACTGATGACGCGATTAATAATTGTTTTAAGGCGATCGAGTGCCTGTGCAAGGAACAAATAGAGAACGACAGACGCAGACTTAGTCTAATGGAGCGTTTTGTGGAAAGTTACGAAAAAAATAAGTAATATTTGTTAACTTTGCGTCGTAAATACCAAGTAAAGTTTGCTTGGTGTAACTTCTCTTATAAGGTTGTTCTGTTATTTTTTCATGTTTCAAATGTGCCATATTTGTAAAACAAAAGTTTTGTAACATTCTAATATCTCAATTATTTTCTCATTATCGCTCATATTTCGGCGCTTCCGTTAGTTGTAACATGCAATTGAAACGTTTGGAACGTTAAAGTGCGACAGTCAGTTTTTCTCCTTCAGTACACTGGGACACCAAACAGATTATTTTGGTCTGCACATGGTTGGTATTAATGAGCAAATCTCTGCATTATTGTATTCCTTCTTATGACTCTTCGTTGTCTGCCTGCTTCATCGTTGAACACCACAGGTAATAGCAAAACAGCTGGATCATTGCCATCATTATCAAAATAGTCTTCAACGTCTTCTTGCAATATGCAGATATTGTGCAGGCAACATGCAGAGGGTATAAGGTAGCACATTGATTCTGAGTCGTGCTGCTCAATGAACTTTAATCTCCTCAATCGCCCTGAAATTGTGAGATGCGTGTTTATTTTATTTTCACTTAAATGAATTGTGTAAATAAGTTGAGTTATCTGTTTCATTTCACATACGTATATATACTAATATTTTTCCTTAGACACTTGGTTTTATTATCCTCCGTGCAAAGACGGGCTATAAGTATATAGCTTTCAGCTTGCCCGTCTGTCTGTCCGCTTTCGTCTACCTTCCTGTCCGGACTGGATCTCAGAAAGTATTTGTCGTATAGTTTTTTCCTTTGACGTACGGTTAAAACGCATATTGAAGGTGTGCAACGTTGTGTCATTTTTAAAATCGGCAAAAAATTGTCAAAAATATGACTTGTCAAAAATGACTGTTTTCAGGAAATTTGTTGGCACGGAGATGTGCAACGTCGTCTTATTTTTTATATCGATCAAAAAAATGTTAGGCAATGTAACGTTTTTAATTTCATTGAATTTACTAACATCCCATGACCTTATGTGTTACACGGTGGATCCTGCCTCACTGATGCTGCAGTTTCTGAATTGTTCAGGCAGAGTGCATAACGACTTGTGATGAAATTTCACAGAATCGCCTTCTTAAATATCGCCTATTGTCTGCAACAATACAGTCTATCATACATTGATACTGGATCTTTTCCGTTTACGCATCTTTTGTTCCCGTAGTTTATTATAAGAAGTTTCACTTCCGGTTGAAGTAAATTTCTATAACCGACTTCAATGATCCAAAATGCGTCATCCAAAATTACTGGAAAGTAAGTTGGTCTATTTTCTTTTGGAGCTACAACAAAATAACGCAGAACTCACTTTTCAGTAGCACAAATGCCCTTTCAATGGTGACCCTAACCGAGAAATGGATTTGATTGAACCTTATCATGCTTGGGGTGAGGTGCTGTCCCTGCCGAAATGGTGTTAAAAGCCCAACCTCCAAGGAGCATGAATTCGACACATCGCACAACCCCTTCGTGGTGGAGAGGTAAATTGGTGAATACTAGGGCGTTATGAACTCTGCCTGGATGTTCGATTGTCCAGGAAATCTCAATTGTGATTTGGCCATCGGATAGTTTTTCTAACCGAACACTGACTGAATGTTTTGGCTATCATATGAACAACATCACAACAAAAGTTCTGGCAATAACCGAATAAATTATCCAACTGTCGGCATGTAACTTTATTAGCCATGTACCATAGGAAGATCAGGAGTTTAGCGTCCAGTGGTTCTTGTGGTTTTCCACCCTGGTAATTTCTTTCAGTCAATCCTGTTATATCGTTCTCAAGAATGACCTTCTACAAATTCAACATAAACGCATTCGACGGTGATGCGCAACATGGGAAAGTGTGCTTTGAATTCATCCAAAATGTACCTTGGTATCACTTCAGAAACAAAATTCGTGATTCAGATGTGCTTCATTTTCGCCTTCTTCCTGTTCAGTAGAAATTAAGAGAAAAATTGTAATACATTTAGAATGTTGAGTACGATTGCTAACTTTTTTGTTTGCTATTTTTTTTTTGTAATTTTCCAAATAAATTGTCGTTTATTCGGCATAGATTAGAGCGCAAAAAGGACAAATCTGGCCTCGAAGCCGATAAAGTTGCCTATTCAAATCAATGTCGCTACGTAGGCTTCCTCGTCGACGTCGCAAAAACCCAGTCAATCAAGAACTCTGTGTGCGAAACTAAAGATGACATAAAACAGTTATTTCATACTGCAAAGAGTGTCTTGACATGGAAATCTAATAATGTTCTTCCAGAAACTGAGCCTCCCTCTGCCCTACCAGCTACGTTCTCCGAATATTTTATTAACAAAATAGTCAAAATCAATGCCTATATTAGTAGTGAAATAGGCAAAGCTGCTGTTTCTGAAATTGATGAAATAATATGTGCAGAATCTATTTCTTTGCACAACTTCAGTGATGCCTCCGAGGACGAGGTTGGGCGTGCAATCCTCGCGTCATCTTCTTCGACATCAGAACTCGATCCCTTGCCTACAAAGCTAGTAAAGCAATGTAAATCGAGTTTCATTCAACCACTTACGCAAATTGTTAACATTTCCCTTAGATCCGGGAAAGTACCGGAAAACCTGAAAGCGGCCATTGTAAAACCATTGATTAAAAAAGCTAAATTGGATAAAAAATAACTTAAAAAATTATAGGCCTGTTTGAAATATTGCGTTTGTGTCAAAACTGGTTGAAAAAATAGTCGCCAACAGAATCAATCATCACATAGAGCTTTACAACCTTGCCGAAAAGTTCCAGTCAGCTTACCGGAAATATCACTCTACTGAAACGGCGCTGCTACGTGTTCAAAATGATATAAACGCAGCTCTACAAAAGAAGAAACTGTGTGCACTAGTCCTTTTGGACCTTAGCTCTGCGTTCGATACCATAAACCACGCAAAACTGCTGTCTCGCCTATCAACACGTTACGGGGTCTCTGGTACAGCACTGCAATGGATAGAGTCATACCTCACCAATCGCTCCCAGAGGGTGTTGATCGATGGAGTGTTCTCCGATCCGACACCCCTTGTTACGGGAGTGCCCCAGGGGAGTGTCCTAGGACCACTGCTGTTCACCTTGTATGTGGCCCCTGTTGGCGATATCATGCGAAAACACGGTTTATCATATCACTTTTATGCTGACGATACGCAATTATTTGTATTTTTTAATGTTAATGACTTTGGCAATGCATGTAGTCTATTAGAAGCATGTATCTGTGACGTTAAGACGTGGATGACTCTTAATCATTTAAAGCTTAATGATGAAAAAACTGAGGTTATTTTGATTGGAACAAAGCATTTCAGGTCTAAGTTGTCTAACATAAATTTGAAGGTTGGTGATCAAAATATTTCTAGTGTTTCGAATGTCAAGAACCTTGGTGTCATATTTGATCAATCTTTGTCCATGGAACAGTTTGTTGTGAGAAAGTGCCAAATTGCAATGTCTAATCTTCGCTCTATCTCGAACATGATAAAGTATATGGATATAGATGTTACGCGTACTCTCGTTCAGGCAATGGTTATATCACAATTAGATTATGGAAATGGTCTCTTACATGGCGTTAATAAAACCCTGATTAAGAAGTTACAGCTTGTCCAAAATTCTGCCGCTAGGCTCATTGCAAAAGTAGACAGACGGGGTCATATAACCCCTATACTTAGGGAGCTGCATTGGTTGCCAATTGACGCTAGAGTCATTTTTAAAATTTTAGTACTCTGTTTCAAATGTTTAACAGGAAATGGCCCTGCTTATCTAGTTGATTAGTTAGTTCCTTATCAACCAGGTCGTACCCTGAGATCGTCTAGTCATTTGCAACTAGTCATTCCAAGAACTAGTTCTAAAATGGGAGACAAATCATTCGAAGTGTTTGCGCCGAAGCTGTGGAATGATCTTCCGATTCATATTAAAAGTTCTACTTCTATTTTATGTTTCAGAAGACTTTTAAAAACCTATTTGTTCAGTCAGTATTATTAGTTGCTATTTACTGTTGTTGTTTTTATAAGTACTTTTTTAAAATTTTCTTAGACTATGTGTATTCATGTTTATGTATCTACGTTTGTAAGCGCTTAGAGATTTAATTATATAAAGCGCGTTATAAGAATTACGTATAATAATAATAATAATAATAATTATCGTTATTGCTTTTTATAATGTGTTTACGTAACGGACTTCAACTCGCCACTGATATTATCGTTTCCATTTCAATATCAAATCCGTTTAGATGCCCAGTAACAAATGTTTCAAACATCCCCTTCCCCTTCGTTAGAAAGAAGTATTTGATGTATTCATTTTTCAATACCTCATTTCCTATATAAAAAGTATCACCCTCCCTTTGCATTGGGATAGCAATGGTGAATTTTCAAGCAACATCATTGTTTTACTGGTGCTCGTAATGCCTGACTGAACCGGTGGAATAAAAGGAATTAGTGAATTATAACCAGAAAAGTTATTTGTTTCAACAAGCGGACGGGCAAGGGCGTGGGGAGCAAACGTAGTTTAATTTAGGGGAGCGCGATGATTGGAGAGGAGAAAGCTCATTTTTGTCTTTCTCCCCGATGATAAAGTAAAGAGGCAGTTAGGTGTTTTTTTTTTTTTTTTTTGGAGGGGGAGGGGGGAGGGGGGAGGGGTCGGAGGCGCCTAAGTTTCTCACAGCGACGACGGAAGGTGAGTACCTACACACCACTAGCTAACCCCCACCATAGGTCCTGCCCTTAACCCCTCTCGGTATTAGGACCATGACTTGGAAGGGAGATAGCCCTGCCGGAGAGCGCAGCCCCAAAAAAGCTTATCGTTACTTCACTCTACAGACACATATATGTGGAAATGCATATAGCAGTTTGTGGCATTTAAAATTGCTTACAGCTTCAACTTATTCATTCCTTAGAATTTGCTGTAACCCGCAACATCGAAAATAAAAGGATGACAGTTCTTTGTATATATTGGCGATAATTCTCTAAGTGCCTTTTTCACACTATGCCAAATTTTCTCGACAAATTTATCCATAATATAAATATTTTATTCTTGTTTTTACATAATTCTGAGTGGTCTGTCACAACACAGCTTCAGAAATGTGCATTGAACGAACCAGTTGTGGATAAGAGAGATGTGATTTAATTGAAACATTCTTACATTTTGACTGAAATGACAGCATGAAGAAATGGCAGGCTGGCAAGGCTTGAGCTGCCATCAAAACCGCCGTTTGCAAGAAAAAACTGTGATTCTCTCATGTCGTTCAAAGTGAGCGATAATGTCACATTTAACGACAAGATAAGTTCTCAATTTCCAGCGCTAGTACTATTCTGAGCCATTCTCTAAAAAAGCATTTGTGCGCATCCGACATTCTCGGCCTCTCGGCGCTCAGAATAGTAAACACGGTTAAATGAACAGGCCCCAAACCTCGTTTTGGAAGGGAAATCTATTTTTGGGTTTTCCCCGTTAGGATCTGTGTAACAGAACCCACGGTAGTTTTACAGCGTAAGAAAGATAGAATGAGATGAATGTTAACCTTGCGCGTATTGATTAGCTGAACGAGGGAAGTTAATACTATAGAAAAACTCACCTGCAAGAGGATTTATAGTAGTTCTCCTGTTCGGTTGGTATCCAGCCGTTAGTTAGTTGTAAACTCGTTTTCAATTCCCGCTCCAGCTATCCACAGTAAGTTGCCACCGGTGAGACTCCAGGTCAGCTAGGCTTACGGTTGTGCTTGACACTTCCGCACAATAACGGAGGGCAAGAAAATGGAAGCTATCTAGCTAACTACTCACAGCGCTGATTTCTAATAATTTATTTAACAACTTTTACCACAATACTGCAACTCTCCAAGATTTTACAGAGATTGGAGAAAACGGGCGATAATATGATTGGTTATGAATTTATGTTTTCCTTTTTATACTGCCGGAGACCCATTATAACAATCCCTTTGACAACTTCTTTCGCTGAAGTTCATGGAACGGCCACATTCGGGTTCGATAACTATGCTCGAGCCTCTCACAAAACTATAGGAAACAACCGGGACATGGATCAAACACCTAATTCGAGTACAGGATTCGCGTTGGCGGGGTTTTTGTCCACTTTTTAGGCATTTTTACAAAGTGGCTCACTTTTTCGTAGCCCCGAGTCAGCTCCGACTTGTATAACATCGTATATCTCTGTCAAAGCTACGAAGCCTTCCATTGCTCCCCTAATAGGGGTCAACTTCACATGTCCTGAGACACGAATCCTGCATACCAGTCCATTGTCCCAGCGGACCCTTTCTATCTTCCCAGGACAGAAAGGGTCACAGTTCCTTCAATAGAAATGGCCATTGATCTCAATTTTCGAGACTCTGGATCTTTCGGCACACGTTCAAGGACACCGAGGCTCGAACTGGCAGGCTTTTTCTTCAAAAGCACACTGAGAAGTACCCTGGGGCATTAGTTTTGACCTCAGCGAAACTCCAAAACTAGAGTAAAGCGTGGTCTGCAACTGTGGATTCACTGTTGTTGTGGGCGATGATAAGAGATTCGATATCCTGACAATAAAACTTGTGCGCCATAATTTATAATTGGGCTATTTATGTGATGCACCCCTTCTAAAATAACGCCGTTGGCCCGAGTCGTGCGCCGAGATTTGAAAATTGACATCAATGACATTTCCTATTATAGGAACTATGACTCTTGCTGTCATAGGAAGACCGCAAGAGTCATCTAGGACTAACCAGTCCGTATTATTCTAACATCTACAGAAAGTTCATGCCCAGTATGTCCTTTTTGTAAAACAGGCACAGTTTTTAGTGAGCTGTATATCTTTTATTTGTTCATAAAAGTGCAGAAAAGTAAGCCTCCGCACCCACCTGTCAAATGTTTATTTACAATCTGGCCTTTAAATGTCACTTGACCAAAGTCAAGGGAACGAAAATTTAAATAAAGGGGTTATAGTTTATTTGTAAAATGTATACTAAAATAGTTGATAGATGCAGAATTACGTATAAATTTATTTTGTACACCTACAATATTTGACTTTTTATTTTTTACGTTCTTTTGAAATATCAATTTAAAAGTTTTTTGGTGCATAATTGCAAAAATTATTGTTACTTTTTCACGTAATAAAGTATGCTCCCTGTATACAAACAAATGTCGTTTATTGCGGAGATTTGGGGTTATTTCCGTATTATTTTCTTTTAAAGAAAGCGTAGCACAGAAGTTGTATAGGATTACGTTGTACTTTGACGACCTTTAGCAAATGCCAATAAAAACTTATCGGTCGTTGAATCTCGCACAAAGTAGCCATAGGGGTGCTTCAAAGCGAGCGCAGTTGACTTGCTTATCGTTATATAGCGAAGCTTTGAAGCGGTGCCTGGAAACTTTTTAGCGCACCGCTTCTTGGAGCTAACTTTTTCGAAACCCACCGAGTCTTTCTGGACCCAACTGAGTCTCACTTTCCTTTTTTGACTCACTTTCCTGAGAACCTTGCGCGAACGATGCATAATTTCACCATTACTAGTCAAAATCCCACTCATGAAACCACGAACACTATCCATCCCCAAACCCACATATGCCATTTCGTATCCGACGCAGGCTTACTCGTGTCACAGCTGTCACTATATGTGCTCTAAATAATCAGTCATATAAGCTACCTAGAGACTCAGTGTCTTCACAGAAGCCACAAGTCAAATATATATCATCGATAAAGGGCCACAAAATAAATATAAAATAAATAATTTAAACAAACCGATGCGCAACATGTGATACTTTTCCTAAATTCTGTTCCTTATGCTAACATTGCGTAGATATAAATGCCCCTTCGTTTTACTCGATTCCACAAATGGTATTGAATAACTGCATGCTACTGGGTCGCAAAAAAAAAAAATTGAGAACTTGAAACAGCTAAAATGTCTGGCGGGAAATTAAATCCCGTATGGGAATATTATATAAGGAAAGTTAGAAATGTCTTTAATTTATTACTGTTCGCTGACTCTGTGAGTTCGTGAAAAAAAACTGACTGTTGAGTTGTGCTCTATATGCGAATCCGGGACAGAAGGGCCCTAGACAAAAGGGCCTTTTCCAAAAGGGTCTTTCCCAAAACGGCCCAAAATGAAAAGTTGGACAAAAGGGCCTTGAGAATTTTTTTTGGATTTGGTTCTCACACATGTTTTTCTTAACGTACATGAAGCCATCGAGACAAATTTTTGGCTGTCCTTTATTATATCCACACTGTTGGTCAAATTTTAAGTAAAGACCACAAATTCAGAACGTCTTATATATCGGCAAGACACTGACACGCCGACGTCATCCGAATTAGCGCGTGTGTTTAAAAAGCGCAGTGCAGAGGAACGAAACAAAGGACCGAGATTATCTTTTGTGGCACAATGACTCCGAAATCTGGCATCTAAAGACAGTTATGGGAAGTAATTGAAAGAGTCTTTGCAATGAGTAAAACATCAAGGCAGTGATTGGTACAAACAGGGATTATCCGGTGGCACAGTGCTTCGGAAATCTCAAGAGACTGATGGGGAGTAATTGAAACAAAACGTCAAGGCAGTTATCTGTAAAAACACAATGAATTTTGTTTTTTTTAACTTGTTATTTATTACATATTTTAATAAATAATTAAAACTCAAAGTCCTTGAAAAAAATTCTCAAGGCCCTTTTGTCCAACTTTTCATTTAGGGCCGTTTTGGGAAAGGCCGTTTTGGGAAAGGCTTATATGTCCAAGGCCCTTTTGTCCAAGGCCCTGCTGTCTGGATACCCTATATACTATTTGATGTTGCCTGGTATTTATATGTCTCCCCGTAAGGGAGACATATATAGCATTTGGTGTGTCCATCCGTCTGTCCGCAGTTAGTTCTTATGAAATTATTCAGTCGATTTTTCTCAAAACATACATATATATTGGGGTACATGTCTAGATGATGCCTGTGGTATTTTTTTTTTTTCGTTTCCTCAAAAATTCTATTTTTGGCAAATTTTTGAACATGGGGGGGGGGGGGGGTTTCGTGCATTTTTTCCACTTTGGCCGGCTATATCTCCAAAACAGTGTGTTGGATTAGGCTGAAACGTGGCAAGAACAACACACATATAGTGCAAATGTTTACTGTGAAGTTTTACTTCATTTCCGCTGAAAATGTATTTTTGGCGAATTTTTAAATTTTTGATTTTGAACTTTTTTTGGCAATATTGTTGCGATATCTCCGAAACGGTTTGTTGGATTAGGCTCAAACTTGGCAAGAAGAACTCACAAAACGTGTAAATGTTTACTGCGAAGTTTTTCTTCATTTCCGTTGAAAATGTATTTTTGGCGAATTTTTCAGTTTTTGATTTTTAACTTTTTTGCCCATATTGTTGGAATATCTCCGAAACAGTTTGTTGGATTAAGCTGAAACGTGGCAAGAATAACCCACATATAGTGCAAATGCTTTTACTGCGAAGTTTCTTTTCATTTCCGTTGAAAACGTATTTTTGGCGATTTTTTTTTAATTTTTGAATTTTAACTTTTTTGGCCATATTGTTGCGATATCTCCGAAACGGTTTGTTGGATTAGGCTGAAACTTGGCAGGAAGAACTCACAAAACGTGTAAATGTTTACTGCGAAGTTTTTCTTCATTTCCATTGAAAATGTATTTTTGGCAAATTTTTCAATTTTTGATTTTTAACTTTTTTGGCCATAATTGTTGCGATGTCTCCGAAACAGTTTGTTGGATTAGGCTGAAACATGGCAAGAAGAACCCATATGTAGTGGAAATGTTCACTGCGAAGTTTTTCTTCTTTTTCTGTAAAAAGTATTTTTGGCGATTTTTTTTCCACGTGACTCATTGGGGGGCGGGGGGAGACATATCCGTTTTTGTTTTAACAAAAACACTGGCCAATCTAGTTGTTCAGTGTTTTTCAACAAAACGAGTGTGTGTTGTAAGGATATGTTTTTCATCTATTCTCACTGAAATATTTCAAAAATTTTAGAAATTTCTGATATATTTCAAAAATCTTAAATTTCGTGAAATTTTTTAAAATTTCGAAATTTTTGCCAGCCCTGGTCACTAGCCTATTCTATTATCAAAGAAGCCAATCCAAAATTTAGGACCGTGTCGATATATGTTTAGATCGACGGGAAATTGATTGGGATAACCTAAAACCTCAAATTTGTATTTTTGTTTTAATATTCGCACTTTAAAATATATTTAGCCATCATCAGAGTATTTCTAACTGACTCTTGCGGGGACGTCCAGGTAATTAAGCGGCTGAAAATTATATCTGATTAGCAGAACAAACTAGGCTGTGGCAAAAAAAAAATCAAAAGAAAAAAAAAAAAAAAAAAAAAAAGGTTGGATATCACCTGAGATTCTATTCATACAACTGAAGTGTTGATTTCTACCAAAAAAAATCTTAATAAGTCATTCATCGATTTTTGTGGGGATTTTATTTCATGTTCCTTTTTACCCCTCGACCAAAATTGGCCGAAGGGGTATTGTATCGTCGTGGTGTCTGTGTGTGTGTCCGTCAGGCTAATCTTGTAAACACGATAGCTTGAAAAGTACTTGGTCGATCATCACGAAATTTTGTGCGGGAACTAATCAGGTAAAGATCTAGGCTGGTGTTGATTTTGGGTCCGATCGAGCAATTCAAAATGCCCGCCATCTTCTTTCTTGACACCAACTTTGTAAACACCATAGCCTGAAAAATACTTGACCGATCATCAAGAAATTTTGTGCAGGGAGTAATCAGGTAATCGCAAAATTCAAAATGGCTGAAAAATCTTCCAAACAGGATAAGTGAAAAACTACTCTACTGATCATCACTAAAATTTTAGACACACATTTAACGGGTCAAAATCTCGGGTAATATTGATTTTCGGCCCCATCGAAAAATTCAAAATGGCTGCCAGCTGCCATCTTGAATATTTCGTGTAAACACGATAAGTGAAAAACTACTTGGACGATCATCACCAAATTTTATACACACATTTACGAGCTCTAATTCTTGGCTTCTATTGATTTTGGGCCCGATTGAAAAATTCAAAACGGCTGTCGGCCGCCATCTCGAATTTTTCGTTAACCTTTCCTGTAAGCGCGATAAGTGAAAAAATACTTGGTCGATCATCACCAAATTTTTATATGCACATTTACCGGTCAAAATATACCCTTGAGCAGACCTGTACGTGGGCCGAGGGATATTGCCATCAGTGATGGCTCTTGTTAAGAATAGGATGCTGTCAACATGGCGCCATTTATGATCAGATGTGGACGCTATAACAGTGTCACTGCGGGTGAAAAGACCCTCCCTCGGGCATTCGAAATACATCGTAAACAACGCCTATGTAACACAGTAATTAATTCCATCATGTCATCAATAAAAGAATTTGATTTTAAGTTGGTTATCATTGTATCAAAATTACCCGTCGGGTGGTATGACATATGAAAGAAGTGTTATTTGGGAGGTATTTTAGAACAGTATTTGAGTCGAGGTATGGGCGGGGATGTTTCTACGGCCCGATATACCCGACAATAGCCTTATTTCATTTGTTTACGTTCAGTGGTATTTAAAAGTATTACGAATTAAAAAATGATGTACAGAATTTCTTAACAGAGAATTCGACGGGCGTACATTTCACAGACAATGTGAAATCCGAGACACAATGGAAAAAAAAAGAAAAACGTGTAATAGCTGTAAATAAAAGTCAGAAAGATTGAAGAATAAAAAATACTCTTTTTTCAGCACCATGGAGAAAGCACACAGAGATATACTGCGGAAAAACGCGGTAGTACTGACCAAAGAAATGGAGGTGACGGAAGAATTCTTGTCTCTCTTCATAACCAATAGCCTTATTTCGGACAGCAACCGGGAAGAATTACTGGTGAGGAATGTGTGCTGTTTCTGCTTATTGCCTAACATCAACAACTTTAGTAGCATACATTTTAGGGTGTGGTTTTACGATTTTAGACGCACTTTCCGCAAAATATATGTACGTTTTCTGAAATTCGAAGAATTTCCACACTTGTTCGAATATATTGCATATTTTGTGCATTTTCTTGCTGCTTCTCGATGGCAATACATCGCGTTCTAGAAAACAGACCGAATGCGCCAGACAACAAAAATTCGTGAACAGTGTAAATATCAGAAATATACATGCGCTCTAAAGGGCAATCAACTTTGTGAAATAGGTAATATACAGATATGCATTCTACCATGATGGTGCGTGCTATTTACCCGCTGCGTAGAAGACAGTGAGTACGTTAGCACACCTTGGGGATTTCTTTACATGGGTACTGATTAGTTTTATTTTTGAAACTAAATAAACCTGAAATGCATGAAAGAGGTGAATTTTCCGAAATTGCTTGCGGAATTAGGACCAACAAAGTACTGTATTTATTGCGGAGTATTTCTGTAATTGATATGTGATCGCAGGAATGGGCAAACTATACACACGTGTGCGATGAATCTTCTTTATAATGAACACCTTCCGGATCCGCTGAAATTGTCATTGTGCAGAGATGGCCACCAAAAAGAGGAGGGGGGGGGGGGGGCAATTTGTTTTTGAATTTTCTGTGTTTGTGTGTGTGCGCATGAATGCACATGTAGTTTGTGCGTCTGCTGTAGACATTTGATTTTGTTAACACGATAACTATCGAACGAAACGTCCGATCAGCTTCAAACTTGGTGGGATTGGGGTGGTCCGCCGAATGGGATTGCATTTGACGTATATTGGACAACGCGCCACGTCACAGGACGCCAAAGCGTGACAACTGCGTCGTTAGTGTAACTGCAGAGTGAAACGTCGGATTAGCCTCAAACATCGCAGGATACCGCCTACCGTGGATCCGACGAAAATATGTTAACGGGATAACTGTCTAACGACAAGTCCTATCATCTTTAAACTTGGTGGGATTATGTCATGGGTGGGGTTTCCTGTTCCTATTGTATGTGACGCACATTGGACAACGCTTGATGTCATAGCATGTCAGAATGTGAAAATGAGTCATCACTACAAGTGCAGAACGAAACACGGACCAGCTTCAAACGTGGAAGAATAATGCCAAGGGTTGGTTTGACGGTTCACATTGTATTTGGTGTATATAGCGCAAAGCATGAGTTCAAATGACACCCAAACTTGTTGTGGACACTTGACTTTGTTAACACAGTGACTCTTGGACGACAAGTTGGACCAACTGTTTACAAAAATAAATCGGCAATGGCTGGCTAATAAAAGTGTTTGGCATGTTCAGGTATACTAATGTTGGTGTGCACTGGCCGCTGTAGTTTTATAAAGAGAGTTAGAGATTCTGCGTAGACGGGTTCACTAAAAGAGGTTTTACATATATTGCTATGCAAAATTTGGGTAAGATTTTCAGTGGTTGAGCTTCCATGAAAAAAAGGTATTGCTTTAAGTCGCCCGTCCTTAAAAGCAGATTGCTTCCTTGTGTATGAAACAGTTATTTCATGGATCCACGTGATTTTGAACTGGCGTTGGTAATTTGGCAGAATTCTTTTAGTCACTGTTTTTAGCCCAGTTGGCTTTTCAGCCAACAGGGCTATACAGATGGGGGCAAGTGTCGTCCGTCCGTCCGTCTGTCCGTCCGTCCGTCCGCTCTTACGAGAGCTACGTTGTGCGTTTATTTTTAGGTAGAAAGCTACGTTGTGCGTTTAAGTTACGTTGTGGGTTTGACGTTGTGGGTTTAAGTGAGATTTGGACTCCCCGTGATGCTGTGGGTCCATTAAAATGGTTTTTAAAATTAAGCCCACAACGCACGGAAAACGGAGTTCTGTGAGTTTGTCCGTACTTTTTCCCTTGCCGCTGGCGACACCTGGTGTTGTAATTCTTACCTATATTTACATGTGGAAAGCACATGGGGTAAATTTTTGGGTCAGCCAATCAAATACTGCAATTCAGGTGCCTTTATTCATACGCTGTTTTGGTTTTAGGACTTGAGTTTCCCCGCCTTAGAAAACTTTTGCCTCCGCCCTCTCTTCCCCAAAAATAAAAGTGACAAAGGTCCTTAACCACTTGTATGGATATTATTTTCTGTTGTTTCAATAAATACAACCAGTTTTTACTGCTTCATGGTGTAATAAAGGCAAGAAAAGTGAGCAGAAACTAGGAACTATATTATATGTTGGGTGTGAATCGGTCAGTCGTGAGCAACAATGGCGGAAAGTGCAAGGGATTAAAATGTGCAAGTGTTGTTTCGTTAAAATGTGACTATTTCCAAGTGGATACTACAGTAAATTGTATGCATAAATGTCTACTTCTACACCAAGAATCGGTTGGCAAAAGTAAAAAAAAGAAAAAATTCTAATATAAAGTGGAATTTTAAGAAAAGATTTGAAATTGAAGTGAGCAAAGTTTGATGTTATCGCTCACTTCTTTTCACGCGGTTTTGCTAGACAGATTGGGATATTCATAGCCTAAATGTGAGTTATAGCAAGTAAATAAACAAGATTCTTCCATATATATAATTTTTCCTTAATACTATCTTTGAATATGGGCGAAGGATAAAATTTTACATTTAAAGCAGAGTGACAGATAAAAACAGTTCCGTACATGCAACATACATGGGAATCTTCCGGTTTTTCAGGCTTTTTTTGTCAAATGGGCCACTTTTTTTCGACCCCGTTCCCGTCTACGGTAAAATTTTTTTGGCTTTTTTCCCACCCCGTTCCCATGTATTATATAAGCCACTTCGTACCTTTGAAACTTCCCAATGGAAGGGTCGTTTCGACTGCAAATTCTGTGGATTAAATAAGCATATTGGCACTTGCAGTTACGCCAAAAAGTTTTGGCGTTTCGACCGAATGTCCCAATGCGTACGTTCGGGTCTTTCCGATAGAAGTACCGTTTCGACTGCAGTTCTTTTTTGGTATAAATTTTTAAGAAATGATAAGGGTAAAACATAGAAATTCAAATTTCTTCTCAGCGTACACACTTTTAAATAAAAGAAGCCACCATATGATCTTTTAAAAATATTTTACATAATATTCTGCCCTTGTTATAGCCCATTTATGAATATATTTCGAGAAAAATGGAATTTTGTTGCTTGTTGCCAGTTTTCTCTATCGTTTCGTTATGCCTTTATCCCAGCCTTATCCGGTCGAAACGCCAAATCTTTTCAGCAAAATTCTAAGTACAAATCTGCTTATTCGGTTGGGATAAAGGTATAAAGTAATGATAGAAAAAAACTGGCAAAATCATCAGAATTCCATTTTCCAGAAAAAAACATTCAAAGTTGGCCTTTAAAAGTGCTGAATAATATAATACATAGCTTAAAACAATCTGTTTAAATTCAGAAGCATGCATCTTGCAAGAAAATTAGAATTTTGATGTTTTTCCCTGATCATTCTTGAGAAATTGACCCAAGAAATTTGCAGTCGAAACGACAGCTCGGTTTGAAAGTTTCTACGGTACGAAATGGCTTAATATAAAGAAATGATGATATCATGAAAGTAGGCTTTGAATCCGACTGGAATCCGAATTAAGGTCGAGATGGGGAGGCAGAAAACAGCCAAGAGGAAAGTATACAGAAAGAGACGTAAGCAAAGAATTAAGTCAGACGGAAAACTGCAGCGTTGTGACAGTTACAGAAGCGAATTCAGTGAACAAAGAAACAGTATCGGTGACTTCAAAGATATCAATTTACACACCGGGAATAGACTTTCCCATGCTAAAGTACTGCATTGGTTATACAACCAATGTAATATGGATTGCCGAGGATATGCATCAGGCAGTGAATATAACTTGGAGAGAGATAAGCAAAAATACATTTATAAAGATTCTCAAGCTGGAGATGTTAAAACTCGCTCCTTGAGGTTTTGGAAAAAGGAAATAATGTCACTTCAAAGTGTTCTGCGCAGACTGCATTTAAAGATATGGGGTAAGTGCTTTTCTTGCTTTTCTTAGGGATTTGTGAAGTTGTTTTTTATTTAAAAAGCTTTTTTCTTACGGGTTTTTTTCAGGGACTAATTTTGTTTCCTATAAATTTTTATGAATTTACTATATCTGACATAGCTGGATTGGTTTTGAAGTTGAATTAAAAGGAAGAGTGTAAAAAGGGCTAAAATAGCGTTTGATACGGTGACAGTGCTGTGATGGAAAATCAGAACACGTAGGTGGCCCCATCTTCTCACGGAAACAAGCTTCCAACAGCTCCTAAACACACCCACAAATCCTCAGTCTGCCCCCCCCCCCCCCCCTGAGAAAGGCTGCATTTGGCCACACTTTCTCACGGTGCCCCCCCCCCCCAAAGAAAAAAAGAGGTTGACTGCTCTGCGTTTAGAAGTGATGGTGAAAACCTGCATGAAAACATGGGCATTTATGGATATATGAATTTTTCATAGGTATTTAAGTAATGAAAAAGCAATATTCCAGCGGGTGGGGCGGGGTGGAGGGTGGGGGGGGGGGGGAGGTGTGGTATTTCTGAAAATTAAAACTGGGAGATCTAAAATGCATTATGGAATTCCCAAGACGCAATGCTACTAAATGCGGGAAGAGGGTTAACTCGAGGTTTGGGATATTTCTCGGAAATTAAAAATCGAGAGGTCTAAAATACATTACGGAATTTTAAATGAAACTTGAAACTTAATTACTAATCCAGTTCATTGATATATAGTAAATCAGAACACGTAGGTGGCCCCATCTTCTCACGGAAACAAGCTTCCAGCAGCTCCTAAACACACCCACAAATCCTCTGCCTGCCCCCTTGAAAAAGACTGCATGTGGCCACACTTTCCCACGGTAATGCGTTGATCAAGCTGTCAGTCATCCAAAGCTTCTCTTTGAACTCTGTGATCGTATTGATCGCACAGATATTGGCTTGCCGCTGCAGTGGTGCCTTGATGAAATGGGGCTGTTTGATTGGTTCGTGGGTTTGAGCGGGAGCTATCAGGCCACCAGCTGCCTCTGGTCACAGGCTTCAGTCGTGAGAAAACGCTGACTGAGCGAAAGTTAAAAAAGTTTAAGTGATTTTTTTTTTGGAATAGCAAGTTAGTTTAGGATAGTTAACCAAACGAAGGTGAGAATATATGAAACATGTATACAGGTATACTGATATGATACTTTTTTGTATTTAAGAGTGCAAGATTTGGTATATAAAACTGAGTGTGAAATGTAGTTCAGAATATGTTAAATGTTAAACGAAAACAATTTTGTATTTCTGTCTAAAACTGGAAGCTCTAAAATGCAGGAACAAAGAAAGGTTTTTTTATTGAAAGAAAATTTACTTAGAAGACTAATTACGTGAAACCTTAAAACGACAGAAAGAAACGAGTTTTGCGTATTGGAACTGTATTTACACATGTCGAGGCAAAATCAAATGTGCCATTGCTGAAAGTAATATCTTACAAAACAGGGTTCGAAAAGGGAGCACAGTAGCCGCTGTATAAGCCACTTTAAGCGTTCCTAATAAATGCGCAAAAAATTCTGCGTTTCGAATACACACTAACCAGGTAAAAGTTTACCCGGTTTCTTCTCAAATCGAAATTCAGAATCCTTTCGCCTTTTGTTCGAAACGCTCAGTGTGGTTTGGCTTAATGTATTGATTTCGACTTTTTCCCCTGCAGGAATGGAGTTGGCAAAGAGGAGTGTGATAGGTGGGTGTTATATTTGTTCACAGTGCCAACTGCTTTAATGCTGCAAAATGCCAGTAATAACATCTAAAATTGTATGTTTTTTTCTGAAATGTGTAATGTTTTGTTCCATTCGAAACGTAACGGGGCTTTTTTTCTTAGCTCGCCATGTGTTATATGATTCTAAACGCATGAATCTCTTTTTGCTATGATGTTAATATTTGCACTTTTCTTGTAGAAGATTTCTCTGATGGCGAAATCATTTGGGCGCGGGTAGATCCTATCTGGTGGCCAGGATTCGTGACGAAGGCTTGTTTAGACAGCGTCAGAGTGCAGTTTTGGTCCGACGGCACAGAGTGAGTGGCTTTATAGTAAATATCTTTCATTGTAAAACCAACACTGTGTATTGCGTTTAATTATGATTTTAATAGTAATTCATGGTATTTTCAATGACAGATTTTTAACGTTAATGTGACCCACTGGCAGTTTGCCGTGTTCTTAAAAAATTGAAGTCAAACTGTTGATTCCTGACAATTTTGTATGATTCATTTTAATAGCTAATACTGTTAATTTGCGGTATTTCCTGTGTTGCTTCTTTTTATTTCTGTATTTCTCTATGTATCTGTATTTTGTTTATTTCATTTTGTTGGTTTTTTTTCGGGTTAGGTGTAAACTTAACGGGCATTGATCCTGTAGGTTTTCCAATCATTGTTGTCCGTATTAGTTTGTGTTTCATTCCAACAAAATGGAGAGTATTCTTATTTTTACGGTGTTTAGCTAATATATTTTTTCTGTGTGTTTGGACGCAGAACGGAACGGTCATTGACTCTGTAGGTTTTTAAATCATTGTTCTCCGTATTAGTTTGTGTTTCATTCCAACAAAATAGATACTCTTGTGACAGATCATCGAGTGTGCAGTCCGTTGCAATTTGTGGTTGAACCACCCCCTTCCCCCTCCCCACCGCCACAAAAAAAGGTTTTATAGGTTTTAGTTATATGGTAGGGAAGCTGTCAGACAAGTGCATTCTGTGTAGTGCGATCTTTAAGTCGGATGAGTGACCACTGTAGAGTGAGATCTTCATGTCCGATGAGTGGTCACTTCAGAGAGTAACATTTGTTTGACTGCTGTTTGCTGCTATCCTTTAAAAAACATCCATGCGTCTCTGATGTCCATACTCTTTCAAAGTTTGGCCGGCGACTTATCCTTTTTCTACCTTTTAATCTAAAGACTGAACGGCTGGCTCTCCAGCGTGTATTTGAAGGTCTGTACTAAATTTTGGTTGGGCGTAAAATTGAACGGACATTGATTCTGTAGGTTTTCAAATCATTCTTCTCCGTATAAGTTTGTGTTTCATTCCAAAAAAATGGAGAGTATTCTTATTTTTTCGGTGTTTAGCTAATATATATTTTTCCTGTGTGGTTGGACGCAGAACGGAACGGTCATTGACTCTAGGTTTCCAGATAGTTGTTCTCCGTATTAATTTGTGTTTCATTCCAACAAAATGGAGAGTATTCTTATTTTTACGGTGTTTAGCTAATATATTTTTTCTGTGTTTTTGGACGTAGAACGGAACGGTCATTGACTCTGTAGGTTTTTAAATCATTGTTCTCCGTATTAGTTTGTGTTTCATTCCAACAAAATGGAGAGTATTCTTATTTTTACGGTGTTTAGCTAATATATTTTTTCTGTGTGTTTGGACGCAGAACGGAACGGTCATTGACTCTGTAGGTTTTTAAATCATTGTTCTCCGTATTAGTTTGTGTTTCATTCCAACAAAATAGATACTCTTGTGACAGATCATCGAGTGTGCAGTCCGTTGCAATTTGTGGTTGAACCACCCCCTTCCCCCTCCCCACCGCCACAAAAAAAGGTTTTATAGGTTTTAGTTATATGGTAGGGAAGCTGTCAGACAAGTGCATTCTGTGTAGTGCGATCTTTAAGTCGGATGAGTGACCACTGTAGAGTGAGATCTTCATGTCCGATGAGTGGTCACTTCAGAGAGTAACATTTGTTTGACTGCTGTTTGCTGCTGTCCTTTAAAAAACATCCATGCGTCTCTGATGTCCATATTCTTTCAAAGTTTGGCCGGCGACTTATCCTTTTTCTACCTTTTAATCTGAAGACTGAGCGGCTGGCTCTCCAGCGTGTATTTGAAGGTCTGTACTAAATTTTGGTTGGGCGTAAAATTGAACGGACATTGATTCTGTAGGTTTTCAAATCATTCTTCTCCGTATTAGTTTGTGTTTCATTCCAAAAAAATGGAGAGTATTCTTATTTTTTCGGTGTTTAGCTAATATATATTTTTCCTGTGTGGTTGGACGCAGAACGGAACGGTCATTGACTCTAGGTTTCCAGATAGTTGTTCTCCGTATTAGTTTGTGTTTCATTCCAACAAAATGGAGAGTATTCTTATTTTTACGGTGTTTAGCTAATATATTTTTTCTGTGTTTTTGGACGCAGAACGGAACGGTCATTGACTCTGTAGGTTTTTAAATCATTGTTCTCCGTATTAGTTTGTGTTTCATTCCAACAAAATAGATACTCTTGTGACAGATCATCGAGTGTGCAGTCCGTTGCAATTTGTGGTTGAACCACCCCCTTCCCCCTCCCCACCGCCACAAAAAAAGGTTTTATAGGTTTTAGTTATATGGTAGGGAAGCTGTCAGACAAGTGCATTCTGTGTAGTGCGATCTTTAAGTCGGATGAGTGACCACTGTAGAGTGAGATCTTCATGTCCGATGAGTGGTCACTTCAGAGAGTAACATTTGTTTGACTGCTGTTTGCTGCTATCCTTTAAAAAACATCCATGCGTCTCTGATGTCCATACTCTTTCAAAGTTTGGCCGGCGACTTATCCTTTTTCTACCTTTTAATCTAAAGACTGAACGGCTGGCTCTCCAGCGTGTATTTGAAGGTCTGTACTAAATTTTGGTTGGGCGTAAAATTGAACGGACATTGATTCTGTAGGTTTTCAAATCATTCTTCTCCGTATAAGTTTGTGTTTCATTCCAAAAAAATGGAGAGTATTCTTATTTTTTCGGTGTTTAGCTAATATATATTTTTCCTGTGTGGTTGGACGCAGAACGGAACGGTCATTGACTCTAGGTTTCCAGATAGTTGTTCTCCGTATTAATTTGTGTTTCATTCCAACAAAATGGAGAGTATTCTTATTTTTACGGTGTTTAGCTAATATATTTTTTCTGTGTTTTTGGACGTAGAACGGAACGGTCATTGACTCTGTAGGTTTTTAAATCATTGTTCTCCGTATTAGTTTGTGTTTCATTCCAACAAAATGGAGAGTATTCTTATTTTTACGGTGTTTAGCTAATATATTTTTTCTGTGTGTTTGGACGCAGAACGGAACGGTCATTGACTCTGTAGGTTTTTAAATCATTGTTCTCCGTATTAGTTTGTGTTTCATTCCAACAAAATAGATACTCTTGTGACAGATCATCGAGTGTGCAGTCCGTTGCAATTTGTGGTTGAACCACCCCCTTCCCCCTCCCCACCGCCACAAAAAAAGGTTTTATAGGTTTTAGTTATATGGTAGGGAAGCTGTCAGACAAGTGCATTCTGTGTAGTGCGATCTTTAAGTCGGATGAGTGACCACTGTAGAGTGAGATCTTCATGTCCGATGAGTGGTCACTTCAGAGAGTAACATTTGTTTGACTGCTGTTTGCTGCTGTCCTTTAAAAAACATCCATGCGTCTCTGATGTCCATATTCTTTCAAAGTTTGGCCGGCGACTTATCCTTTTTCTACCTTTTAATCTGAAGACTGAGCGGCTGGCTCTCAAGCGTGTATTTGAAGGTCTGTACTAAATTTTGGTTGGGCGTAAAATTGAACGGACATTGATTCTGTAGGTTTTCAAATCATTCTTCTCCGTATTAGTTTGTGTTTCATTCCAAATAAATGGAGAGTATTCTTATTTTTTCGGTGTTTAGCTAATATATATTTTTCCTGTGTGGTTGGACGCAGAACGGAACGGTCATTGACTCTAGGTTTCCAGATAGTTGTTCTCCGTATTAGTTTGTGTTTCATTCCAACAAAATGGAGAGTATTCTTATTTTTACGGTGTTTAGCTAATATATTTTTTCTGTGTTTTTGGACGCAGAACGGAACGGTCATTGACTCTGTAGGTTTTTAAATCATTGTTCTCCGTATTAGTTTGTGTTTCATTCCAACAAAATGGAGAGTATTCTTATTTTTACGGTGTTTAGCTAATATATTTTTTCTGTGTGTTTGGACGCAGAACGGAACGGTCATTGACTCTGTAGGTTTTTAAATCATTGTTCTCCGTATTAGTTTGTGTTTCATTCCAACAAAATAGATACTCTTGTGACAGATCATCGAGTGTGCAGTCCGTTGCAATTTGTGGTTGAACCACCCCCTTCCCCCTCCCCACCGCCACAAAAAAAGGTTTTATAGGTTTTAGTTATATGGTAGGGAAGCTGTCAGACAAGTGCATTCTGTGTAGTGCGATCTTTAAGTCGGATGAGTGACCACTGTAGAGTGAGATCTTCATGTCCGATGAGTGGTCACTTCAGAGAGTAACATTTGTTTGACTGCTGTTTGCTGCTATCCTTTAAAAAACATCCATGCGTCTCTGATGTCCATACTCTTTCAAAGTTTGGCCGGCGACTTATCCTTTTTCTACCTTTTAATCTAAAGACTGAACGGCTGGCTCTCCAGCGTGTATTTGAAGGTCTGTACTAAATTTTGGTTGGGCGTAAAATTGAACGGACATTGATTCTGTAGGTTTTCAAATCATTCTTCTCCGTATAAGTTTGTGTTTCATTCCAAAAAAATGGAGAGTATTCTTATTTTTTCGGTGTTTAGCTAATATATATTTTTCCTGTGTGGTTGGACGCAGAACGGAACGGTCATTGACTCTAGGTTTCCAGATAGTTGTTCTCCGTATTAGTTTGTGTTTCATTCCAACAAAATGGAGAGTATTCTTATTTTTACGGTGTTTAGCTAATATATTTTTTCTGTGTTTTTGGACGCAGAACGGAACGGTCATTGACTCTGTAGGTTTTTAAATCATTGTTCTCCGTATTAGTTTGTGTTTCATTCCAACAAAATAGAGACTCTTGTGACAGATCATCGAGTGTGCAGTCCGTTGCAATTTGTGGTTGAACCACCCCCTTCCCCCTCCCCACCGCCACAAAAAAAGGTTTTATAGGTTTTAGTTATATGGTAGGGAAGCTGTCAGACAAGTGCATTCTGTGTAGTGCGATCTTTAAGTCGGATGAGTGACCACTGTAGAGTGAGATCTTCATGTCCGATGAGTGGTCACTTCAGAGAGTAACATTTGTTTGACTGCTGTTTGCTGCTATCCTTTAAAAAACATCCATGCGTCTCTGATGTCCATACTCTTTCAAAGTTTGGCCGGCGACTTATCCTTTTTCTACCTTTTAATCTGAAGACTGAGCGGCTGGCTCTCCAGCGTGTATTTGAAGGTCTGTACTAAATTTTGGTTGGACGTAAAATTGAACGGACATTGATTCTGTAGGTTTTCAAATCATTCTTCTCCGTAGTAGTTTGCGTTTCATTAAAAAAAATGGAAAGTATTCTTATTTTTTCGGTGTTTAGCTGATATGTATTTTTCCTCTGTGGTTGGACGCAGAACGCAACGGTCATTGACTCTATTTTTCCAGATAGTTGTTCTCCGTATTAGTTTGTGTTTCATTCCAACAAAATGGAGAGTATTCTTATTTTTACGGTGTTTAGCTAATATATTTTTTCTGTGTGTTTGGACGCAGAACGGAACGGTCATTGACTCTGTAGGTTTTTAAATCATTGTTCTCCGTATTAGTTTGTGTTTCATTCCAACAAAATGGAGAGTATTCTTATTTTTACGGTGTTTAGCTAATATATTTTTTCTGTGTGTTTGGACGCAGAACGGAACGGTCATTGACTCTGTAGGTTTTTAAATCATTGTTCTCCGTATTAGTTTGTGTTTCATTCCAACAAAATAGATACTCTTGTGACAGATCATCGAGTGTGCAGTCCGTTGCAATTTGTGGTTGAACCACCCCCTTCCCCCTCCCCACCGCCACAAAAAAAGGTTTTATAGGTTTTAGTTATATGGTAGGGAAGCTGTCAGACAAGTGCATTCTGTGTAGTGCGATCTTTAAGTCGGATGAGTGACCACTGTAGAGTGAGATCTTCATGTCCGATGAGTGGTCACTTCAGAGAGTACCATTTGTTTGACTGCTGTTTGCTGCTATCCTTTAAAAAACATCCATGCGTCTCTGATGTCCATACTCTTTCAAAGTTTGGCCGGCGACTTATCCTTTTTCTACCTTTTAATCTAAAGACTGAACGGCTGGCTCTCCAGCGTGTATTTGAAGGTCTGTACTAAATTTTGGTTGGGCGTAAAATTGAACGGACATTGATTCTGTAGGTTTTCAAATCATTCTTCTCCGTATAAGTTTGTGTTTCATTCCAAAAAAATGGAGAGTATTCTTATTTTTTCGGTGTTTAGCTAATATATATTTTTCCTGTGTGGTTGGACGCAGAACGGAACGGTCATTGACTCTAGGTTTCCAGATAGTTGTTCTCCGTATTAGTTTGTGTTTCATTCCAACAAAATGGAGAGTATTCTTATTTTTACGGTGTTTAGCTAATATATTTTTTCTGTGTTTTTGGACGCAGAACGGAACGGTCATTGACTCTGTAGGTTTTTAAATCATTGTTCTCCGTATTAGTTTGTGTTTCATTCCAACAAAATAGAGACTCTTGTGACAGATCATCGAGTGTGCAGTCCGTTGCAATTTGTGGTTGAACCACCCCCTTCCCCCTCCCCACCGCCACAAAAAAAGGTTTTATAGGTTTTAGTTATATGGTAGGGAAGCTGTCAGACAAGTGCATTCTGTGTAGTGCGATCTTTAAGTCGGATGAGTGACCACTGTAGAGTGAGATCTTCATGTCCGATGAGTGGTCACTTCAGAGAGTAACATTTGTTTGACTGCTGTTTGCTGCTATCCTTTAAAAAACATCCATGCGTCTCTGATGTCCATACTCTTTCAAAGTTTGGCCTGCGACTTATCCTTTTTCTACCTTTTAATCTGAAGACTGAGCGGCTGGCTGTCCAGCGTGTATTTGAAGGTCTGTACTAAATTTTGGTTGGGCGTAAAATTGAACGGACATTGATTCTGTAGGTTTTCAAATCATTCTTCTCCGTAGTAGTTTGCGTTTCATTAAAAAAAAATGGAAAGTATTCTTATTTTTTCGGTGTTTAGCTGATATGTATTTTTCCTCTGTGGTTGGACGCAGAACGCAACGGTCATTGACTCTATTTTTCCAAATAGTTGTTCTCCGTATTAGTTTGTGTTTCATTCCAACAAAATGGAGAGTATTCTTATTTTTACGGTGTTTAGCTAATATATTTTTTTTGTGTGTTTGGACGCAGAACGGAACGGTCATTAACTCTGTAAGTTTTTAAATCATTGTTCTCCGTATTAGTTTGTGTTTCATTCCAACAAAATAGATACTCTTGTGACAGATCATCGAGTGTGCAGTCCGTTGCAATTTGTGGTTGAACCACCCCCTTCCCCCTCCCCACCGCCACAAAAAAAGGTTTTATAGGTTTTAGTTATATGGTAGGGAAGCTGTCAGACAAGTGCATTCTGTGTAGTGCGATCTTTAAGTCGGATGAGTGACCACTGTAGAGTGAGATCTTCATGTCCGATGAGTGGTCACTTCAGAGAGTAGCATTTGTTTGACTGCTGTTTGCTGCTATCCTTTAAAAAACATCCATGCGTCTCTGATGTCCATACTCTTTCAAAGTTTGGCCGGCGACTTATCCTTTTTCTACCTGTTAATCTAAAGACTGAACGGCTGGCTCTCCAGCGTGTATTTGAAGGTCTGTACTAAATTTTGGTTGGGCGTAAAATTGAACGGACATTGATTCTGTAGGTTTTTTTCAAATCATTCTTCTCCGTATTAGTTTGTGTTTCATTCCAAAAAAATGGAGAGTATTCTTATTTTTTCGGTGTTTAGCTAATATATATTTTTCCTGTGTGGTTGGACGCAGAACGGAACGGTCATTGACTCTAGGTTTCCAGATAGTTGTTCTCCGTATTAGTTTGTGTTTCATTCCAACAAAATGGAGAGTATTCTTATTTTTACGGTGTTTAGCTAATATATTTTTTCTGTGTTTTTGGACGCAGAACGGAACGGTCATTGACTCTGTAGGTTTTTAAATCATTGTTCTCCGTATTAGTTTGTGTTTCATTCCAACAAAATAGAGACTCTTGTGACAGATCATCGAGTGTGCAGTCCGTTGCAATTTGTGGTTGAACCACCCCCTTCCCCCTCCCCACCGCCACAAAAAAAGGTTTTATAGGTTTTAGTTATATGGTAGGGAAGCTGTCAGACAAGTGCATTCTGTGTAGTGCGATCTTTAAGTCGGATGAGTGACCACTGTAGAGTGAGATCTTCATGTCCGATGAGTGGTCACTTCAGAGAGTAACATTTGTTTGACTGCTGTTTGCTGCTATCCTTTAAAAAACATCCATGCGTCTCTGATGTCCATACTCTTTCAAAGTTTGGCCTGCGACTTATCCTTTTTCTACCTTTTAATCTGAAGACTGAGCGGCTGGCTCTCCAGCGTGTATTTGAAGGTCTGTACTAAATTTTGGTTGGACGTAAAATTGAACGGACATTGATTCTGTAGGTTTTCAAATCATTCTTCTCCGTATTAGTTTGTGTTTCATTCCAAAAAAATGGAGAGTATTCTTATTTTTACGGTGTTTAGCTAATATATTTTTTCTGTGTGTTTGGACGCAGAACGGAACGGTCATTGACTCTGTAAATTTTCAAATCATTGTTCTCCGTATTAGTTTGTGTTTCACTCCAACAAAATGGAGACTCTTGTGACAGAGCATCGGGTGTGCAGTCCGTTGCAATTTGTGGTTGAACCACCCCCTTCCCCCTCTCCATCGCCACAAAAAAATTAGGTTTTGTAGGTTTTAGTTATATGGTAGAGAAGCTGTCAGACAGGTGCATTCTGTGTAGTGCAATCTTTAAGTCGGATGAGTGACCACTGTAGAGTGAGATCTTCATGTCCGATGAGTGGTCACTTCAGAGAGTAACAGTTGTTTGGCTGCTGTTTGCTGCTGTCCTTAAAAAATAGCATCTATGCGTCCCTGATGTCCATACTCTTTCAAAGATTCGCCTGCGAGTTATCCTTTTTCTTCCTTTTAATCTGAAGACTGAGCGGCGGGCTCTCCAGCGTGTATTTGAAGGTCTGTTCTAAATTTTGGTTGGACGTGAAACTGAACGGACATTGATTCTGTAGGTTTTCAAATCGTTGTTCTCCGTATCAGTTTGTGTTTCATTCCAACAAAATGGAAAGTATTCTTATTTTTACGGTGTTTAGCTAATATACTTTTTCTGTGTGTTTGGACGCAGAACGGAACGGTCATTGACTCTGTAAATTTTTAAAGCATTGTTCTCCGTATTAGTTTGTGTTTCATTCCAATAAAATGGAGATTATTCATATTGTTTCGGTTTTTAGCTAATATATGTTTAATGTACGGTTTAATGGAAAGTGAAGAAGCTATAGTTATACAATTCGTTGTTCTCTCTTTTTGCGTTTTATTCCATCAAGTCGAAGAGTCTTGATGGGTTTTCAGATGTATAGTCGCAAAACGATGTAGATACTTCTGATTAGTTTTTTCTGTAGTTAGGCAACTTGTTCCGGATTGCACTCCGGATAGTTGTGTTATTTCTTTAACTGTGCTTATTTCTTTCGAGAACGACTGTAACTGCTGGCAAAACGGTGAAGAAGTTTTTGAGAGAGAATTGTGAAAAGACTTACAGTGAATCGTTAGGTTAGCGAATGTAGTTAAGCAGTTGTAGTAAGGAGCCTGAAAAGTAGAGTAGTTTAAATTGGTTGCAGTGTTTAGTTGCCCGTTTATCCCTATAGATTTGACTTAGAGTTTTACTATTGAAAACTTATTTTATTTTGTCAGAATATGATTTTAACTGCTGCTTATTATATTTAGTTGTTACAGTTCCAATGGTGTTTAAAATTTTATGGTGATTACTTTGTGTGACTTATTGCATCCAGTGTATGAGGTCTGCAGGATTTTACTTTTAAATTATCCTTGTTTTGTCGAGGTTGTTTTTTTTAATTACCTAAAGTGTAATTTGTCCAACGCTGCCGTTTATCTTGTAAACCCTGATTATTAGTGGCAGTACTTTTTTGAAAGTGAAAGTTCTTTGGTTTATCTGCAAAATTTATGTGATGCACTGAGAATATGTGGGAATATTCGTACACTGAATTACTCTTTATGCTTTTTTCAGGGTATCTCAGGAAATGTTCAAGAAAACACGTAACAGGTTTTGAAGAAGACTACGAAAAGGCCCTGAAGCACATAAGTAATTGTTTTTAGTTTTTGTGGCATTTCCTTTGCTTTTTTATCTGATATACTGGAATATATTGGAAATATATATGGTGATGTATTGGAAATAGGGATTAGTGAATTACGCCTTGCGAAACTGAGGATTTCGCGATATCTGCATAAAAAGATTTTATTATTTCAAACAGGCGAAGGAAAGAGTGTGTTTTCGACAGCTAAAGGCCAAAATAAAAGAGGACAGAAGTGTGAAACGATTGCAGCTAAATCTCCTGCACCATACCAAGGGAAAGGTAGTGGGAATACCGAATTATTAATTTACACAATTATTACTTTTGCTTTTCCCACACTTGGTGTAAGCTCATTTATCATACAGACTTTTTGCATAAAACGTCGATCTTAGAACAATTAGAGAAAATGATGTGTGTTTTAGTTACCTAAGCTGCTTTATTCGAATAAGGAAAAACTGACAGAACTAAGTATTGCGAAGCATGCGTTTCTCGTTAAAAGGATTTAATAATTTTAAACATATGTATTTGAAAAGAAGACGATTTCATATAAAACATTGATTCTGTAGGTTTTCAAATCATTGTTCTCCGTATTAGTTTGTGTTTCATTCCAACAAAATGGAGAGTATTCTTGTTTTTTCGGTGTTCAGCTAATATATTTTTTCTGTGTGGTTGGGCGCAGAACGGAACGGTCATTGACTCTGTAGGTTTTCAAATCATTGTTCTCCGTATTAGTTTGTGTTTCATTCCAACAAAATGGAGACTCTTGTGACAGATCATCGGGTGTGCAGTCCGTTGGAATTTGTGGTTGAACCACCCCTCCCACCCCCACCCCCACACCGCCACAAAAAAAGGTTTTGTAGGTTTTAGTTATATGGTAGGGAAGCTGTCAGACAAGTGCATTCTGTGTGGTGCGATCTTTAAGTCGGATGAGTGACCACTGTAGAGTGAGATCTTCATGTCCGATGAGTGGTCACTTCAGAGAGTAACATTTGTTTGACTGCTGTTTGCTGCTGTCCTTAAAAATATCCATGCGTCCCTGATGTCCATACTCTTTCAAAGTTTCGCCTGCGACTTATCCTTTTTCTTCCTTTTAATCTGAAGACTGAGCGGCTGGCTGTCCTGTGTGTATTTGGAGGTCTGTACTAAATTTTGGTTGGACGCAGAACGAAGCGCTCATTGACTCTAGGTTTTCAAATCATTGTTCTCCGTATCAGTTTGTTTTTCATTCCAACAAAATGGACAGTATTCTTATTTTTTCGGTGTTTAGCTAATATTTTTTTTCTGTGTGGTTGGACGCAGAACGGAACGGTCATTGACTCTGTGGATTTTCAAATCATTGTTCTCCGTATTAGTTTGTATTCCAACAAAATGGAGAGTATTCTTATTTTTACGGTGGTTAGCTAATAAATCTTTTTCTTTGTGGAAGATAGTGGGTTCAATTCAAGGTCGTGTCATACCTAAAAGTTTAAAATTGAGATTTCTCCTTCCTACCCTGTGAGACACTCCACACGTAAGGGTTAGAAGGAGGGCTGGAATGTCCCATTTCAGTATAATGTGGCAGGGGAATCCCGACATCGCCATAGCAGTTAAATGGGATCTAAAGAACAATACAATACAGTAAAAGCCCGGATATGGACACCTCTCTATTGTGGACACCCCTGAATTATGGATAGCATTTTTCAGTCTGTTTTAAAATTCCGTTATATCTAAGCCCCTCTATTGTGGACACCCCTCTATTCAGAATTAGGGACACTCTTTTTTATCCCGTAAGTACGGTTACACATTTAAAACAACCCCTCTACTGTGGACAGGCAAATTACTCTCCATATTTTGTACGTTATGTAAACAACCCCTATCAGCGTGTTACTCTGTAGTGTTTGTTTTTTTCGCTATTGTTATCTGTGGGTATTGAGTACATTATATTGAACACAGTGCATGTAAAGACAATAGGGCTAATTACAAAAGATGTGTGTTTAAGAGAGAAGCTTTATACGACTAATCCCTATTGACATGTGCTCCGTCTTTTAAAATGCGTATAAAAGAACAATTCATTCATTGACTTTCATTCATTGACTTTATACTCAGTTAAAATGTTACACAAGGTGTTAAGTCTGAATATCAGTGGTGTGAAAAGAAAACGGAACGAACTTTCGCTATCTGATAAAGTTAAAATAATCAAAGCTAGTGATGGAAAAAGTGTAAGAAAAATAGCCAAAGATTTTAGTTGTTGTTGTCAGATAGAACGGGACCTCGAAATTAGGGACCCCCCGCCATTAGGGACAAAATTATTCAGTCACTTTTTGTCCCTAATAGCGGGGTTTCACTGTACTTATAAAAATACCAATGTGTTATCTTCCAAAATACATATTCTGTTTTTTCCAGATATAGTTCGAGTGGACACAGAAAGGCAAATAGCTGCTCTAGAAGCTGGGCATGCCATGGAAGGTGAATTACCGGTTCTTTCTAGAGCGCAAAGTCCAGTCACAGATAACAGTGAAGAGTGTCTTCCGGACCTTGGCGACAAGCAAACTGAACAAGACTTTAATGACAATATAGGTATCAAATGTACTTGCCTATAGAAATTCCAGCCTCGGTGGCCTAGTGGTTAGAGTGTCCGCCTCGAGACTGGAAGATCGTGGGTTCAGACCCGGGTCGGGTCATACCTAAGACTTTAAAATTGGGACTCCTCCTTGCTACACTGTGAGGCACTCCACATGTAAGGGTTAGAAGGAGGACTGGAATGCCCCATTTCAGTATAATGTGGCAGGGGGATCCCGACATGACCATAGCAGTTGAAAGGGATCTAAAGAACAATACAATACAATACAATACCTATCGAAATTGGAAAGTCAGTTCCACGGC
Organism: Protula sp. h YS-2021; assembly: GCA_949752745.1. NCBI lineage: Eukaryota > Metazoa > Annelida > Polychaeta > Sabellida > Serpulidae > Protula > Protula sp. h YS-2021. Next base: position 17,714,975 of record OX457026.1, read on the forward strand.
TGATCTGCGTTTAACGCATTTTCTTTTAATAGCAACCATAGTTTCTATTTGTTTTAGCATTGGCTGTAAATCAGACAGTATTCGATGTGACAAAAGAAACCTTTAAAACAATGAGAATCATAGCTGCTGCAAGAAATTGCATATAAATGTACCAAAACGATTTCTTCCAATATTTTTGAATGACTGAAGGGATTATACTATTTGTGGCCTAATGGTATTTCATTCTTTCATTTTTAGAGATTTCCCATAGACGTAAAAAAACGAAAAGTGGTCGAGTTTACATGACCATTGAAGACAACGCCGAAATTGAACAGCTGTTTAAAGACTTTCTGGAAAAGGACGAAACACCAAGTATCGCGCAAATTGAAGAACGTCAGAGAAAATCCACAAATATTAAAATTTATGATCCCAGAAAAATTCAGAAGAAAGTGTCATGGCTTAGAAACCGATACAAATATTTAAAATAGTTTGAAAGAAAACAAAGTCGAGCGAGTGAATGATTTTCTTGAATGTTTTCAATGTGAACGATATGTTTCCGTTGAATTCTGCCTTTAAACTCAAATCCGTCTCAACTTTGAATTAGGCATGTGCTTTCTGAAGTCAAACATTGATATTTTAAGATTATTATTAGCGAAGATGTATGCACTGTTCTTGACTATTTTGTCTTTGATAGATTTTCGTTTAAAGGCACCTTTTTCACGGTTATGCTTGTAAAGGCGTGCGGTTCACGTGTTTTGTACATCTAAGAGTCTTTTTGCGTATAAGATACCAGCATAACTTATTGCTATTACAGAAAACTTCTTGGAAGGCAGGCATTGCCTTGGCACGTACTGATGACTGACTGGCAAAGCAAAGTAAACCGGTGTCCACTGCCATTACCTTGTCGAATGTCGTTAGCGTTACAGTGTCTCTGTTCAGCAATGGGTTTAAACTCAAATCCGTCTCAGGTTTGAATTGAGGAGTGTTATTTCGGAATTGAAATATTGATAGCAATTTCTTCAGATTTACTGCCTAAAGTGTATTTTCAGCATTGTCTTCTGCAGATGCGTGTGATTAAAAGTATTTCTGTCACGGAAAGGTTTTTCAAAATCAGTGTTTTTGCGTTTTCCATCCAACATTATATATTGTTTGAAGAAAGGCTTTGCCTTTGGACAGAACAATTGGTGACTGGCCAGGATTAACTAACTGTGAGAATGAGCTGTATTGTCTCCAACAAGAGAGGCAACGTAGCGATGACGTTCTCGCAAAAAGATTATGTGCTCATTTTTTTCGATTATTAAACAGAACAAAGCTTACGCAAGGGTTCTCTTTGGGTTTTATTTTTATTTTTTAAGGGTTAGTTTAGGTACGGCGGCGAGACCTATTAGTTTTTCTGTCTTTACAAAAAGGCAACGGGTTAGTATTCATCCATAAAATACAACAAGCCACACGTTTCTAGAGTTAGCAAATGACAAAGATAGTTTTTAGTTTCTTAATTAAGAAGTCTGTTGAATGGAGCCAATATCATGTCGAATGTCGTTAGCATTGGAGTGTCTCTGTACAGTAATGGGTTTAAACTCAAATCCGTCTCAGGTTTGAATTGAGGAGTGTTATTTCGGAATTGAAATATTGATAGCAATTTCTTCAGATTTACTGCCTAAAGTGTATTTTCAGCATTGTCTTCTGCAGATGCGTGTGTTTAAAAGTATTTCTGTCACGGAAAGGTTTTTCAAAATCAGTGTTTTTGCGTTTTCCATCCAACATTATATATTGTTTGAAGAAAGGCTTTGCCTTTGGACAGAACAATTGGTGACTGGCCAGGATTAACTAACTGTGAGAATGAGCTGTATTGTCTCCAACAAGAGAGGCAACGTAGCGATGACGTTCTCGCAAAAAGATTATGTGCTCATTTTTTTCGATTATTAAACAGAACAAAGCTTACGCAAGGGTTCTCTTTGGGTTTTATTTTTATTTTTTAAGGGTTAGTTTAGGTACGGCGGCGAGACCTATTAGTTTTTCTGTCTTTACAAAAAGGCAACGGGTTAGTATTCATCCATAAAATACAACAAGCCACACGTTTCTAGAGTTAGCAAATGACAAAGATAGTTTTTAGTTTCTTAATTAAGAAGTCTGTTGAATGGAGCCAATATCATGTCGAATGTCGTTAGCATTGGAGTGTCTCTGTTCAGCAATGGGTTTAAACTCAAATCCGTCTCAGGTTTGAATTGAGGAGTGTTATTTCGGAATTGAAATATTGATAGCAATTTCTTCAGATTTACTGCCTAAAGTGTATTTTCAGCATTGTCTTCTGCAGACGCGTGTGCTTAAAGGTATTTCTGTCACGGAAAGGTTTTTCAAAATTGGTGTCTTTTGCGCATACCACCCAACATTATATATTGTTTCAAGCCTATGGACAGTTTTTAGTTTCATAAATGTTGAATCTGTTGTATGACGCAAATATGATGTCACAAGTCGTTAGCTATGGAGTGTTTCTATTTAGTAATAATGACTTTAAACTTAATTCCGCCTCAAGTTGGCATTGATTAGTATTATTTAGGAACTGAAAAATTGATAGCAATTTGCTTTTTATTAGGAAGTGTGTCACTTGAATATTTAAAAGTGTATAAATTATTTCTAATTGAATGTTTATTTATTAATGGAAAAAGTAAGACAGAAACAAGCAAAAATATTTATTTCATTGTATTTCAAACGTGCTTGTGAGATAACATAATTTTTTAATATCTAAATTTAGAGAGTACTCGATTTTCAGTAAATAAAATATAATGAAATCTACTTACTTTATCTTATTTTCACTTTAAAAATATTCATAAAACAACTGAAAAATCTCACACAAAGGCGCAGACTCTAAAATAAACGACCATTTGGAAATGCTTTAAAATATTGTAGCTTATATTTTAAGCATTTCCAAACGGTCTTTTATTTTAGGAACGAACAAAGAAATAACAAACTCTTTCAAATCCAACCAACAGTTGGACAAAAGCAACTAGCTCTTGACAATATTCGCGACAAAAAAGTTTTGTTTAGAGCTCGAATCGGGCATACATACACCACCCACGGATATCTTTTGAGAGGCGAAGAGCCTCCAGAATGTATTGGTTGTCAAGAACGTCTGACTGTAAAACATATTCTACTCAATTGCCTAGATTTTCAGGACATTCGTTCACGCTTCTACAGTGTGAATTCCATGTAAGACCTTTTTACAAAGGTAGCACCAAGTAAAATTATTTCTTTTCTGAAAGAAATACACTTGTACAGCAAGTTTTAAATTGAATTTAGTTGGTTTTAGATTATACACTACTTGTTATGTCTACTTTAATTGATTTTAGTTTCAACTGACTCTTGATATAGCAACAGAACCGACACAATATGACCCTAACGGGTTTCCGGTGTCGTTAAACAAATCAATCAATCAATCAATCAATCATATTTTAGGTATGATTGGTCGTTGTGGGATTAAACAATGTCCGTTAAAAGAAAAGAATTGGTATGTCCTGCCTTTGTGGGGTTGTTCATTTTGAAACCCACAAAAATACAGACGGACGTGGTCACTTCAAGTACGAAACGTCTTTGTGCGTTTAGGAACTACTTTTCTCCATACGTTATGTGATATTTTGATTTTTCGTCCGTACATTGTGTGATATTTTGATTTTGTCGTCCGTGCGTTGTGTGATATTTTTAACCCAATGTCGAACGGACATAAACGCACAATGACCTCTGGTACGCAAGACCTGAGTAACCACACAACGTCGCTCTGAACTTACCTGGCGTCCGTCCTCGATTAAACGCATAAGGTACCTCTTGTAGGTAGAGCCGTGCCCACAATGATTATGCTATGTAGTGGATTTTCGGTACATCCGTCACTTATGTGGTTTTTCTTCCTTATGTGGTGGTTCTTATGAGGTAGCCACATAAGCACCCATTGAGCACAAAACAAACCACATAAGGGAGTCCGTCAAAGTCCGTTGATCAACTGTCCTGTAACACCATCTGTTGGAAAATAATGCAACTATAAAGCTAATTTCTAAAGCAAATAAGGAGAGCAGCATTTGTTTAAATCCCGCTGTGGGGTGGGGAGAATCTTAAGAATTCACCCACTGTGGACAATGTTTGTATTTTTGGGAATTTTTTGAAGAATAAACTTCAAAGTGCGTTTCCTCCTACAGTTTTTATCCGATTTCATTTATTTTTGGTATCTAGTATGAGGCAGCCCTAGATGGGTCGGGCATACGGCTTGCGCTTTTTGACTCGATCTTGAATTTTGATTTTAGGGGAAGTTTTTGAAGAAAATACCTCAAAATGAATCTTATCCTACAGTTTTATCCGTTTATTTAACTTGTGTTAATGTGTGGTTATTATTTAAACATGCACACTGGTCCAAACTATGAACCGCGCATCGACGCAATTTAAGTTAACATGCGCCGTGATCCGAAATGTGAACCGCGCATCAGCGCAAGTTAAACAAACATGCGCACTGGTTCCAAATGCGAACCGCGCATTAACGCAAGTGAAATAAACATGCGCACTGGTCCGAAATGCGAACCGGGCATCAACGCAAGTTAAACATGTGCACTGGTCTAAAATAAGAAACGCGCATCAACGCAAGCTGAATAAACATGCGCATTTGTCCGAAATATGAACCACGCACCAACGGAAGTTGAATAAACATGCGCACTGGCTCGAAATGCGCAACCGCACATGGACGCAAGGTAAATAAACATGCGCACTGGTCCGAACAAAGAACCACGCATCGATGCAAGTTAAGTAATCATGCGCACTGGTCCGAAATGTGAACCGCGCATCAACGCAAGTTAAATAAACATGCGCACTGGTTCCAAATGCGAACCGCGCATTAACGCAAGTGAAATAAACATGCGCACTGGTCCGAAATGCGAACCGGGCATCAACGCAAGTTAAACATGTGCACTGGTCTAAAATAAGAAACGCGCATCAACGCAAGCTGAATAAACATGCGCATTTGTCCGAAATATGAACCACGCACCAACGGAAGTTGAATAAACATGCGCACTGGCTCGAAATGCGCAACCGCACATGGACGCAAGGTAAATAAACATGCGCACTGGTCCGAACAAAGAACCACGCATCGATGCAAGTTAAGTAATCATGCGCACTGGTCCGAAATGTGAACCGCGCATCAACGCAAGTTAAATAAACATGCGCACTGGTTCCAAATGCGAACCGCGCATTAACGCAAGTGAAATAAACATGCGCACTGGTCCGAAATCTGAACCGGGCATCAACGCAAGTTAAATAAACATGCGCACTGGTTCCAAATGCGAACCGCGCATTAACGCAAGTGAAATAAACATGCGCACTGGTCCGAAATGTGAACCGGGCATCAACGCAAGTTAAATAAACATGCGCACTGGTTCCAAATGCGAACCGCGCATTAACGCCAGTGAAATAAACATGCGCACTGGTCCGAAATGCGAACCGGGCATCAACGCAAGTTAAATAAACATGCGCACTGGTTCCAAATGCGAACCGCGCATTAACGCAAGTGAAATAAACATGCGCACTGGTCCGAAATGTGAACCGGGCATCAACGCAAGTTAAATAAACATGCGCACTGGTTCCAAATGCGAACCGCGCATTAACGCCAGTGAAATAAACATGCGCACTGGTCCGAAATGCGAACCGGGCATCAACGCAAGTTAAATAAACATGTGCACTGGTCTAAAATAAGAAACGCGCATCAACGCAAGCTAAATGAACATGCGCACTAGTCCGAAATGGGAACCGCTCATCAACGGAAGTTGAATAAACATGCGCACTGGTTCGAAATGCGCAACCGCACATGGACGCAAGGTAAATAAACATGCGCACTGGTTCGAAATGCGAACCGCGCATCGACGCAAGTTAAATAAATATGTGCACTGGTCCGAACAAAGAACCACGCATCGATGCAAGTTAAGTAATCATGCGCACTGGTCCGAAATGTGAACCGCGCATCATCGCAAGTTAAATAAACATGCGCACTAGTCCGAAATGCGAACCGGGCATCAACGCAAGTGAAATAAACATGTGCACTGGTCTAAAATAAGAAACGCCCATCAACGCAAGCTGAATAAACATGCGCAGTTGTCCGAAATGTGAACCACGCACCAACGGAAGTTGAATAAACATGCGCACTGGTTCGAAATGCGCAACCGCACATGGACGCAAGTTAAATAAATATGTGCACTGGTCCGAACAAAGAACCACGCATCGATGCAAGTTAAGTAATCATGCGCACTGGTCCGAAATGTGAACCGCGCATCAACGCAAGTTAAATAAACATGCGCACTGGTTCCAAATGCGAACCGCGCATTAACGCAAGTGAAATAAACATGCGCACTGGTCCGAAATGCGAACCGGGCATCAACGCAAGCTAAATAAACATGTGCACTGGTCTAAAATAAGACACGCGCATCAACGCAAGCTAAATGAACATGCGCACTAGCCCGAAATGCGAACCGCTCATCAACGGAAGTTGAATAAACATGCGCACTGGTTCGAAATGCGCAACCGCACATGGACGCAAGGTAAATAAACATGCGCACTGGTTCGAAATGCGAACCGCGCATCGACGCAAGTTTAATAAATATGTACACTGGTCCGAACAAAGAACCACGCATCGATGCAAGTTAAGTAATCATGCGCACTGGTCCGAAATGTGAACCGCGCATCAACGCAAGTTAAATAAACATGGGCACTAGTCCGAAATGCGAACCGGGCATCAACTGAAGTTAAATAAACATGCGCAGTTGTCCGAAATGTGAACCGGGCATGGACGCAAGTTAAATAAACATGCGCAATGCTTCGAAATCCGAACCGCGCATCGACGCCAGTTTAATAAATATGCGCACTGGTCCGAAATTTGAACCGCGCATCAGTGCACATCAACTAAACATGCGCACTAGTTCAAAATGTGAACCGCGCATCGATGCAAGTTAAATAAACATGCACATTTGTCTAAAACAAGAACCGTGCATCAATGCAAATAAAAGAAACATGCGCACTGGTCCGAAATGTGAATCTCGGATCAACGCAAGCTAAACACACCTGCGCACTAGTCCGAAATGCGAACCGCGCATCGACGCCAGATAAATAAACATGCGCACAGGTCCGACAAAAGAACCATGCATCGACGCAAGTTGAATAGACATGCGCAGTTTCCGAAATAAGCACCACACATTAACGCACGTTAAATATATGCACTGGTCGGAAAAGGAAACCACGCATCGACGCAAGTTATGTAATCATGCGCAGTGGTCCGAAATGCGAACCGGGCATCGACGCAAGTTAAATAAACATGCGCACTGGTTCGAAATGCGAACCGCGCTTCAACGCAAGTTAAATAGGTACGCGCAGTGGTCCGAAATACAAACTGCGCATCAGTGCACGTTAACCAAACATGCGCGCTGGTCCGAAATGTGAACCGCACATCGACGCAAGTTAAGTTGACATGCGCCGCGATCTGAAATGTGAACCGCGCATCAACGCAAGTTAAAAAAATATGCGTAGTTTTTCCAAAGGCGAACCACGCATTAACCCAAGTTAAATAAACATGCGCACTGGTCTAAAATAAGCACCATGCATTAACGCAAGTTAAATAAACATGCGCACTTGCCTAAAATAAGCACCACGCATCAACGCAAGTTAAATAAATATGCGCAGTTGTGAAAGATAAGTTGTAAGATATCTTTATACAGTAAAGTGCCACATATATAATTCCGTTTATTTTAGTGGTGTGATTCGAACCCTAAAACAGGGTTCGAATATTCGAAAATATTCTCGAATATTATTCGAATATTTGCATGTTTTTGCAAAATGTTGTTTACTTCTACGAAAAATATTTACGGATGATGTTTTATTGTGAAAGGTCTTTTATTTATTCTAAAAGTCATACATTTGATAAATTTCCTTGCAATTTCAACAATTCTTAACTATTTTTATTCAGTAATTTACCAAACGTACAAGCATTATACTTGAATATTATGTGAAACCTAAAACAACAAATTTATATATATATATATAATTGTAATACTGTCTGTTTATTTGCTTTTTTACTTTCACAATGGCACATTCAATGAGTCTATTTTCGTTCAAGTGTAGAAAAAAAATTAAAATTTTGCTGTGTCAATCAACACCTACATTTAAAACGACTAACAAAAATTCAATTGCAAGTAATTCTTAATGTTACATATCCGGATTCTACAGAGTTATTCAGAAACATAAAATTATTTTGATTAACTATTTTAAAATGAAAAATTTCTTGTTTTTAATGCGTCAGATAATTTTATGCTTGTCTTTGACTTCACGATATAGCAAATAATATCTCTGCTATAATTTGTGCTGAGTTTAAAACAAATCTCCGAATATAATCCTGCGAACTTTTCAACTTTTGAAGTGACAATTCTCTTAACTAGGATTTGTAAAACTGCCATTGTTAATGAATATTTCGTTTGCACCAGGAACGCTGTTGCGCGAGACCAAGATACGTATTTGTATACGCTTTCTATGTGTTCTTGTTCAAGAACATGAGTAAATTCAGTTCTGATCTCTTTTTTGTGACAATGCTTCCTGCCTGGCTAAATATTCTTTCAGCAGGCACTGATGTTGCAGGTATGGCTAGTATTTTCTTCGCAGCAGTCGATATCAACGGGTATTTTTGTATGATTTTCACGCCACCACGTCAGAGGACATAAGTTAGTGTCTATCTGTGCTTCAGACAAATATCGTGCTGTTTCAATTTCAATTATTTAGTTTAGCTTTTACTAGGCGTCTGGTCAGAGCATTGAATGATGTCATCAAACATGTCAGTTTTACGTGCTTTCGGTTTTGGAGCAGCTAGTTCAGCATCCTGCGCTGCCTCATCCGGGAGGCATAGCAAAGGTGGCGCATTTGTTTCGACTTGAGATTTTGAGTTGTTCGAGTTGTTCTCTTGGTTGTCGAGATTCGATAACATTGAGCGTTTCAGTTTCGGGACAGTTGGAGGGTCATCATCGTTCTGATCCAGTAGATTTTCAAGTTTCATCAGCACAGGAAGTACCATTGAAATGGTTGGGGACTTGTCTACTGACAACTTCTAGCCATCAAAAGTTATTTAATCTGTCTTTTTAAGAGTTTGGATACTTTTTCGAGGGCATCGATGTGAGGGTATTGTCGTACGGAGAGCAAATTTATGGGTACAGTTATTTTTTATTACAAATTCAAAGAAAACTGGCCAAGTAGTGAGCTGAAGAACGGATAGCTATTTAGCGAAGATCATTAATAAACTTTTAAAGTTGACTTTAAATAAACCTTTACAATTTTCAACCGTCAAACTGACGAAAAAAATTACGAGAAACTGAAGCTGGGACATTAGAAATATTAAGCTATTTGATGCTACATACCATTATCTATAAAAATATATAAAAACTTTACCTCTTTGCGAGATAGTTTGGTTGAAATATTCAATAAATCCACCTTTTTCATACATCTTCGTACTTGTTTTTTACAAAATGGCTGCCACTCGTAGAATCTACGCATGCATAATTAATGAGCTAAAGAGCAATCTGGTTGGCTTAGAGAGATCACGTAATACATCGCGAGACTTCGTGTCTTTTTCTCGTTTATAGCGTGTGTCGATCGTGGCAATAACAAGTTCTAGTTCACTGGGAAACGCGCCGTACGTTCCGCGAACATAGGGCTTAAAATGCTTTACTGTATGCTGTCCTTGCAGATCTCAAGGGATGCCCTTGGATATTTTTATTTTTCTATGAAATAGTTCTTTGTAGATAAAACTCGATTCCAAGCATGCATTACCGTATGTATGCATGCGTGGCATAATGTTTACATATATTATTCGTTTGTTGATTAAAAATTGTCATTTTATTTGATATAAGTTTTCCATAGCTTCAAAATGAATTGGCGTCACTGGTCAAATAGTAAATAAAACTAAGTACTTAAAGTTTTCGAATATTCGAACCCTATTTTAGGGTTCGAACCCTGTCAAAACGAACCGAATATTCGAATATTCGAATATAAGGCACACCACTAGTTTATTTACAAATGACACACACAACGCATAAACATTATTGACATTGACATGACGCTTGCTGGGAACCACACAAGGGCACGGGCAAATATAAACCACCACATAAGTATTTTTTATTCTCAAATAATCTTGTCCGTGACCTACCACTTAAATGCATTTCAGGCATATCAAATGCTACCACATAATGCAGCCACCACATAAGATACCTCTCGTTGGTCTGTCCGTCCGTCCGTCCGTCTGTCCGTCCCGCGACCGTTAAAAGTGGAATAACTTTTTTATTTTTTATCCGATTCTTACCAAATTTTAAACACGAGTTCCTAACCCTTTACTGCATTAGGAAATTTTTTTATTTTTTGGTTTAAACCATTTTTGGCGATTTTATTGCCAATTTGGGCAAAATACGAAAAAACCTATCTAGTCCCTCATTTTTCGTCGGAAGATTCCGAAATTTTTTATGAAGAAACTAGGACTAAGGGGTAAAAAAAGTACTTTTTTCGATTTTTGAATTTCGCCTTATTTTTGAATCTACTGAGCTTCAAAGTTTGCAACTTCTAAAAATTGGCAAATTTCCAATTTTTTTTCTTAACAAAGTAGTTAAAGTGGAATATCTTTTTTATTTTTTATCCGATTCGTACCAAATTTTAAACGCGAGTTTTTAACCTTCTACTGCATTAGGAAATTTTTTTATTTTTTGGTTTAAACCATTTTTGGCGATTTTATTGCCAATTTGGGCAAAATACGAAAAAACCTATCTAGTCCCTCATTTTTCGTCGGAAGATTCCGAAATTTTTTATGAAGAAACTAGGGCTAAGGGGTAAAAAAAGTACTTTTTTCGATTTTTGAATTTCGCCTTATTTTTGAATCTACTGAGCTTCAAAGTTTGCAACTTCTAAAAATTGGCAAATTTCCAATTTTTTTTCTTAACAAAGTAGTTAAAGTGGAATATCTTATTTATTTTTTATCCGATTCGTACCAAATTTTAAACGCGAGTTTTTAACCTTCTACTGCATTAGGAATTTTTTTTATTTTTTGGTTTAAACCATTTTTGGCGATTTTATTGCCAATTTGGGCAAAATACGAAAAAATCTATCTAGTCCCTCATTTTTCATCGGAAGATGCCGAAATTTGTTATGAAGAAACTAGAACTAAGGGGTGAAAAAAGTACTTTTTTCGATTTTTGAATTTCGCCTTATTTTTGAATCTACTGAGCTTCGAAGTTTGCAGCTTTTAAAAAATTGGAAATTTCCATTTTTCTTCGTAAAAATGCAAAGTTTCAATTTGCAGAGGGGCACAATATGTTACATGCAAGTACTTCTGGTCGGACTTTTCAGTAATGTTGTTGTCAGTGGGTCATTTCTATGAAATTTTCAAGTGGGCGATAATAGGGAACATTGGGCGATAAAGCAAGAAAGTTGTAATTTTCGCTTTAAAAGTGCAGGAATCAATTCTGTGACCCAAAAATATGATAAATATGATATTTTTCGGGTGGGCGATAACGGAATATTGGGGGATAAAGCAAGAAAGTTGTAATTTTTGCTTTAAAAGTGCAGGAAACAAATCTAGGACCCGAAAATATGATAAATATAATATTTTTCGGGTGGGCGATAATAGGGAACATTGGGCGATAATGTAAGAAAGTTGTAATTTTCGCTTTAAAAATGCAGGAATCAATTATATGACCCAAAAATATGATAAATATGATATTTTTCGGATGGGCGATAATAGGGAATATTGGGCGAAAATGCAAGAAAGTTGTAATTTTCGCTTTAAAAGTGCAGGGATCAATTCTATGTCCCGAAAATATGATAAATATGATATTTTTCGGATGGGCGATAATAGGGAACATTGGGCGATAATGCAAGAAAGTTGTAATTTTCGCTTTAAAAGTGCAGGAATCAATTCTATGACCCGAAAATATGATAAATGTGATATTTTTCGTGTGGGCGATAATAGGGAACATTGGGCGATAATGCAAGAAAGTTGTAATTTTCGCTTTAAAAGTGCAGGAATCAATTCTGTGACCCGAAAATATGATCAATGTGATATTTTTTGGGTGGGCGATAACAGGGAATATTGGGCGATAAAACAATAAAGTTTTTATTTTCGCTTTAAAAGTGCAGGAAACAATTCTAGGACCCGAAAATATGATAAATATAATATTTTTCGGTTGGGCGATAATAGGGAACATTGGGCGATAATGTAAGAAAGTTGAAATTTTCGCTTTAAAAGTGTAGGAATCAATTCTGTGACCCGAAAATATGATAAATATGATATTTTTCGGATGGGCGATAATAGGGAATATTGGGCGATAATGCAAGAAAGTTGTAATTTTCGCTTTAAAAGTGCAGGGATCAATTCTATGTCCCGAAAATATGATAAATATGATATTTTTTGGATGGGCGATAATAGGGAACATTGGAGATAATGCAAGAAAGTTGTAATTTTCGCTTTAAAAGTGCAGGAATCAATTCTGTGACCAGAAAATATGATAAATGTGATATTTTTCGTGTGGGCGATAATAGGGAATATTGGGCGATAAAGCAAGAAAGTTGTAATTTTCGCTTTAAAAGTGCAGGAAACAATTCTAGGACCCGAAAATATGATAAATATTATATTTTTCGGGTGGGCGATAATAGGGAACATTGGGCGATAATGTAAGAAAGTTGTAATTTTCGCTTTAGAAGTGCAGGAATCAATTCTTTGTCCCGAAAATATGATAAATGTGATATTTTTCGGGTGGGCGATAATAGGGAATATTGGGCGATAATTTAAGAAAATTGTAATTTTCGCTTTAAACGTGCAGGGATCAATTCTGTGACCCGAAAATATGATAAATGTGATATTTTTCGGATGGGCGATAATAGGGAATATTGGGCGATAATGTAAGAAAATTGTAATTTTCGCTTTAAAAGTGCAGGAATCAATTCTGTGACCCGAAAATATGATAAATATAATATTTTTCGGATTGTCGATAATAGGGAATATTGGGCGATACTGCAAGAAAGTTGTAATTTTCGCTTTAAAAGTGCAGGAAACAATTCTAGGACCCGAAAATATGATAAATATAATATTTTTCGGGTGGGCGATAATAGGGAATATTGGGCGATAATGTAAGAAAGTTGTAATTTTCGCTTTAAAAGTGCAATAATCAATTCTATGACCCGAAAATATGATAATTATGATATTTTTCGGATGGGCGATAATAGGGAATATTTTTGACGAACCCCCCGCTTTGAAGTTTACCAGGGCATTTGAAGTACGCCTGTCAGGGTAGACCATCCAGGGTCTGGATATACCTCACCCGATCATTTATCGATTTTTAATTAAACGCTGGCCTAGTACCACCCTGGATAGGAATCCACGTTTAAGTAATCGTATGCAACAAAAGGCTCGAGATAAGTGCATATAAGAAAGGACGTTATTTAAATTTTAAAGAGTTCTACTTCTCTTTGATATCAAAAACAAATTGGAGAAAAATTCCTGTTTTTACATATATATTTTTATTTGACAAATATCGTACCGTGTTCTGGATAGGATGTTCCAAAACTGTATGCACATTTTTATACTCACTTGAAACAAGGCCCAAGATAAGTAATAAAAGAAAGGACTTTATTTTAATTTTTACATCTGACTTCTGTTTGAATTTAATAACAAATTGCAGTAAAATTCCTGTGGTCTGTATTTTTCCCATTTATTACAAATTTTCAGAAATTTTCATAATTTCAGCATGATTTAATATAAAAAAAAACATTCAACCAGATCAGACTGTCTTACCATTTTCCAAGAGGCACAAGACTGAATCCTCAACTGGGCCACTGTCACTTGACAGTCTTGTTTTTTACCTAGCTGGTTGCGCGGTACATTAAAGGTAGACTGAACCCAACCAACTTTCTGTTGTCAATAGTCTGTTGAAAGATAAACATCTTTTTTTTTGGTTTCAGTTTCAGCAAAAAGTAGTTAATTGTACAGAAAACTTCCATATAAGCAATACGTTTAGGACTGTTTATTATGCAGAGGTGTTCCCTAATTAGAAGGAAATTATTGAAGAAGTGAAAAGAAATAGAGACCGGAATAAAGAGTTCCGCTATTATGGGTTGTTTGTTTATTTAGAGTTCTTTAACAAGAGGTGTTCCTCAACGGAGGATTTACTGTATTGCCAGCGTTGCCATGTAAGGATATCTTAAATTTAATAGGTCGTAGAGGTATTTTTAGACAGGAAGCAGTTTATTAGTTTATGCAGTTTGGCGCTGTGTAATTGTCCCATTTCATATTGATACAATAGTTAGATGTCCGTATCTGCGAAAAGCCAGAAAGGTGCACTTTACGGTCAAGGGCATTCCGGGAATGTTGTCAGTCACAACATGGTATCCGCAGTAGTAAAGTGGAAGCTTTTTACTTACAGTCTTCATTCAATCTTATCAAAAAGAAACCAGTATGCATATTTTTTACTTTCCAGGTAAATCACCAGTGTCCTATATTTTTGTATATGTATATATTTTTTGTTACAAGCTGCCACAAAAAACGTCAACGAAAAAGGCGACAGAATTTCAAATGATGATCGTCAAAAAAGGACCGAGAGCTTTTGGTTGTTTAGTACAAGCTCTTGTTTTCACCGGTCAGGTACAACGTGATTGATCATGTTTGTGTCATTTGATTTGTCTTCATGTGTCTTACTGGAATGAAATGAGGAAAGTTAGAAAATGTGGAAAATTTTGATTGCTATTGTAAGACTCCCCCGTGACGTCACTGTGCTCGAAATTTAATTACACTTGCGACTTATAGTGTGTTTGCCTCCTAGAAGAAAAAAAACGCCAGTGTAACATGTATTTCTGGAAGTTCTTAATGCAAATTCCTGTTTGATATTAAAAGATATAGAATGGTTGTTTATCTCACATTTGGCGCAAGGTATAATCAAAGCTCGTCTGTCATTTCTGTATCCCTTCTCACATGTAAATCTGCACCAAAACTAGACATAGTTAAAATGCATGAAAATGAATCCTGGTTACGGCACCAGTTTGCCTGTTGTAGCTTCACATAGCGGAGAAGCTGGACCCACAGTTAACGGCCTTCTACAAGAAACAGCTTGGAGTAAGCGATCAGCAAGCGGGACTGGAACCAGTACATATGCAGGAGACCACACCCCCCATCACGGGCCCAACACCATTCTTTGGAAATCAGCGAACCACACCAGCCTCTAATGAAAGTAAGTTTTCAGTTGAGTAGTACCGAACTGCTTTGTAGTTGTTTGAGTCCTCTTTGTTGGGTGTTGGGGGCGGGGGGGGGGATGGAGAGGCACTCGTGATTGCGTTGTAGTATATGTGACTGAGTTGTGATGGACGTGACTGGGTTGTCTTGATGCACGTGACAGGGTTTTCTTGGTGCATGTGACTCAGTTGTCTTGGTTCGCGTCACTGAGTTGTCTTGGTGCATATGGCGTAGTTGTCTTGTTGCACGTGGCTGAGTTGTATTGGTTCACATGACTGAATTATATATATATATATAAGGCTATTTTAGGCATTATCGGGACCAGGCACCCATATATTATATATATGGCATTAGCGGGACCATATAATTATTTTTTTTATTTTTAATTTTTTGATGTATTTTTTTTATAAATTTTGAGTGGTTTTGATTGAAAGTCAATGTAACAGATGTAGTATAGTGAATAAAATAAATAATAAAAATTATTTAGATATATTATCTAAGATATAAATTCGATATTTTATGGCGGTCTCGCTAATGACTAGGGATGGGTCGGGGCCAAATTTTTGGCCCCGGGGACCCGTGACCCAAAATCCGCCCCGTCCCCGGGGCCCCGAGATATATATATGTTACAGGCCATGAGTGAAACAAGGCTATGCATACATAGCCTAGGCTATGAATACATGGCCTGATGCGACCAGCCTATCTATACATAGCTTAGGCTCTTTATTCATAGCCTGAATTTGCAGCCAAAAAATTTCACTCATGGCCTGAAATGTCAGGGTGACTTAATTCCAAATAAAAAAGAACTTGGAGATCCAATAAATAATTAATAAAAAAACTTTGATTCCTTCTTAGATCTAACAATTGCAATTGAAACACTCACAGTTAGCAGTCTTCGCCATAAAAGACATATCAAAGAACAGGAATTTGTGATAAAACGGGGATTACCGCTCACAAAGGCATGATTGAAGATTTTCCATCTCAGACATCAATTAGTGTTGAAAACAATCCTACTTTGAACCCCAAATTGCAATTAAAAACACTCATAAATAATCAATAAAGGTAGCAATCAATGTCATCAGACATTTCAGGCCATGAGTGAAATATTTTGGCTGCAAATTCAGGCTATGAATAAAGAGCCTAGGCTATGTATAGATAGCCTGGTCGTATCAGGCCATGTATTCATAGCCTAGGCTATCTATACATAGCCTGGTTTCACTCATGGCCTGTAACATATATATATACAGGGATGTGGTACCTGCATGTGATTCTTCCAAAATATAGTTAAACTGTTAACTAATGTCAAGCTTTTATTTCCATAGGAACAGTTTAGGTAATTGAAAATCTTGACTAATTATTCTTAGATCTTAGATATTGAACAAATCTTAGCTTTATCAATTTTCAAAAATCTACTTTAGGTTTCTGGATTATTTTAACTCCAACAAACTTAATTAAGAATTACTGAGGCTCCTGGAAAGAAACGCGTGTAATTCTACATTTTGTAACGCAAAATTAAAAAATAGAAATAACAATCTCCAATTCTCTTTGATAATAGTAGTCCTAAGTTTGGTCACTCATTAATGAATACTTTAAATTGTTGCCATGAAATAGACTAGTTTATGATTTAAAGTCTTCGTTAACTCTTCATATCTCACTTTTCTCCTGTTCGGGTTCGGTACCTTCTAAATTGGGGTAAAGGTGGGCCGGTTTTGGAGGTAGTTGAGAACTTCGTCAAATTTCCTTTTGATTGTGCCATTTTGAAAGAATCAGACGCTAATGAATTTCTGTCGAGGGTAAGCGTCCCGTCTAATCTGCTCTGACCGCCAGACAATCAGCTTAATTAGACCCCAAAAGTGCGAGCCTGGGGGGGGGGGGGGGGGCTCTATAGGATTGCCCTCTGTCCGTCCGTTCGTCCGTGTCACACTTTGGATGCAAGTTCCACGCAAGTTCTCCGAAACTATTTACCCTAGGCATATGCAACATTGCTCAGTGAAGTATATATACTGAAGTTGTGCAACGTCGTGTTATTTTTCACCAAAATTGCCAAAATGGCGACTTGTCAAAAATTGTGATTTTTTAGGTAACTGCAATGTAAGACTTGGGTGATTTCCATGCGAGTTCTCCGAAACTATTTATCCTGTGCATATGCTACCTTGCACAGTGAATATGTCTATATACTGAAGTTGTGCAAAGTCGTATTATTTTTTAAATTGGTCAAAAATTGCCAAAACGGCGACTTGTTGTGTTCGGTTGGGGTCTGCGCCTTCGACGATGGCTTGTTATTCATTGTATTATTTAAATATAAATATTAAAATTATTTATTTAAATATGTGACGGGTCCCCGGGGTCAAATTTCAGCCCCGGGGTTTAAAATTTTTGACGGGGCCCCGGGGAACCCGACCCATCTCTACTAATGACTATTATATACAATATATAATATATACAACACAAAGTAATAAAGCTTGAAATATATCAAAAATATATTTTTCATGAAATCCCTAATTTCACAAATGCCCTGTAACATATACACTTTACCTGACAGACGTGGCTATCATGACCATAGGTGTACAACCCGTTTCTCTGACGTACCTCAGGCAGCACGCTCAGAGTGTGGAGAAAGGGGTGAGGCTACTTTCTCGCTATTATATTTTTTATTTATTTTTGCTGGGAAAATATTGTGACATTCAATATAGGAAAACAGTTGTGTAGAACCAATCGTCCTGTTCAGAGTTTTGCTTATAAAACATCAATTAAATGTTGCCTTTAAATTATATTAATTGTACTTGGATTTGTATTATACACTACTGCTGAAAAGCGTATGAGGAACAGTGACCCCATTACAAGGAACAGTAACCAGTAACCAGTACCCTGTAAGACAATATGAATCTCCAATTGCAGACGGCGTATAACGTGAAGAGCTGGCCAAGGGGAAATTTTGTGATCATCAACAACGAGTATTTTCACACGAAAAGTGAACGACAGGGCTCGAAGTTCGATGTGACGAATCTGCGTCAGCTATCAGATAAGCTCGAATTCAGAGACGTCGTGGAAAGTAGTAGATCAAATCTAAAATATGAAAACTTGAAAGGCGAGGTGTGTTGACGAAAGAACGACGTTTTCAATCGATAACTGGGCAATAAACGTTATTAAAAATTTGATCTGCCATTCTTGAATAGTAAGGTGGAATTTTTTTTCGGGCATTGTGATTTCTAAAATTTTAAGTTACTTATACAATCATGAGTTATGTCTGCGTAGTAAAGCTGTACTGCCGATACATATCCGGACTGAAAAAAAATACAAAAACTTTTATTCGTTGTTGTTGTTGTTGTTTTGTTTTGGTCAAATTCTGCATTTACTTCCGCTCCTGGACCGACTCACGACTTGGCGACTGTTCACGGGAGCAAACACTTCGTACGAATAGAAAAATGAGAAAGAAATCAATTTTCGTGAACTTGTTGTTTGTTTGTTTGTTCGTTTTTTCTTTTTTTTTTTTTTTGACGACATTTCGGATTCATAAAGAATTTAAAGGAAGACTAAAGTGATTTGAAAAAAAGTTGTTATAAAACCTTTGTGTTGTTTTCATTACAGGAAATGAAGAGGGAACTAATTGCCTTAAGCAAATGCGATTATTCAGACCACGACGCTCTCATTATCACCATTATGTCTCACGGAGCGAATGGCAAGTGTGACGTCACTGCATTTCTTCACAGGCGCACAAAAAAAAAAAAAACAAACCCGGCATGATACATTTGTCCCTTTATATAAATGGTTTTGTTTTTTGTATGTCCTTGATTTTCTCACTCATCCTTGTAACTGTGACGCTAATATATGTTTTTTTATCCCCCGCCTCCATCATAGAAACGCACTGTGTCCGTCTGTCCGTCGAGCGGTCCGTCCGTCAGTCGCCAGTTTTGTTTCCAGACGATATCTCCGAATCTAGTGGGCGGATGTAGTTCATATTTGGTATGCCTAACAACCAAGATATCTAGATGTGCCTTTTGGGGGTTTTGGTCGGATCGAAGCCCATCTGGATCTGTATTTCGATTTAGAATCCCAAAATCCGGATCTCAATGTGTACTTTGGTTTCCAGACGATATCTCCGAAACTAGTGACCGGATCCGGTTCATATTTGATATGCGTAACAACCAAGAAATCTAGATGTGTCTTTTGGGGGTTTTGATCGGATCGAAGCCCATCTGGATCTGTAATTGTAATCTCCGAACCAAGATATCTCGATGTGCCTTTTGGGGTTTTGATCGGATCGAAGCAGATCTGGATCAGTATTTGGACTTAGAATCCCAACATCCGGATGTCAACGTGTACTTTGGTTTCCAGACGATATCTCCGAAACTAGTGACCGGATCCGGTTCATATTTGATATGCGTAACAACCAAGAAATCTAGATGTGTCTTTTGGGGGTTTTGATCGGATCGAAGCCCATCTGGATCTGTAATTGTAATCTCCGAACCAAGATATCTCGATGTGCCTTTTGGGGTTTTGATCGGATCGAAGCAGATCTGGATCAGTATTTGGACTTAGAATCCCAACATCCGGATGTAAACGTGTACTTTGGTTTCCAGACGATATCTCCGAAACTAGTGACCGGATCCGGTTCATATTTGATATGCGTAACAACCAAGAAATCTAGATGTGTCTTTTTGGTTTTGATCGGATCGAAGCCCATCTGGATCTGTAATTGGACGGAGAATCCCAAAATCGGGATCTCAATGTGTACTTTGTTTTCTCGACGATAACTCTAAAATATTTGCCGGATTCGGTTCTCATTTCGTTTGCATGGCAACAATATAGTGTCGTTGTTTTATCTATTTAGTTTATGTGCGAGGTGCAGCACCCGCCTACTAAGTACACCCACGGCGGGGAAATGGCAATTACTGATTGCTCTTGTTTTTTTTCATAAAGTTAAGTTATGGCTCACTTTGGGTTACAGGGAGTGGGTTACGTCGAGTGGTAGGGAAATGCAGTTAAAAGTTAAAATAAATACAAGACTTTTGTTTACGCCAAACAGTACAATGATGTCAACTCATTGTCTTTTGTAAAGAAGAAGAAAAAAAATAAAGAGGAAAATGTAATAAAAGAAAGAATAGACAGAAGAAAAAGAAAAAGGAAAATGAAATTTTTGTTGATGCTGATTGGCGCAGGGATTGTGTATGGCGTGGATGGGGTAGCCGTGAGCATAGAGGAAGATATCTGTGCACCTTTTGATGGCAAAAGATGCCCAACCTTGTCAGGAAAACCCAAGATATTCATCATACAGGCTTGCCAGGGAGGTAATCTTCTAAAGACAGTCTTTAAAGGATGTACCCAAAAAAAAAAAAAATAATAACAAAAACATAAAGACTGTGGTAATGATTTGATTCACAGCGAAGATGCTTCCATTGTGACTTAATCATTAGAACATCTTCCAAAGCAGAGACAAATCAATTTCTACCTCTCCATACCCCCCTCCCCCCTTCCCCTACGAGCGAAGCCATTTTATTTTACTCGGCGGTCAAACCTCCGTCTGTTTTACTTTCCTAACCCCACCCCCCTCTCCTCCCCTATCCCGTACACTCAGGTGATCTTTGGTAATTTGTTAATTAATTTGTGATTTATTGACTGACTGATTGATTAATTGACAGATGGCGCTGTGACCGGCGTCCCTCAGGCTGACGATGACCAGGGGGACGCCCATAACGATTCGCATCTAAATAAAGCTTTTCGAAATCTCAAGCTTGGAGATACTGGAGAAAGCATGCCCATTAAAATTGGTCATAAAATCCCCCACAAGTCGGACATGTTAGTGGCTTATTCCACTGTGCGAGGTATTCAGTTCTCATCGCCTTCTTCTCCTTTAGTTTATGTTGTGTAAATCAACTTTTTTGGGGGGGGGGGGGGGGGGGGAGGTTGAAGTGAAAAATTGGACAGTCGCAATTTTTCAGGTGTTTTGAATTTTGACGGCTTGACCTAAAACAAGTTAGTACAGACGTATTGTTAATGTAAACTCTAACGTTAAACGTGTTCTCGACAGTGCTGTTAGCAAATATTGTGTCCATGGCGCGTTTTTTACTGACGATGACGTCACCTTTGTCTGCTGCAGGCTACAGGTCGTGGCGTCGCCCGGACTTGGGCAGCTGGTTCATCCGTGCCATCGTCACGGTCTTCTCACAGCACGCGCACGAGGAGGACGTCCAGTCGCTCTTCACCATGGTAACCCCGCCCCCCTCCCCCTCCCCCCCCCCCCTACTCCCGTCTCCTTGGTTACACTCTCGTCAGCACTGTTCGTTTCTTTACGTGCGTAGATACAAGATCAAAATAATAATAATAATAATAATAATAATAATAATAATAACAAACGTCAGTAATATTAGTAATAATTCTATTAATATTAGAAACTATAAAACGCGTCTTTTATGGACAGGTCAAGAACAAGGTGAGTGCTGAGAAGACGAATTACGCCGTGGGTGATGAGTACATACAGATGCCCCGCACGGACGACACGCTCCGCAAGAAGTGGTTCTTCCTGCCGGGCCATAAGGAGAACCAGCGCGTCAGTCAGGCGTGACAGCCACCCTACGGTCTCGGGGTGGGGGGGGGGGGGTGGGGGAGGTAGGCGGGTGATGAGTACATACAGATGCCCCGCACGGACGACACGCTCCGCAAGAAGTGGTTCTTCCTGCCGGGCCATCGGGAGAACCTGCGCGTCAGTCAAGCGTGACAGCCACCCTACGGTCTCGGGGTGGTGGGGGGGGGGGGGGCGAGGCGGCTGACTTGCGCGAGCGGACAGTTACGTGTTTGGGGTGAAAGGGGGAGTTGCGGGTAGAGATCGGGAAGTTTAGGGGGAAGGGGCGGGGTAGGTGTGGATAGTGGGGGGGGGGGGGGGTTAGTTGAAGGGGGCGGGAAGTTGTGGCTAGTTCTTATTTCAGTCTCTCAGAGGTAGAGCAGCCCGCGCTGGTTAATTTACGATATTCAAGGCTGCTGATAACATCTCTAAACCATCGATTTTAGTGATGTAAAGAAATAGGTGGGGGGGGGGGCGATGGGAATAGATAATATTCGAAAATGTGTTACAGCTGAGGCCCATTTTCTGTGTTTATACAAGTACTCATGTTTTAGTCACCGCTGTTGAGTGCAGCATGTTATCCCCTCCCATGCGATTGAATGGTTCCGTGCACAACATGATTTAAAGCTGCCTTTTTGTGAATACAAAGAGCAAATATAATAGCCTGTGAACTTTGAGGAAAGGCATTTAATGCGAATACCTTTGTAGTACGTACTTATAAGAAAAGTACAAGCGTGGTTTAAACATTTGCGGACATTCCTGTACATGGTGATTTGTGGCGTTAGGTGAGACTATTTATACGTGTGAGAGATCCGGGGGGAGGGGGCGGGGGGTGCTTAATTCGGGCATTTAAGCCAACCAGAATATTGACATTTATGTGGCAATTAAATCGCTAAACAAATTGACTTATGTAAGACTAAAAAATACAGAAGAAATGTAAACAACAGGTGTACATCTTTCCGCTCTGTTTATGATTACACTGTTGTGTACGTTTCCGGCCACTGTGTGCTGTATCAGGAAATTCCGCCGACACACAACGGAATGTCGTGACGTCATTGCTGAGCCAGGCATGCTGTATAATCAATGGAATTTGATGAAACATTTGAACGTTTTTTTTCTTTCGATAATGTTGTGATATGGTAAATGTAAACCTGAAGTTATAGGTACATTTAAGTATCTAAAGTGTTGGGTTTTAGAAGTAAGGATTTGATATATTTAAAATTGGTTTTCGGGAATGGACCGGAGTTTGAGCTTTTTGTTATTATATACAGTTGAAATCGGCTTGGCCTATTTTCTGAAGATTTTTATTCGTGCTGGAGGTTTGCCAGCAGTATGTCGGTTCTGATTGGCTGATTTGGGAAGTAGGAGGGAGATTTGCCAACAGTATGTCGATTCTGATTGGCTGGCTTATGCACCAAAGTGCTATGCGATTGACCCACTTCATCTGTACATAAATACCACTGATATTTCGCAGTTTGTGAAAGAGTCGTGCATAGAGGAGTTTTATTTGCATTATTTTGTTAATGGATAGGGGCAGGGAGTCTGAAATAAAGATTAAAAAAGGTGTATACACACCTTCGCATGTGTCACCTGTGAAAGCATTATGAAGGGTTGGATCTTGAAATTTACAGATCAAAAGACAATTCTCTAATAATAAAAAAATATTAAAGTATTTTTTTATCGTTCACGATTAAAGTTTTTATACTGGAACATTCTTTAAAAGGTACTCAAAGTACCTTTTTGTGTTCAAAGGTACTTTTAACACAATTACAAGCATGCGAACGCATGGCAACATACGAGTCATTAAGATTACAAACAAATGGGATATGGCCCTTTCCTGATTACATATTTCAGATAGATATTTGTTGCATTTTAATGAAATGAAACTGTTGCCAACTGGATTTCAGACTTTTCTGGCTTGTTTACTCTTTTAATATTCAGACTTTCGTCTTTGCATTTTGATCCTCGCGTGTTAACGCCCCAATCATGGAACTTCTTTGTTTTTTTTGCGTGTATTGCGTTCCGTCAGAAACGTGTTTGTTTAGATGAAAATAAATAAATGGTTTTGTTTTATTTTTCATGTTGGCGGTAAAACTTTTGATAAAACTGAAAAACTTTATAATTTTTTTGTCTGTCTTTCGTAGATGTCTCTCTCTGTTTATATCTTTTTTACACTTGGTCCAATTTCTACGATTATAATTTTAGGAATATAGAGACCTTATTAATTTAATCAAACTGCAGATTAATTCAAGTATTTTCTTTTTTTAAGTTTTTAATTTTCTGATTAGAAATAAAAATATGGAATTTCCCGTACACTGTCGGAGTTGTTAGAATTGGATGGTCATAACCGACGTGTACTGCTGGAGCTCAAATGGCAGAAAATGCATCCATATTGATGATCGTGTATCCGTTGTAGAATATTGCTTTTGTAAGAAAGAACTACTTTGTTGGCGGAGTAAAAGAAGTAAAAAAAGTGCCAAATGGAGCCTTTTGTTTGTTTGTTTGTTTGTTTTTTTTGTTACCTTAAAGGGCGTCTTTATCCAGCCGGATAAGGATGTGTGGATTGCATTGGGTAGCAGTTATTTTAAGGGGAAGTTGATATCAGCGTTTCTTTTATTTAGATTGCCCAAAACCTCAATCTTTTGAAAAAAAAAAATGTAGTAGCGCACTGTTAGAATGCCTACACAGTTACGAATTACAGTTAAACATACTTGCACAGTTGCGATTCAATCAGAATGCTTGTACAACTAGAGTGTGACATGCATTTGAAAAGAGTACTCCAGTCAACTGCTGTTTGAATTGCACGTGCAGTTGTCAACTTCAGGTAGTGTCTAACCCGAACAGGAGTGTACATGTAGTTTATTAGCCCAGCCGACTTTGTCGGACTGGGTTAGTCGTATCACTATAGGGGGCTTGAATGCATGTGCGTGTGTTAAGCTTTTTCTTTAAAATGCTACTCCTCCTACAGTTTTGCTCCTAGCGTTTTGATATTACGCAGGAATGTTCCCTGGGTGGTCCCCCACCTGGCTATTACTTTTTTTTGACGATTGACGAAAAACTGACGAAATGGCGGCATTTTTGTGCCCGTTTTGACCCATTTTTAAAATGCTACTCCTACAGTTTTACTCCTATTGTTTAGATCTTACGCAGGGTTGTTCCCCAGGGGTTCGCTTACCAGGCTAATAATTTTTTTTTCTCGGTTCGCCAAAAACTGCCCCAATGGCGGAACCTTGTAGTTTGGCAAAAACTGGAATAAATGGTAGTAAATAACTGAATTGTCAAAGCATTTATTTCTCTGAGTCTTTTTCAAACAGTTGTAAAATTTTAATCGAAAGTTTCATAGGTCCTTTTCCACCTGGACTTTGCTTATTTTCGCAAATGACAAAAAATGCCGAAATGGTCGAATTTTAAAAATTTTGTAAAATTGTGTAAATGTTAAATACTTGAATTGTCAAAACCCAACCTCTCCAACATCCCTTTTCGGGTAGCTTCCACCCGGGAAAACTCGTTTTTGTGTATTAAAATTATGAAAAAATTAGGTTCAGAAACAAAGTTCTTCATTTTATGGCCGCACAGTGTTCGTTTCAGAGTTTTTCTTTCTTTCCTTGTTTGGTAACTCGGCTGGGTCATGTCCTTGGACTGCTTGTTGTAGTTGCTTTGTGTGTGTCCCACTGTTCCCGTTTTCAGAAACTGTTGTACATTTGGTTCTAACATTCAGTTAAAATCGGTATGAAAAAAGAAAAGAATAAATAACTCAATAAACTCCAGCATTCTCCTCTTTTATATGCGTTGCCTTTAGACGAAACTACACAATGCAGTCAAATAAATTTGCTGAAAAACAGAACAATACAAATGTCAATTGAGCAGTGATATAAACCATAGTAGAGTCGAAAGTTGACGATGCGTTCGGTTCAGACCGACTTGAACCGAACGCGATATTGTTTCTGGGTCCTGGGTGGGGCTGGGCTCAAACAGCTGTTGCGTTCTTCTTCTGATTGTTGCCCACAAGACGTCCATTAAATAACCTGCAAGAATGGTCCGATATTACTAAACTGTCAAATAAGGAAATACATTAAATCGAAATTTTTAACTTTTCGCCATCATTCAAGGTAGAATTTGAAAATACTATTGCCAGGTGTTCTTAGTACGTAAAAACTTAATGCTTAATTTTAAAATCCTTAATTGCTTCATTTTACTTCCGAGGCCACTAGCAAAAGACAGTAATTTGGGCGTGATTTTCGAGCGCATTTCCTGCATATTTTTCACCCAAAAGCCCCATTTTAAAGAGTCTATCTATTTCCAAACACATGTGGCTTCATTTTGTTCGCTTCCGGGGCTCTGTTAAAGAAATGTTTGTGAAATTTCCCCACATATTTCGCTCATTTTCCCTTCCATTACCTGGGCATGCAGTGGTTAATGTAAAATTATAATAAAAAAAAATAATAGACCTGGAGTGGTATTCTGCTCTGTCCTTATTTTTAAGGATGTCCTTATTTTTAAAAGTAAGGATAAAAAAGCTATTCTGCTCTATCCTCAAACTTAACAAAGTCTTTTAAAAATAAGGATAAAAAATAAGGGTGAACCATCTAATCTCAAGAATAAGGACGTCCTTAAATATAAGGACAGAGCAGAATACCACTCCTGTGTTAATGGGTGGGTAGATAATTATGTCTCCCCGACCAAGGGGAGACATATAGTGTTTGTACGTTCTGTGTGTGTGTATGTGTGTACGTGTGTGTGTGTGTCTGTGTGTGTGTGTGTGTGTGTGTGTGTCAGTCTGTTGTGAACAAAGTGTTGTGTGCAAGGTATCTCAAGAACGAAACGTCGGATCGACTTCAAACTTGATCGAATTATTCATTGGTAAGGTCGGACGGTTCTATCAACTTTTGACGGATGTCACGTGATTAGGGCAAGCGTATGACGTCATTACGTAAAAATCTTGTGTGCGAAATTTCTCAGCCGCTAAACATCGGAGAAAGGTGAAACTTGGTGGGATTGTTGCTTGGTTGGTCCGAAAGACTCTGTAGATTTTTTTCGCGAGTAGAACGAACGAATGCGGCGTATGACGTCATCACGCAGAATATGTATATATTTTGAACAAGGTCTTGTGTGCAAAATATCTCGATAACGGAAAGTCCTATCGACTTCAAATTTTATATAGATATTCTTTGGGTCAGTCGGCGGGTTCTGTGAATTTTTAGCGTATGTCAGGTGATTAAGGCTGGCGTATGACGTCATTACGTAAAAATCTTGTGTGCGAAATTTCTCAGCCGCTGAACATCGGAGAAAGTTGAAACTTGGTGGGATTGTTCCTTGGGTGGTCCGAAAGACCCTATATATTTTTTTCGCGAGTAAAACGAACGAATGCGGCGTATGACGTCATCACGTAAAATATGTAGATATTATAAACAAGGTCTTGTGTGCAAAATATCTCGATAACGGAAAGTCCTATCGATTTCAAATTTTATATAGATATTCTTTGGGTCAGTCGGACGGTTCTGTCAACTTTTTTCGCATGTCACCAGATTAGGGCAGGTGCATGACGTCATTACGTAAAAATCTTATGTGCCAAATTTCTCAGCTGCTGAACATCAGAGAAAGTTGAAACTTGATGGGATTGTTGCTTGTTAGGTCCGAAAGACTCTATAGAATTTTTTCGCGAGTAGAACGAACGAATGCGGCGTATGACGTCATCACGTAAAATATGTTTTATTTTATAAACAAAGTCTTGTGTGCAAAATATCTCGATAACGGAAAGTCCTATCGACTTCAAATTTTATATGAATATTCCTTGGGTCAGCCGGACTGTTCTATCAATGTTTGGCGTGTCACGTGATTAGGGCGGGTGTATGACGTCATTGCGTAAAAATCTTGTGTGCGAAATTTCTCAGCTGCTGGACGCCGGAGAAAGCTGAAACTTTGGATTATTGCTTGGCAGGTCCGAAAAAAACTCTAAATATTTTTCACGAGTAGAACGAACGAAAGCGGCGTATGACGTCATCGCGTAAAATGTGTATATTTTGAACCAGATCTTTTATGCATAATATCTCGATAACGGAAAGTCATATCGACTTAAAATTTTATATGGATATTCCTTGGTTCAATCAGACGACTGTTTCAACTTTTGACAGGTAAAAAGTTATCTGTTCTTAAGCAAAATATCTCGGCATCGGAAAGTCGGATCGACTTTAAATTTTTGTGTAGTTATTCCTCGGATAGGTCACGCGGTTTTATTAAACATTATTGAACTCGTATAGAAAATCAAGAAAGGTGCATACCGTCAACAGCCCCCCCCCACCCCAACCTCCCCATTTTTCGCTGCTTTGTTATCTATGCATGGGTGTTAACTGCGCTGGGGATTTCGGAAGATTTTCCCGAAGATTCTCTAGTGTTCCTGCATTCTTTAGAAAAATTCAAAACAGTAACAGCATTATTGTCGGTCCATTGCTATTTGTTATTGCCTGAAATTGAGCTTTTTGTGCATTTCTCATCTATGGTTGTTACGTAACATGCCAGGGGTCAGTGTCAGTTGCGGTGCATGATGGAGTCGTTATCTACGAGGTCATGGAATGCTATTGTCGTATTATAGCTCTAAGCAGCTCTAGCTATTGATTTTTTTTTCGCCGCATACTTGATTAGGTTGCCAAGATGTGCTATATATATAGGAGCCCTGGTGTATCGATTAGCATTGTGTGCAGAAGCATTTTTCACTATTAAATTGGGTCGTCTGATATCTTGTGTTATGAGGAGCAGCTCACCATTTTGCCTACGAAATGCCTCTCCCTTCTCCCACCGAGGTGCGTCATCTCTGATGCGCAGTTATGAAGAATGCCTTCCTAGTGCTATTTGGCCGATGGGAATGTGCGAAGACAAGGTAGTCTATCATGGCTATAACTACACTTAGGGTACAGACTGTTACCGTTGCCTTGGATAAAAGGGTTAGAGTTGTGTTTATAGTCGGACCTACATTAAATAGCTGGGGGGGGGGGGGGGGGGCGTGTGGAGGATGATGGTAAGCAAAAAAAAAAAAAAAATCCCGACCACCTTCAAGACCCGGATAAAAAGATGTAAGGTAAGAACCGTTTGTCGTCACCCCTTCCACATTCAGGTAAAAAGACGTACGGTAAAACCTGCCTGTCGACCACCTTCCAGACCCGGATAAAAATGTAACGTACAGTAAAACTGCTATAGTGACCAACTTCAGATCTGGATAAGAGGGGCCTACAGTAAAACCGATTTTAGCGACCACCTTTCAGACTCCGATGAAAAAAGATGCTCATTTATATCTGTTTCAGTGACCACCATCTGTTTGGTTTATTTTAAGATTTTTACAATGAATGAAGGTTATGTTTGCCGAAATGAATATTTTGTTTCCGTTTTGGTTGGGAGGGGGGTCATGGGTTTAGTCGGGGAGACATTTGTTTTTGTTCACAAAAACAAGAAACTTAAGTAGGTATCGATTGAAAGTGTGTGATATAAGCCTGCACTCTTATGTTTTGTGTGCACTGGCCGTTCTAGTTATCATCCTCTCTTCCCATCCAATCCAAGAAACTTGAACCTAATGTTCCGCGACCTGAAGTCTTAATGCGGATGAAGTGTTCCTGGGGTGTTATTGTCCCGGGATCCGAAGTGTTCCTGGGTATTTATTGTCCCTGGATCTGAAGTGCTCCTGGGGTGTTAGTGTTCCTGGGGTGTTAGTGTCCCTGGACCTGAAGCGTTCCTGGGGTGTTAGTGTCCCTGGACCTGAAGTGTTCCTGGGGTGTTAGTGTCCCTGGATCTGAAGTGTTCCTGGGGTGTTAGTGTCCCTGGACCTGAAGTGTTCCTGGGGTGTTAGTGTCCCTGGATCTGAAGTGTTCCTGGAGTGTTATTGTCCCTGGATCTGAAGTGTTTGTGAGGCGTTGCGGCTCAGCAGCTGAAGTGCTGCTTGGGCGTTTATGTCCTGGTGGTGAAGTGTTGCTGATGAAGAACTAAAGAGCTGTATGGATGTAGGGACTCGCACCAAGTTACCAACACATGTTCGAACCAGCATGAAAGTCTTTCTAATTGCTGTAATAGACGAGCCACAACGTCGAATCAACGTCGATTTTTGGTCGCAACAGATATTATGAAGTCGATTTTTTGCGATGATAACAAAGGCACAGGAAAGAGAATAAAATTGATACTATGACGCGGTAGTATAATATGAAACACATGACAAGATGTTTTTCTGGCGACTGCTGCCGTGTTTCGTTTAGTTTCGCAAAGTATAGGAAGGGGGGGGGGAGGGGGGCTTTCACCCACCCCCCCCCCGGGTTCTGTTGTAAGCAAAATGTCATACTTTCAAAGTTTAATAAATTTTTTCAATATAATGAAATTTCACATTTTTACAATCAACAGGTAACACAGACAACATTCAGCAATAATAAGTTACATGCCCAGGGAAATTATCTTTTAACAGCCATTCCCCCCCCCCCCCCCGTACCACAAAAAGAAAGGAAGCAAAAGATTGTGGGACTTTATGATTAATTTTTTTAGACAAGATTTTTTAACTGGAATTGGGTAAATATCAGCGGATATTGACATGCGTTCAGTCAAAGTGAAGTATTATTGAACAGTAATAAAATGTGGCCTTTATATCTTTGTAAATAGAACATTTCGATCAACAATGTCTCAAAGACGTCCATCAACCGGCCGAGTGTATAATTTTTTAACAAAAGAATTACCCAAAAGGCAGAAAATGAAAATGACCTTTCAAAGGTTATATATGTGTACACCCGATAAACATTGAAACGTTTTTTAAGGTTCGTTTTTGGTTGAAGCGTTTTATTGGCGTTTATAAAACCTTTCTCGGATACCAAAATTTTTAGATACTAATAAAGATTTAAATATATAACTTTAAAATCTAATATTGACGTTTAGGTCTTATTCATTTGATTTTAGTTTTAGTTTCAGGTGTTGTGGGGGAAGGGGGAGGTGGGGGGGGGGGGTCAACTTACGCTTTTTCTATATCGCTATAGCTAAGAATATTATTCGCCTCGATCAACTAATCCTGAGCAAATAACCACTATGAAAGCAAAATAAACGAGTAGTATAGAAATGGGCGTAATAAAACACTTCCGGTTTGTTCTGATACGCCCCTAGGCGTTATAGAACACTTTCTGGCCTGTTCTGATACGCCTATTGGCGTAATAGAACAGTGTTCTGATACGCCCATGTGCGTAATAAACCACTTATGCCTGGATACGCCGATGGGCGTTTTAAAACACGTATGGTGTGTAAGAGTGTTTTGATACGCCCATGGGCGTAATAAAACACTTGAGAGGGTTAGAAGGTTGATAGGTGTTTTGGGAGGAATTTTTTTAATGAGGTATTCTTTGACTACATTTACAGCAGAGTGTGTGTGACGACATTGATGGCTTGTAAACGAAACGTCATTTATGCCTTTGTTTATCGCGATTTCAGTTGAAATAAGTGACTTCCGCTGAAGTGTCAAACGGAACGTTTTTTTTTTTTTTTTTTTTTTTTTTTTTTTTTTTTTGAAAGGAGGGGGGAGAAAATAGTTGTTTATTTGAGGCTTGTGAGGTGTTTTTTATGAAAAAAAAGCCACATGAGTTCAAGGCGGCACCATAAATGAAAGTGCTATTGGAAGGTAAGATTTCTCTCTCTCTCTTTCTCTCTCTCTCTTTCTCTCTCTCTCTCTCTCTCTCTCTCTCTCTCTCTCTCTCTCTCTCTCTTTCTCTCTCCACACATACCAACACCAGGACAGAGTTAGCGTTTCATTTCATAAGCCCTCATAGGTATGTTAATCCAGATGACAATTTTTTAGTCCCCCGCCGGGGGACTATAGTTTTCGGGTTGGTCTGTCCGTCCGTCCGTCTGTCCGTTCTTACAGGAGCTACGTTGTGGCAGAAGTCATCAGCATTTTCCATACGATGTGGCACAAAATCGCGTTGTGGCAAAAAACCATGTGGCAGAAAATCAAAATTGAAACCGCCGATGTTCACTGAGTAATGTAGAAAAGTTTTCCGAATTTTGTCCAAAAATGTCTGTCTGTCATTGCTTCTGGTTGCTGTCTGTATTTTTAAATACCCTTGCAATGCACGAGCGGCACCTGGTGTTGAGAAAAAATACCACCAAAGCACGTGTTTTGATAGCGAATCAGAAAGCCCCGATGAAGTGTATGTATTCTTGCGCGAAATGTTCAATTCCTTTGATATGCCGCCTTGTGTTAAGTTTTGGCGGTTAAAAAAATATCACGCCATAGGTTCCTAAAAAATAGGTCAACTTACAAGACGGCAATTAGTCATATTATATAAATAAATATGTTCCCAACTATTTTTAAAATAAACAAAATATCAAATAAACACTTTATTTAATATTTATTACTTTGCAAATAGTCGTTTTAAAGTGCGAAAACTGTGGACTATTTGTGTGCGCGCGCGCAGCTCGGTGTGATGAGTGTTAGGAAGAACCTCGTGTGTTGTTTGTTTGCAAAAGTTTTAAAGTTCAAATTTTCATGATTGTAAAGGATTAATAAACTAAATAAACACTGTAATTATATTTTTAAGATTTAGAAAATGTATTGTCAGAAATATAAACTTTGATGGATATGTTATTATTTGAATATTTGGGAATGTTTGACATCGAGGTGGAATAACATTATTTTATCGCTCACTTTCTTTTTGAGAAAAATTAGGCATAATACAATAAAGTATGTATTTTTTACCACGGCATAAGTCTAACAACATTATTCTGCATAGTTTGTGCTAATAAAGTATAAAAAAAACAGCTTTTTAAGCTGTTAACACGATCATGAAATACTGTCTGTCTGAGTACAAATCGAAAATTCTTTCCTAAAGAATTGAGAGCCAAATAAAGCAACAAAATTATTGTTTTAATAAAGCATACACTTTTTAGTTCAGTCTTCATATTTTTTACAAAGCAGATCTGAAAAATTCAGCCTTTTCGGCTGTTTTAAACCTTTTAAACAGCTGTTGTAAGGAATTAGCATTCACCGTAGGTGTCAGTACGAGAGTTGCTTGGAATCTTACGCTGAACTGTCAACAGGACCTTTATGGGCTGTTTATTTATCCTTAACAAGCATGAAATTTTAACGTAAAACATTTTTTTGTTGAGTTGCTTGTTATTTTGCTTATTATAAGCCAAATCACACTTTGGGTGTTTCGAATAATTTGCGAAAGAATTTTGAATTTCGGCTGCGAGGGAGCCGGATAAAAAAATGAAAGAAATTGTAGAAAGATATGGAAGAAATATCGCAAACAGTTCATATTCGGAACATAAGAGAAATTGAAACTTGAAACTATTTGTTAAAATTTTTAATACATTTTTAAAATAGTATACGGGTTGTTAAAAACCCGACTACTTTTTGGTGCATGAGAAATTTGACATTTAGGCGAAATCTCTCTATCATTTCTTTCATTTTTTACCCGGTTACTTTTATTCGAAACGCAGAATTTTTTCGCATTGTTATTAGGAACGCCCAAAGTGTGATTTGGCTTATACGAGTGAGACCCGTAATAAGCCAAATCGCACTTTGACTTTCGTCGAAAAGTTTTTGTGTTTCGGCTGAATTCAGTTGGGATAAGGATATAAAGAAATGATAGAAAAAAACGTTGATTATTGCCGTTTTTTTTCTATCATTTCTTTATGTTCTTGGTTCCGTCCTCGTTTAGCAAATTTTCAAGCAAGATCAACATAGCTTAATATGGGTCGCCACGATAAAGTGAGAAGAAAAGCTTATTTGAAGAGGAGAAGAGAGATGCTCAAACCCAAGTCAAAATGCGTCAAACCTAAGTCAGAAAATGAACAGTTGGATGAATGTGGGAAAATTGAAGGAAAAGAAGTGTTGACTGATTGGGAGATCGTATAAATTGGCGTAAAATCTAGTGAAATGAAATTTAGGGCTGTTTGTGGTCTTTGACACCTGTTTTAAACATGGGTAGGCACAATAACAAAGAAAGAAAGAAGTACAGAAAACGGCGAAAGTGTAATGCCGATAATTATAGTCCAAGTGCGAAGCTTGCTCGCAAACGTTTAGAAAACTGTATTGGAGGAGAAAACATTGGATATAAAGCAAGAGTTGTCAACTGGCTTAATGAGCAATGTAGCGATAGCTGTAGAAGTTCACAGCATGATATTTCACTACAAAATACCCCAGAACATGACACTTCACAGATTTCTGACACCGGTTGTAAGTTGTGAAGAAATGTCAGAGAGTGGGGCCGAGACGCAAAAAAAAACTTTAAAACCGGCTCGTTAGCGGATGCGTTTATCAAGAAAGATCCGTTGTACGAACACTTTCAGAAATATGTAAACTTCAAAGATGTCACTAACACATTTGGCAATTTAAAAATTGAAAAAAAAGCAGTGCAAATCAAAGAAATAATGAGCGAGTCAAATGGGATAATATCTCGAAGAAAAGTCTTGAGCAGATAGTAAGGATATTGCATTGTACAGTATGGGGTAAGTAACGCTATATACATTTATATTTTTTTTGTAATAAGTTCAGATTTTATTCACATTTGTCTGTGACGTATTATATAAGCATTAGAGCGTTTATTAATGAAGGTGGGGAGGGGGAAGGGGGTGACCTACGGAAGATATGTGGGGGCATGTAAGAGTGGTGGTGGGGACAGGCAACAAGATCCAGTGGCCGAAAATGTGCCGGAATGTGTTGAAAAAAAATTAGCATAAAGCCCTGAGTATTGTGTGTGTTGTGTGTATTTTTTAACATCTGTTGCTGTTATCATAATCGCGCCATGGGAAGTCATTTTTTCTGATAAGTTCAGATTTTTATTCACATCTATCTGTAGTTTTCCCCGCGAAGACGTCAGTGACCTATTATATAAGCATAAGCGTTTATTAATGAAGGTGGGGGGGGGGGGAGAGAAAGGGGTGACCTACGGAAGAGACTAAAGTGTGGGGGCATGTAAGAGTGGGGGGGGGGGGGAGCAAGCAACAAAGATCCAATTGCCGAAAATGTGCCGGAAGTGTCGAAAAAAATTAGCGTAAAGCCCTCTGTGTGTGTGTGTGTGTTTTTTTTAGCTGCTGTTGCTGTTATCGTAATCGCGGCATGTGAAGCCATTTTTAGTCATTTTTTTGTTAATAAAGGTGGGGGGTGGGGGGGGGGGGTTGGGGAGAAAGGGGTGACCTACGGAAGAGACCAAAGTGTGGGGGGCATGTAAGAGTGGGGGGGGGAGGCAGGCAACAAGATCCAATTGCGGAAAATGTGCCGGAAGGTGTCGAAAAAAAATAGCGTAAAGCCCTCTGTGTGTGTGTGTTTTCTGTTGCTGTTATCGTAATCGACGCATATGAAGTCAAAAAAAAGTTGTTGTGATATTGCTTTTTAGCCAGTATTGTCTGTCGATGTTCTCACGGTTTGCTTTCATCAAAGGCCAGGCCACTAGTTTAGGTCTGTGCTGGGATTGGCTCAGATTTTATTGCGGCTAGATCAAGGCACTGTGTATTGATTGGGAAACGTCTGTGATTGGTTGAGTTTTGTGTAAACGTCAGCGAGGTCTTTTTTCCCACGCTTTGCCACTGCAGTGTCACTGTTCTTTTGGTTGAGCAAGTGTGAAGACTGATTAAAAAAGTTATCTTTTGGCATTATATCTTGTGGTGTTAATAATTTAGTTACTTATAAACAAGGGATACTAAAGGATATTGTTCGCACTTTAAAGAGGTAACATTATTTTTTTTGTTTCTTCACTGAATGTATAATTTTATCTTAGAAAGTTTTTTTCAAATAATTTGTTTGAAGTATAACAGAATTATTTTTTATAAAACCGTAACCTCCGGCGTAATCC
Source organism: Protula sp. h YS-2021 (assembly GCA_949752745.1). NCBI lineage: Eukaryota > Metazoa > Annelida > Polychaeta > Sabellida > Serpulidae > Protula > Protula sp. h YS-2021. The sequence continues at coordinate 17,750,583 of OX457026.1, forward strand.
CCCCCCTCGATTATTTTTATTTTTTACCCGCTTGACGTCAAGAGGGATATTATCATTTATTGTTGGCCAATGTTTTTTCTGCGAAAAATGCGATGTTTTTGAGGTCACAAACTCGTTCGAATATACGGGACCTAGAAACACGAAATGTTGTACACGGATAGAAATTTGTTTTAAGTTGATGCCTAGGCGTTTTTTTTTTTTAGAGATCGGCCCATTTTCAGCGGAGATATGACGAGTTAAATAAAGACGGCATTTTTTCGGCAAACCCCTCGACGCGCCGCATTTGTCTTTGTTTATGGGGGACTGCCCCAGTAGTCTGACGTGGCACAAGTCCGAAGTCCCAATAGTCCGAAAGCCCAAAAGTCCGAATGTGCATGAACGCCAGAATACTTGGTCGTGGGACAGATACATCTAATAATTGAACCCTCGCAGTAGTGAATCTCCTAAGTCATGGTCCTTTCAAGAAAGCATCATTCAGAATTTTGGGTTTTCGGACTATTGGGACGTCGAACTTGTGGCAGAGTGATGAGATTTACCCGTTTTTTTTCGTATTTTTTGTTTACAGGCATTATGTCAGTAAAGCCTGTCGAGGACATAAATGAAGGGGACGCAGTGTGGGCCTTCATCCAGAACAAAGTATGGTGGCCGGGGCAGGCTATTAAAGTCACCTTGTTTGATGTGCATGTGAAGTTTTGGTCTGACGGGACAACGTGAGTTTTCGTTTTCAGTTCCTTGTTTATGTTACTCACTTAATGCTGCATCGGCAATCGATTGATTTCATGGGAACCTTCAAATATTAAACAGCTTTTGACAAACAATACAGCTAGACGTGATAAACTTTACTGTAAAATTGAAGAAAGAAAAAAATATCGCCGTGTACATTGTTTTTTTTTCGTAGAGCACAAGGTACATGGCGAAAGACGGTGAAAGCCTTTGGCCCGAATAGCCACGAGATATATCGTGTCAACCTAGGTAATTTTTTTTTAAATTGATTTGTGGTTTGTTTTATTGTTAAGACAACTCAACTTTGTGAAGTCTTTTTTTAGGGTTTTATTCTGTAATAAGTTCAGATTTTTATTTACATTTGTCTTTAGTTTTCCCGCGAAGACGTCAGTGACGTATTATATAAGCATTAGAGTGTTTATTAATGAAGGGGGGGTGTAAGGGGTGACTACGGAAGAGACAAAATGTGGGGGGGGATGTAAGAGTGGTGGTGGGGGCAGGCAACAAGATCCAGTGACCGAAATGCCGGAAGGTGTCGAAAAAAAATTAGCGTAAAGCCCTGTGTATTGTGTGTGTGTGTTATTTTAAACATCTGTTGCTGTTATCGTAATCGCGGCATGTGAAGTCATTTTTGTGATAAGTTCAGATTTTTATTCACATCTGTCTGTAGTTTTCCCCGCGAAGACGTCAGTGACATATTATATAAGCATTAGAGCGTTTATTAATGAAGGGGGGGGGGAGAAGGGGTGACCTACGGAAGAGACAATGTGGGACATGCAAGAGTGGTGGTGGGGCAGGCAACAAGATCCAATCGCCGAAAATGTGCCGGAAGGTGTCGGGGGAAAAAATAACGTAAAGCCCTGTGTGTGTGTATGTGTGTGTGTGTTTTAACATCTGTTGCTGTTATCGTAATCGCGGCATGTGAAGTCATTTTTGTGATAAGTTCCGATTTTTATTCACATCTGTCTGTAGTTTTCCCGCGGAGACGTCAGTGACGTATTATATAAGGATTAGAGCGTTATTGATGAAGATGGGGTGAGAACACGAATTGACACTTTGGTTCCTTTTGCAGGGAAAGTAAAGAATATGTCTTCCTCGTCAACGGTGGCTGCATTTAAATTCGACTATGCCACAGCTGCAAAGGGGTTTGATATAAATCCCCCCGCTCAACCATCGCGAGTAAATCACTAGAAAAGCCCAGCACCAGTAAAGGACAAGAAGCTACTTTTCCACCCCTTATGACCCGACAGAGAAAAAAATGGAAAACCACAGAAGCACTCAAAAAGTCTCAAACTGATACTGGTATGCATACTTCAGATACGTTAACAGAATCCGCAGAGGAATGGAAACAAAAAAGTCCCCATAAACGTCTAAAAACCACACGAAGAGCAAAAGATATGGACGCAGAATTTCAAAGCGTGTAAAGAAGGCAGCAAACTCCTCTCGTCCCGAACCTGTTAAGATGTCTAATACTGGGGTGAAAGTGAACTTGCTAAATGCGGGCCGACTCGTCGCACAGGTGCGTATGTTCCCAAACGTATGGTTTTTCCAGTTAAATCTGTCCGTTGGTGGCTGTGGATTAAAATAAATAACATTGCTATTACTGATATATATTTTTGAAGAAGGGTGTGGCATGTCCAAGAAAGCATTATTAAATATTAAATTCATACTTCTCTCTCGTTGTGTTTCAGTACGTTTGTAATACAGTTAACTGATTAATATTTGCAGGGCGGCACATGTTTATATATATATAAAGAAATACCTTAATATCTTTGTTGCAGTCGGTGGCAGTCAAAGAATCTCCGGACAAGGCCGCAACAGTGTCACTGGTGCAACCGGAAACGTCAGACGAACAAGTGCAGCAACCGCATTTACAAGTTGAACAGGTCTTTTAGTTTACCGCGCCCCCCACTTCCCCCCCCCCCCAAAAAAAAATAAATAAAAAAAACACTAGTATTAAAATCAGATCTGTGTGATTCTTTGGTTTAAAATCAGCAAATGATACAGATAATTGCTGCCCCCGCGTAGCAAACTTAATTGATTGTATATTGTGGAAACGTAAAGTAGGAGGATTGAAATGATATTTGTCTGTCTATTTTTCTGCTTAAAATAAGTAAAAGATACAGATTTTTAGTCTCAGCAAAATATTGAGAAAACGTAATATATGAGGGTTCAAACGGTATTTATCTGTGACTGTGTTTCGTTAAAAATCAGAATCGCTACAGATCACTAGCAATTGCAAACGCTTGATTATATATATATATATATAAGTATTTTTTTCATATTTTCAGAAAGAAACGGGGGCAGTCACAGCATCTCTGGACATGGCAGCAACAGTGCCACTGGCACAGCCAGAAACGTCAGGCGAACAAGTGCAGCAACTACACGAAGCAGGGTGGACACCTTTACAAGTTGAACAGGTCTTAAGTTTAGCCCCCCCCCCCAAAAAAAAAACACTAGGATTAAACTCATACATGTCTGATCTTTGGTTGAAAATCAGCAAATGATACAGACAATTGATGCCCCCGCTTAGCAAACTTAATTGATTGTATATTGAGGAAACATAAAGTAGTAAGATTGAAATCATATTTGTCTGTCTATTTTTCTGCTTAAAATAAGTAAAAGATACAGATTTTTAGTCTCAGCAAAATATTGAGAAAACATAATATATGAGGATTCAAACGGTATTTATCTGTGACTGTGTTTAGTTAAAAATCAGAATCGATACAGATCACTAGCAATTGCAAACGCTTGATTATATATATATATATATATATAATTTTTTTTCATATTTTCAGAAAGAAACGGGGGCAGTCACAGCATCTTTGGACATGGCAGCAACAGTGCCACTGGCACAGCCAGAAACGTCAGACGAACAAGTCCAGCAACCACAAGAAGCAGGGTGGACACCTTTACAAGTTGAACAGGTCTTAAGTTTAGCCCCCCCCCCCAAAAAAAAAAAAAAAAAAAAACTAGGATTAAAATCATACATGTCTGATCTTTGGTTGAAAATCAGCAAATGATACAGATAATTGCTGCTCCCGCTTAGCAAACTTAATTGATTGTATATTGAGGAAACGTAAAGTAGTAGGATTGAAACGATATTTGTCTGTCTATTTTTCTGTTTAAAATAAGTAAAAGATACAGATTTTTAGTCTCAGCAAAATATTGAGAAAACATAATCTATGAGGATTCAAACGGTATTTATCTGTGACTGTGTTTCGTTAAAAATCAGAATTGATACAGATCACTAGCATCAGCAAACGCTTGATTGTATATATATAAGTATTTTTTCAAATTTTCAGAAAGAAACTGGGGCAGTCACAGCATCTCTGGACAAGGCCGCAACAGTGTCACTGGTGCAACCGGAAACGTCAGACGAACAAGTACAGCAACCGCCTTTACAAGTTGAACAGGTCTTTTAGTTTACCGCCCTCCCACTCCCCCCACCACCCCAAAAATAAATAAATAAATAAATAAAAAAAACACTAGTATATAAAATCAGATCTGTGTGATTCTTTGGTTTAAAATCAGCAAATGATACAGATAATTGCTGCCCCCGCGTAGCAAACTTAATTGATTGTATATTGTGGAAACGTAAAGTAGGAGGATTGAAATGATATTTGTCTGTCTATTTTTCTGCTTAAAATAAGTAAAAGATACAGATTTTTAGTCTCAGCAAAATATTGAGAAAACGTAATATATGAGGGTTCAAACGGTATTTATCTGTGACTGTGTTTCGTTAAAGATCAGAATCGATACAGATCACTAGCAATTGCAAACGCTTGATTATATATATATATATAAGTATTTTTTTCATATTTTCAGAAAGAAACGGGGGCAGTCACAGCATCTCTGGACATGGCAGCAACAGTGCCACTGGCACAGCCAGAAACGTCAGGCGAACAAGTGCAGCAACTACACGAAGCAGGGTGGACACCTTTACAAGTTGAACAGGTCTTAAGTTTAGCCCCCCCCCCCAAAAAAAAAAAAAACACTAGGATTAAACTCATACATGTCTGATCTTTGGTTGAAAATCAGCAAATGATACAGACAATTGATGCCCCCGCTTAGCAAACTTAATTGATTGTATATTGAGGAAACATAAAGTAGTAAGATTGAAATCATATTTGTCTGTCTATTTTTCTGCTTAAAATAAGTAAAAGATACAGATTTTTAGTCTCAGCAAAATATTGAGAAAACATAATATATGAGGATTCAAACGGTATTTATCTGTGACTGTGTTTAGTTAAAAATCAGAATCGATACAGATCACTAGCAATTGCAAACGCTTGATTATATATATATATATATATAATTTTTTTTCATATTTTCAGAAAGAAACGGGGGCAGTCACAGCATCTTTGGACATGGCAGCAACAGTGCCACTGGCACAGCCAGAAACGTCAGACGAACAAGTCCAGCAACCACAAGAAGCTGGGTGGACACCTTTACAAGTTGAACAGGTCTTAAGTTTAGCCCCCCCCCCAAAAAAAAAAAAAAAAAAAAAAACTAGGATTAAAATCATACATGTCTGATCTTTGGTTGAAAATCAGCAAATGATACAGATAATTGCTGCTCCCGCTTAGCAAACTTAATTGATTGTATATTGAGGAAACGTAAAGTAGTAGGATTGAAACGATATTTGTCTGTCTATTTTTCTGTTTAAAATAAGTAAAAGATACAGATTTTTAGTCTCAGCAAAATATTGAGAAAACATAATATATGAGGATTCAAACGGTATTTATCTGTGACTGTGTTTCGTTAAAAATCAGAATTGATACAGATCATTAGCATCAGCAAACGCTTGATTGTATATATATAAGTATTTTTTCAAATTTTCAGAAAGAAACTGGGGCAGTCACAGCATCTCTGGACAAGGCCGCAACAGTGTCACTGGTGCAACCGGAAACGTCAGACGAACAAGTACAGCAACCGCCTTTACAAGTTGAACAGGTCTTTTAGTTTACCGCCCTCCCACTCCCCCCCACCCCAAAAATAAATAAATAAATAAATAAAAAAAACACTAGAATATAAAATCAAATATGTCTGATTCTTTGGTTTAAAATCAGCAAATGATACAGATAATTGCTGCCCCCGCGTAGCACACTTAATTGATTGTATATTGTGGAAACGTAAAGTAGGAGGATTGAAATGATATTTGTCTGTCTATTTTTCTGCATAAAATAAGTAAAAGATACAGATTTTTAGTCTCAGCAAAATATTGAGAAAACATAATATATGAGGATTCAAACGGTATTTATCTGTGACTGTGTTTAGTTAAAAATCAGAATCGATACAGATCACTAGCAATTGCAAACGCTTGATTATATATATATATATATATATATATATATATATATATATATATATATATATATATATATATATATATATATATATATATATATAAGTATTTTTTTCATATTTTCAGAAAGAAACTGGGGCAGTCACAGCATCTCTGGACAAGGCCGCAACAGTGTCACTGGTGCAACCGGAAACGTCAGACGAACAAGTGCAGCAACCGCCTTTACAAGTTGAACAGGTCTTTTAGTTTACCGCCCTCCCACTCCCCCCCCCAAAAAAAAATAAATAAAAAAACACTAGTATATAAAATCAGATATGTCTGATTCTTTGGTTTAAAATCAGCAAATGATACAGATAATTGCTGCCCCGGCGTAGCACACTTAATTGATTGTATATTGTGGAAACGTAAAGTAGGAGGATTGAAATGATATTTGTCTGTCTATTTTTCTGCTTAAAATCAGTAAAAGATACAGATTTTTAGTCTCAGCAAAATATTGAGAAAACAATATATGAGGATTCAAACGGTATTTATCTGTGACTGTGTTTAGTTAAAAATCAGAATTGATACAGATCACTAGCATCAGCAAACGCTTGATTATATATATATATATATATATATATATATATATATATATATATATATATATATATATATATATATATATATATATATATATAATGTATATTTTTTTCATATTTTCAGAAAGAAACGGGGGCAGTCACAGCATCTCTGGAGAAGGCCGCAACAGCGTCACTGGTGCAACCGGAAACATCAGACGAACAAGTACAGCAACCGCCTTTACAAGTTGAACAGGTCTTTTAGTTTACCGCGCGCCCCCCCCGTCCCCCCCCCCCAAAAAAAAGAAATAAATAAATAAAAAAAACACTAGTACTAAAATCAGATCTGTGTGCTTCTTTGGTTTAAAATCAGCAAATTATACAGATAATTGCTACCCCCGCGTAGCAAACTTAATTGATTGTATATTGTGGAAACGTAAAGTAGTAGGATTCAAATGATATTTATCTGTCTATTTTTCTGCTTAAAATAAGTAAAAGATACAGATTTTTAGTCTCAGCAAAATATTGAGAAAACGTAATATATGAGGGTTCAAACGGTATTTATCTGTGACTGTGTTTCGTAAAAAATCAGAATTGATACAGATCACTAGCATCAGCAAACGCTTGATTGTATATATATAAGTATTTTTTCAAATTTTCAGAAAGAAACTGGGGCAGTCACAGCATCTCTGGACAAGGCAGCAACAGTGTCACTGGTGCAACCGGAAACGTCAGACGAACAAGTACAGCAACCGCCTTTACAAGTTGAACAGGTCTTTTAGTTTACCGCCCTCCCACTCCCCCCCCCAAAAAAAAAAAAAAAAAAACAAAAAAAAAACACTAGTATGTTAAATCAGATATGTCTGATTCTTTGGTTTAAAATCAGCAAATGATACAGATAATTGCTGCCCCCGCGTAGCACACTTAATTGATTGTATATTGTGGAAACGTAAAGTAGGAGGATTGAAATGATATTTGCCTGTCTATTTTTCTGCTTAAAATAAGTAAAAGATACAGATTTTTAGTCTCAGCAAAATATTGAGAAAACGTAATATATGAGGGTTCAAACGGTATTTATCTGTGACTGTGTTTCGTTAAAAATCAGAATCGCTACAGATCACTTGCAATTGCAAACGCTTGATTATATATATATATATATATAAGTATTTTTTTCATATTTTCAGAAAGAAACTGGGGCAGTCACAGCATCTCTGGACATGGCAGCAACAGTGCCACTGGCACAGCCAGAAACGTCAGGCGAACAAGTGCAGCAACCACACGAAACAGGGTGGACACCTTTACAAGTTGAACAGGTCTTAAGTTTAGCCCCCCCCAAAAAAAAAAACAAAACAAAAAAACACTAGGATTAAAATCATACATGTCTGATCTTTGGTTGAAAATCAGCAAATGATACAGATTATTGCTGCCCCCGCTTAGCAAAGTTAATTGATTGTATATTGAGGAAACGTAAAGTAGTAGGATTGAAATGATATTTGTCTGTCTATTTTTCTGTTTAAAATCGGTAAAAGATACAGATTTTTAGTCTCAGTAAAATATTGAGAAAACGTAATATATGAGGGTTCAAACGGTATTTATCTGTGACTGTGTTTAGTTAAAAATCAGAATCGATACAGATCACTAGTAATTGCAAACGCTTGATTATATATATATATATATATATAAGTATTTTTTTCATATTTTCAGAAAGAAAAGGGGGCAGTCACAGCATCTCTGGACATGGCAGCAACAGTGCCACTGGCACAGCCAGAAACGTCAGACGAACAAGTGCAGCAACCGGCTTTACAAGTTGAACAGGTCTTTTAGTTTACCCCCCCACCCCCCCCCCAAAAAAAATATATAAATATATAAATAAAAACACTAATATTGAAATCAGATCTGTCTGATTCTTTGATTGAAAATCAGCAAATGATACAGATAATTGCTGCCCCCGCTTAGCAAAGTTAATTGATTGTATATTGAGGAAACGTAAAGTAGTAGGATTGAAATCATGTTTGTCTGTCTATTTTTCTGCTTAAAATCAGTTAAAGATACAGATTTTTAGTCTCAGCAAAATATTGAGAAAACGTAATATATGAGGATTCAAACGGTATTTATCTGTGACTGTGTTTAGTTAAAAATCATAATTGATACAGATCACTAGCATCAGTAAACGTTTTATTGTATAATTTTTATTTGTAGAAAGAAACGGGGGCAATCATAGAATATCCGGACAAGGCCGCAACAGTGCCAGATACAGCGTACACAGAATCTGAAACAGACAAGACCTTAGAATATATTACCGAAATAGTGCCAGAGAAAGCAGACACAGAATCTGAAACAGACGAGAATTCGGAATCTCTTATCGAAGAGATACCGATTAAGGTCCGTATGTGTTCTATAATATTCGATAACGTCATTTGGCATTGTTGGTAGTTGTGATTTAAAAGAATAATATGGTATTTTAAAAAATATCATAAAACAATTTCCGTTAATTGTTTGTGGCGTAAAAGGAATAATTTTAACAAACCAGGCTATTGTTTCCTTAATGGCTTTGGGAAAAAATTATAAAGAAACATGAATGGGTAATATGTTATAGGAGAAGCGCACGTTAAGAATTGAAGTTGGCCTGCATGAACAATCAAGCGAAGCATTCCAAAAAGAATCAGACACACAATCAGATGCCCCTGTACTACAGACAGAAGCAGAACAATTGTCAGATGAAGGAATGATAGAGCCGCCTGAAGAATATCCAGAACTACAACGGGTTTATGTTTGTTTTTACAGTTTTAAGAAAGATCTGCAAATATTTTTCCGTCTTGAGCTTTGGTTTAAAATGAAAAAAAGTACCGATGCAAATATTTGTCCGTCTTCAACTTTAGTTGAAAATGAAAAAAAGTACAGATGCAAATATTTGCAGTTTGGTTTAAAATGAAAAAAAGTACAGATGCAATCATTTGTCTGTCTTCAACTTTAGTTTAAAATAAAAAAAAATACAGATGCAAATATTTGTCCGTCTTGAACTTTGGTTTAAAATGAAAAAAAGTACAGAGGCAAATATTAGTCCGTCTGCAGTTTGATTTAAAATGAAAAAAAAGTACAGATGCAATTATTTGTCTGTCTTCAACTTTAGTTTAAAATAAAAAAATACAGATAACAATGCTTTTAGCTGTAATACTTGCAAGGAAACATGCCTCTTGTCAGTAATTTCATTTTGGTGTGAAATTAGAAAAAAAAACAGTTATTGGTAAGATTGCCTTTAGCATTAGTTCTTCGAAGGAAGCATGCACTTTTGTCTGTCGTTATATTTGGTTAAAAATAAATAAATGATACAGACTAGTGGATAAAACGCAAGTTACATGGCAGTCCCTTTTCCTGTTGCAGTTTAAGTTGCCAGAAAAGGTGATGGCACGACGAATGCGTCAAGAACAAGAGCAGATCTCATGTGTAAATTCCTTTGACAAACTGGTACAACAAAAAAAGAAAAAACTGTTAAGAAAGAAAAAGCGCAGTTCTAAAGTCAAAGAAATATTGAATTTTAGTGATTCCGAATTTTGTCCATCTTCGGATGACAGTGATGAAGAATCAGTGTCTGACACAGAGGTGCAAAAGCCTGGGACGTCAGAAAAATACGGTAAAAAGCGGACATCTTCAAATATCGTAACGATGGCATCGCCGGAAATAAAAAGGAAGGAAACAGTACAGACACCCACACAACACAAAGGCAGTAAAGAGAAAAGAAAATTATCCAAACCAAAAAAGCACCACTCATATCAGCGCTTTCAAACGGGTCCTGGGGCTCAGAAAACGCGAGATTCTGATCCTGAGGGGTCACAATTTTGTCCATTTTCGGATGACAGTGATGAAGACTCAGTGTCTGACACGGGGGTGCCAAAGGCTGGGACGTCAAAACAATACGGTAAAAAGCGGACATCTTCAGATGTCGTAACGATGGCATCGCCGGAAATAAAAAGGAAGAAAACAGCACAGACACCCACACAACCCAAAGGCAGTAAAGAGAAAAGAAAATTATCCAAATCGAAAAAGCACCACTCATATCAGCTATTTCAAACGGGTCCTGGGGCTCAGAAAACGCGAGATTCTGATCCTGAGGGGTCACAATTTTGTCCATTTTCGGATGACAGTGATGAAGACTCAGTGTCTGACACGGGGGTGCCAAAGGCTGGGACGTCAAAAAAATACGGTAAAAAGCGGACATCTTCAGATATCGTAACGATGGCATCGCCGGAAATAAAAAGGAAGAAAACAGCACAGACACCCACACAACACAAAGGCAGTAAAGAGAAAAGAAAATCATCCAAACCAAAAAAGCACCACTCATATCAAGTATTTCAAACTTCAACCTCTACCACAGAATTATCTGACGAAGAGTTCCCTCAATCTGCAAGTTTTGCGAAAGTAGTGTCAAACATTACAGAGCAACAAAAACGAACCTCTTTTGAAATGAAAGGTCGTGGTAGGCCAGCGACGCACGTTAAAGACCGTGTATATGATAAAACATTCCCGGAAATGTTGCCAAGGAAGACACAGGCACATGTGAATCCAGGATGAAACGCGTTCGCAACTCCTTACAGGCTTGTCCGTTTGAGTGTGATCAGAGGGACACAGACAAATTATTTACCAGCTTCGCCACTCATGTCAGATCGAACATACATATAAGGAATCCTGAAATTGAGTCAATTATCAAAGAAGAAAATAAAAGTAAACGGGACATAATGTATCAAAATCTTAGACTAAGAGGAAACCATGAGCATAATTTGCGAGTAATCAACAAGGGAAGGGGAGAAATTCTGTTGGGAAGAAGATGTACCTGTGACGTGGAGTTCGACATACATCAGTACGGGCCTTGCGCATACTGCATGGAGTGGCTAAAAATTAGTTATCTTCGGCGACACATCAACAATTGTACTAGCTTCGAAGTGACACCTTACATTCCAAGTATTGGTGAACTCCAGGTCCAGGCTCGAGCACTAGCTGGAACCTCAAAAAAAGGGCAAGCAAGCAACCTCCTGAAGAAAGAAGTGTTTCCAATTATGAAGGCTGACAAGATAACCGTCATTGCCCAGCAAGACCCTCTGATAGTTGGGCTCGGAAATGATTGGATGATTCGGAACGCTGGTAACAAGATAAACCGAAAGTACTATACTTCGGGAGTTATGCGATTAGCATCTCGCCTCCTAGTTGCGATGAACGAGATTAACACAGAAGAAAAGGATGAAGATTTTTCATATTATGTAAAACCCGAGCATTTTAAGACGGTGTGCAAGGGAGCCATGCAAGTGTCCCTCCAAGACGAAAACAACGACGAAAAGTTCCAGGCTCCATCAAATGCCATAAAGCTGCGTTATGATCTCAAGCACCTCGCCAATATCAAGCTTAGCCAAGCAATAATAGATAAGAAACCACAACGTCGACAAGATGCAACAGATTTCTTACAACTAATGGACATCAAATGGTCATCAAACCTCGCGAAAGTCTGCCTCTTCAACAGAAAGTTAAACATTAGAAAACCCTTGCCTCTGCCTGCCGATGTGACAAAACTGGCCAGCTACCTGAACACAGAAATGTCAAATTTCGACTGCGAAGATGTGACGTACGGAAACTACCACCGAGCCATCATTCTTGTCATTGCCAAGCTGATTTCCTTCAACAGAAGACGGTGCGGAGAAGTCCAGGCCATAATGTAAATACTATTTATTTTTATATCATTTCTTTTTTGGTGTAAACTGAATAAAAATGTGGCTGCGTTTAACTCTTAGAAGAAAGGTGGGACTTGTCTTATTTGATATGGTTTTAAAGGCAGAGAATGATACCGAGAATTTAGGATTCAGTTAAGGGAGACATTTATCTGCATTTTACTTTGCTTTAAAATCACAGGGGCAAATAGTGAAGTTATGAAATAAAGTAAATAAGGAATAGAAGTAATTGTTTGTGGATTTTCTTGTGCATTTCAAAATAAATGTTTTAGGTTGAGCAGTTACGAGCAAAGAATACAAGATATAGACGAGATCTCCGACGACCTGATGGGGGAACTTTCCCAGAGTGAGCGACACATTCTAAGAACACATGAAGTCATTGAAATCAGGGGAAAGGTTTGTAGTTTCTCAGTAATATAGGTGTTGTACTTCGCCATTATATGGAGCAAAATAGAAATTTTTATTTAGTTTGACTGAAGAAAAGTGCACAGATAATTTGGGTTATAGTTAGCGATGGACGAAATGTGGGCTTTATCAGTCTTTTAATTTGATTTAAAATTACAAAGCATACAGATGTATGTTCTTTTTACCATAGTTTCTATTTTGGTGTTTTCAGTGGTCGAAACCAGTGCCGTGCATTGTTCCGCAACTGTGTTCAAAGTTGCTGCACTTTATTGTGCAGAATAGGAGAAAAGTAGGCATCAGTGTCAACAGTCCTTATCTTTTTGCGCGGAGAGGCAAGTTTAATGTGGAATATACATCTTGTGCTACGTAATTCGCGTTCAAAGAAAAAGATTGTGAAAAGAAAAAAATTCTATCTGTAAGTAAATAGATTTTAAATAAAAAAGCTTAACGAAGCAAGTTTGCTGGCTGTATGTAATCGAATTTTAAACCAGAAAACAATACAGACATCTTTATTGTTATTAAAAACAATGAATTTATCCTACTTTAATTAGCGTTTGGAGTGGTTCGTGGCTACACTGCATTGGCAACCGTCACCAAAGAAGCCGAGTTACAGTACCCAGAACGAATTAGGTCCACTAATTTGAGAAAATATTTTGCCACTCTCACTCAGGTAATTATAGTGTCCTGTCTGTGCAAATAATTAATTAAAATTAATTTACAGTATAGATTTCAGTGTGGTGTATATTTAATTGTAATATATGTTTTCTAAACCATATTTCCTCCAATTCAAGGTCTGTTTCGGTATAAAATGCATGTTTTAGTATATTAATTTGTATTGCGTTTCAGTCGTTCGACCTAACACAGCAGCAGTTGGAGCATTTCCTTGACCACATGGGGCATACCACCGAGGTCCACAAGGTTTTCTACCGACAGCTCAGTCCGTCAATTGAAAGGCTGGAAGTGGCAAAGGTTTTGCTGATACAGGATTTGGGATTAACGAAGAAGTATATGAATACGCCTTTGCATGACATCGATATGGCTGGTAAGTTTTTTTATACCACAGGGATGTAAACGTGTTCAATTTATGCCTGTAAGCACTTTAATTTTAATCGAAACAAGATTACGGACAGGCAGATAAATTTCAATAGCTGCCGCTTGTTTTTAAAAAAGAAATTAAAATAAATATAAATATCTATTTTGGTAAACATGGTGGGTCTCTGTAGCAGGATAAATTACATTCATGATTAAATTGCATCCTTTTTATGTTAGAAATAGTAAAAGTCAGTGAGGAAGAGGAAGACGAAGAGAGGAAGACCTTGGTATAGATGAAGAAGACGATGCCCTACAGCCGAATCCACAGCACAGACCAGAAACTCCCGTTGAGGACGATGAAAATGACTGGTTTGCCCCAGATATGTTCGAACGTGAGGAAGCCGAAATGGAAATCTGCATACGTTGTGATATTGTCCGTTTATTGATTTCGTTTAAATGCACATTATTAACTGATTGTGCAGTTATTAAAAGGCTGGCTTGGGTCATATAAAAAAAGTCGACAGGAAAATAATTGTAACACATAATAGAAACAGCAAGTCATTTATCTTTATTACTTTTCAATAAAAAACGATAACGAAACCCAAGAAAGAAATAATAAAATGTTTTTTTTTCTTTTTTGGCAGAGCATCAGAAAATGCGTAAGTCCAAGAGAAGAACATACTTCTCAGCAGAACAGAATGCGGAATTTCAAGAGCTCTTCAGTGACTATTTGCAAAAAGATACGACACCAAACTGTTCTCAGATAGCGTCAAGGCTGAACGAAAGCAGAAGGAAGGGTGGAACTCTCCATAATTATAACGTTAAGAAAATTCAGAAAAAAATTTCATGGATGAGGCATGGCTCCAAAGCTACAAAATATTAAAGATACCTGTCTGTTTTTTTGGTTTTAATCCAGTGTGTAATACGGACAAGTTACTTTTCCATTTTAACGTTTTGAACTTTGGCATGTGTTTGCTTGCAAGCAGTTGCAATTTCTTGTTAGCAATGTGTGCTCTGGACAGTGCGATCTTTATGTCCACGGTGAGTGGTCACTACGTAGTGCGATCTTTATGCCAATCGGATGAGTGGTCACTTGATGGAGCATGCAATGTGTGCTCTTGACGGTGCGATCTTTATGTCCACGGTGAGTGGTTACTACGTAGTGCGATCTTTATGCCAACCGGATGAGTGGTCACTTGATGGAGCATGCTTTGCATAGTGGGAATTTATAACTGCCTGCACCGTCATCTGTAAAGTCTTTTTTTTTCCCGAGAAATGCAACTTGTCTGTGTAACATTGTGGTTTAAAATCAAAATTAGTATGGGATGTATTTTTTTCCATAGGGCAACTGTTGTGTCTGTAGTCGTCAAGACTAAGGCATCGACACTTTGGCATGTTTTGGGTAGGGAAACCAGGACAATCAGTGGGGTGGGACAAATGTCAAAAATCGCATTGCGTACCTGAACAGGTGGTGGCCTGAGGCTGTGTATTTGCCCCGTGTGTCTTTTCAAGTTGAAAAGATGAGTACTTTGCAAAAGTCGCCTTTATTTTGAAGATGTCCAAATGCTTAATGATTGCTCAGCGTTGCATGTGCTTGTAATGTGGTCTTCCTTTTAATCCAGTGTGTAATACGGACAAGTTACTTTTCCATTTTAACGTTTTGAACTTTGGCATGTGTTTGCTTGCAAGCAGTTGCAATTTCTTGTTAGCAATGTGTGCTCTGGACAGTGCGATCTTTATGTCCACGGTGAGTGGTCACTACGTAGTGCGATCTTTATGCCAATCGGATGAGTGGTCACTTGATGGAGCATGCAATGTGTGCTCTTGACGGTGCGATCTTTATGTCCACGGTGAGTGGTTACTACGTAGTGCGATCTTTATGCCAACCGGATGAGTGGTCACTTGATGGAGCATGCTTTGCATAGTGGGAATTTATAACTGCTTGCACCGTCATCTGTAAAGCCTTTTTTTTCGAGAAATGCAACTTGTCTGGCTAACACTGTGGTTTAAAATGAAAATGAGTGTGGGATTTCAAATAGAACACTCAAGGTAGTTAAGAAGAAAAGGTGCTCGAAAATAATACACTCAGTATAGTTAAGCTTTATGATTGCTCAGCGTTGAATGTGCCTGTAATGTGGTCTTCCTTTTAATCCAGTGTGTAACCTTTTTAATCCAGTGTGTAATACGGACAAGTTACTTTTCCATTTTAACGTTTTGAACTTTGGCATGTGTTTGCTTGCAAGCAGTTGCAATTTCTTGTTAGCAATGTGTGCTCTGGACAGTGCGATCTTTATGTCCACGGTGAGTGGTCACTGCGTAGTGCGATCTTTATGCCAATCGGATGAGTGGTCACTTGATGGAGCATGCAATGTGTGCTCTTGACGGTGCGATCTTTATGTCCACGGTGAGTGGTTACTACGTAGTGCGATCTTTATGCCAACCGGATGAGTGGTCACTTGATGGAGCATGCTTTGCATAGTGGGAATTTATAACTGCTTGCACCGTCATCTGTAAAGTCTTTTTTTTTTCCCGAGAAATGCAACTTGTCTGTGTAACATTGTGGTTTAAAATCAAAATTAGTATGGGATGTATTTTTTTTCCATAGGGCAACTGTTGTGTCTGTAGTCGTCAAGACTAAGGCATCGACACTTTGGCATGTTTTGGGTAGGGAAACCAGGACAATCAGTGGGGTGGGACAAATGTCAAAAATCGCATTGCGTACCTGAACAGGTGGTGGCCTGAGGCTGTGTATTTGCCCCGTGTGTCTTTTCAAGTTGAAAAGATGAGTACTTTGCAAAAGTCGCCTTTATTTTGAAGATGTCCAAATGCTTAATGATTGCTCAGCGTTGCATGTGCTTGTAATGTGGTCTTCCTTTTAATCCAGTGTGTAATACGGACAAGTTACTTTTCCATTTTAACGTTTTGAACTTTGGCATGTGTTTGCTTGCAAGCAGTTGCAATTTCTTGTTAGCAATGTGTGCTCTGGACAGTGCGATCTTTATGTCCACGGTGAGTGGTCACTACGTAGTGCGATCTTTATGCCAATCGGATGAGTGGTCACTTGATGGAGCATGCAATGTGTGCTCTTGACGGTGCGATCTTTATGTCCACGGTGAGTGGTTACTACGTACTGCGATCTTTATGCCAACCGGATGAGTGGTCACTTGATGGAGCATGCTTTGCATAGTGGGAATTTATAACTGCTTGCACCGTCATCTGTAAAGTCTTTTTTTTTCCCGAGAAATGCAACTTGTCTGTGTAACATTGTGGTTTAAAATCAAAATTAGTATGGGATGTATTTTTTTTCCATAGGGCAACTGTTGTGTCTGTAGTCGTCAAGACTAAGGCATCGACACTTTGGCATGTTTTGGGTAGGGAAACCAGGACAATCAGTGGGGTGGGACAAATGTCAAAAATCGCATTGCGTACCTGAACAGGTGGTGGCCTGAGGCTGTGTATTTGCCCCGTGTGTCTTTTCAAGTTGAAAAGATGAGTACTTTGCAAAAGTCGCCTTTATTTTGTAGATGTCCAAATGCTTAGTGATTGCTCAGCGTTGCATGTGCTTGTAATGTGGTCTTCCTTTTAATCCAGTGTGTAATACGGACAAGTTACTTTTCCATTTTAACGTTTTGAACTTTGGCATGTGTTTGCTTGCAAGCAGTTGCAATTTCTTGTTAGCAATGTGTGCTCTGGACAGTGCGATCTTTATGTCCACGGTGAGTGGTCACTGCGTAGTGCGATCTTTATGCCAATCGGATGAGTGGTCACTTGATGGAGCATGCAATGTGTGCTCTTGACGGTGCGATCTTTATGTCCACGGTGAGTGGTTACTACGTAGTGCGATCTTTATGCCAACCGGATGAGTGGTCACTTGATGGAGCATGCTTTGCATAGTGGGAATTTATAACTGCTTGCACCGTCATCTGTAAAGTCTTTTTTTTTCCCGATAAATGCAACTTGTCTGTGTAACATTGTGGTTTAAAATCAAAATTAGTATGGGATGTATTTTTTTTCCATAGGGCAACTGTTGTGTCTGTAGTCGTCAAGACTAAGGCATCGACACTTTGGCATGTTTTGGGTAGGGAAACCAGGACAATCAGTGGGGTGGGACAAATGTCAAAAATCGCATTGCGTACCTGAACAGGTGGTGGCCTGAGGCTGTGTATTTGCCCCGTGTGTCTTTTCAAGTTGAAAAGATGAGTACTTTGCAAAAGTCGCCTTTATTTTGAAGATGTCCAAATGCTTAATGATTGCTCAGCGTTGCATGTGCTTGTAATGTGGTCTTCCTTTTAATCCAGTGTGTAATACGGACAAGTTACTTTTCCATTTTAACGTTTTGAACTTTGGCATGTGTTTGCTTGCAAGCAGTTGCAATTTCTTGTTAGCAATGTGTGCTCTGGACAGTGCGATCTTTATGTCCACGGTGAGTGGTCACTACGTAGTGCGATCTTTATGCCAATCGGATGAGTGGTCACTTGATGGAGCATGCAATGTGTGCTCTTGACGGTGCGATCTTTATGTCCACGGTGAGTGGTTACTACGTACTGCGATCTTTATGCCAACCGGATGAGTGGTCACTTGATGGAGCATGCTTTGCATAGTGGGAATTTATAACTGCTTGCACCGTCATCTGTAAAGTCTTTTTTTTCCCGAGAAATGCAACTTGTCTGTGTAACATTGTGGTTTAAAATCAAAATTAGTATGGGATGTATTTTTTTTCCATAGGGCAACTGTTGTGTCTGTAGTCGTCAAGACTAAGGCATCGACACTTTGGCATGTTTTGGGTAGGGAAACCAGGACAATCAGTGGGGTGGGACAAATGTCAAAAATCGCATTACGTACCTGAACAGGTGGTGGCCTGAGGCTGTGTATTTGCCCCGTGTGTCTTTTCAAGTTGAAAAGATGAGTACTTTGCAAAAGTCGCCTTTATTTTGAAGATGTCCAAATGCTTAATGATTGCTCAGCGTTGCATGTGCTTGTAATGTGGTCTTCCTTTTAATCCAGTGTGTAATACGGACAAGTTACTTTTCCATTTTAACGTTTTGAACTTTGGCATGTGTTTGCTTGCAAGCAGTTGCAATTTCTTGTTAGCAATGTGTGCTCTGGACAGTGCGATCTTTATGTCCACGGTGAGTGGTCACTACGTAGTGCGATCTTTATGCCAATCGGATGAGTGGTCACTTGATGGAGCATGCAATGTGTGCTCTTGACGGTGCGATCTTTATGTCCACGGTGAGTGGTTACTACGCAGTGCGATCTTTATGCCAACCGGATGAGTGGTCACTTGATGGAGCATGCTTTGCATAGTGGGAATTTATAACTGCTTGCACCGTCATCTGTAAAGTCTTTTTTTTCCCGAGAAATGCAACTTGTCTGTGTAACATTGTGGTTTAAAATCAAAATTAGTATGGGATGTATTTTTTTCCATAGGGCAACTGTTGTGTCTGTAGTCGTCAAGACTAAGGCATCGACACTTTGGCATGTTTTGGGTAGGGAAACCAGGACAATCAGTGGGGTGGGACAAATGTCAAAAATCGCATTGCGTACCTGAACAGGTGGTGGCCTGAGGCTGTGTATTTGCCCCGTGTGTCTTTTCAAGTTGAAAAGATGAGTACTTTGCAAAAGTCGCCTTTATTTTGAAGATGTCCAAATGCTTAATGATTGCTCAGCGTTGCATGTGCTTGTAATGTGGTCTTCCTTTTAATCCAGTGTGTAATACGGACAAGTTACTTTTCCATTTTAACGTTTTGAACTTTGGCATGTGTTTGCTTGCAAGCAGTTGCAATTTCTTGTTAGCAATGTGTGCTCTGGACAGTGCGATCTTTATGTCCACGGTGAGTGGTCACTACGTAGTGCGATCTTTATGCCAATCGGATGAGTGGTCACTTGATGGAGCATGCAATGTGTGCTCTTGACGGTGCGATCTTTATGTCCACGGTGAGTGGTTACTACGTAGTGCGATCTTTATGCCAACCGGATGAGTGGTCACTTGATGGAGCATGCTTTGCATAGTGGGAATTTATAACTGCTTGCACCGTCATCTGTAAAGTCTTTTTTTTCCCGAGAAATGCAACTTGTCTGTGTAACATTGTGGTTTAAAATCAAAATTAGTATGGGATGTATTTTTTTTCCATAGGGCAACTGTTGTGTCTGTAGTCGTCAAGACTAAGGCATCGACACTTTGGCATGTTTTGGGTAGGGAAACCAGGACAATCAGTGGGGTGGGACAAATGTCAAAAATCGCATTGCGTACCTGAACAGGTGGTGGCCTGAGGCTGTGTATTTGCCCCGTGTGTCTTTTCAAGTTGAAAAGATGAGTACTTTGCAAAAGTCGCCTTTATTTTGAAGATGTCCAAATGCTTAATGATTGCTCAGCGTTGCATGTGCTTGTAATGTGGTCTTCCTTTTAATCCAGTGTGTAATACGGACAAGTTACTTTTCCATTTTAACGTTTTGAACTTTGGCATGTGTTTGCTTGCAAGCAGTTGCAATTTCTTGTTAGCAATGTGTGCTCTGGACAGTGCGATCTTTATGTCCACGGTGAGTGGTCACTACGTAGTGCGATCTTTATGCCAATCGGATGAGTGGTCACTTGATGGAGCATGCAATGTGTGCTCTTGACGGTGCGATCTTTATGTCCACGGTGAGTGGTTACTACGTAGTGCGATCTTTATGCCAACCGGATGAGTGGTCACTTGATGGAGCATGCTTTGCATAGTGGGAATTTATAACTGCTTGCACCGTCATCTGTAAAGTCTTTTTTTTCCCGAGAAATGCAACTTGTCTGTGTAACATTGTGGTTTAAAATCAAAATTAGTATGGGATGTATTTTTTTTCCATAGGGCAACTGTTGTGTCTGTAGTCGTCAAGACTAAGGCATCGACACTTTGGCATGTTTTGGGTAGGGAAACCAGGACAATCAGTGGGGTGGGACAAATGTCAAAAATCGCATTGCGTACCTGAACAGGTGGTGGCCTGAGGCTGTGTATTTGCCCCGTGTGTCTTTTCAAGTTGAAAAGATGAGTACTTTGCAAAAGTCGCCTTTATTTTGAAGATGTCCAAATGCTTAATGATTGCTCAGCGTTGCATGTGCTTGTAATGTGGTCTTCCTTTTAATCCAGTGTGTAATACGGACAAGTTACTTTTCCATTTTAACGTTTTGAACTTTGGCATGTGTTTGCTTGCAAGCAGTTGCAATTTCTTGTTAGCAATGTGTGCTCTGGACAGTGCGATCTTTATGTCCACGGTGAGTGGTCACTACGTAGTGCGATCTTTATGCCAATCGGATGAGTGGTCACTTGATGGAGCATGCAATGTGTGCTCTTGACGGTGCGATCTTTATGTCCACGGTGAGTGGTTACTACGTAGTGCGATCTTTATGCCAACCGGATGAGTGGTCACTTGATGGAGCATGCTTTGCATAGTGGGAATTTATAACTGCCTGCACCGTCATCTGTAAATGCAACTTGTCTGTGTAACATTGTGGTTTAAAATCAAAATTAGTATGGGATGTATTTTTTTTCCATAGGGCAACTGTTGTGTCTGTAGTCGTCAAGACTAAGGCATCGACACTTTGGCATGTTTTGGGTAGGGAAACCAGGACAATCAGTGGGGTGGGACAAATGTCAAAAATCGCATTGCGTACCTGAACAGGTGGTGGCCTGAGGCTGTGTATTTGCCTCGTGTGTCTTTTCAAGTTGAAAAGATGAGTACTTTGCAAAAGTCGCCTTTATTTTGAAGATGTCCAAATGCTTAATGATTGCTCAGCGTTGCATGTGCTTGTAATGTGGTCTTCCTTTTAATCCAGTGTGTAATACGGACAAGTTACTTTTCCATTTTAACGTTTTGAACTTTGGCATGTGTTTGCTTGCAAGCAGTTGCAATTTCTTGTTAGCAATGTGTGCTCTGGACAGTGCGATCTTTATGTCCACGGTGAGTGGTCACTACGTAGTGCGATCTTTATGCCAATCGGATGAGTGGTCACTTGATGGAGCATGCAATGTGTGCTCTTGACGGTGCGATCTTTATGTCCACGGTGAGTGGTTACTACGTAGTGCGATCTTTATGCCAACCGGATGAGTGGTCACTTGATGGAGCATGCTTTGCATAGTGGGAATTTATAACTGCCTGCACCGTCATCTGTAAAGTCTTTTTTTTTTCCGAGAAATGCAACTTGTCTGTGTAACATTGTGGTTTAAAATCAAAATTAGTATGGGATGTATTTTTTTTCCATAGGGCAACTGTTGTGTCTGTAGTCGTCAAGACTAAGGCATCGACACTTTGGCATGTTTTGGGTAGGGAAACCAGGACAATCAGTGGGGTGGGACAAATGTCAAAAATCGCATTGCGTACCTGAACAGGTGGTGGCCTGAGGCTGTGTATTTGCCCCGTGTGTCTTTTCAAGTTGAAAAGATGAGTACTTTGCAAAAGTCGCCTTTATTTTGAAGATGTCCAAATGCTTAATGATTGCTCAGCGTTGCATGTGCTTGTAATGTGGTCTTCCTTTTAATCCAGTGTGTAATACGGACAAGTTACTTTTCCATTTTAACGTTTTGAACTTTGGCATGTGTTTGCTTGCAAGCAGTTGCAATTTCTTGTTAGCAATGTGTGCTCTGGACAGTGCGATCTTTATGTCCACGGTGAGTGGTCACTACGTAGTGCGATCTTTATGCCAATCGGATGAGTGGTCACTTGATGGAGCATGCAATGTGTGCTCTTGACGGTGCGATCTTTATGTCCACGGTGAGTGGTTACTACGTAGTGCGATCTTTATGCCAACCGGATGAGTGGTCACTTGATGGAGCATGCTTTGCATAGTGGGAATTTATAACTGCCTGCACCGTCATCTGTAAAGTCTTTTTTTTTCCCGAGAAATGCAACTTGTCTGTGTAACATTGTGGTTTAAAATCAAAATTAGTATGGGATGTATTTTTTTCCATAGGGCAACTGTTGTGTCTGTAGTCGTCAAGACTAAGGCATCGACACTTTGGCATGTTTTGGGTAGGGAAACCAGGACAATCAGTGGGGTGGGACAAATGTCAAAAATCGCATTGCGTACCTGAACAGGTGGTGGCCTGAGGCTGTGTATTTGCCCCGTGTGTCTTTTCAAGTTGAAAAGATGAGTACTTTGCAAAAGTCGCCTTTATTTTGAAGATGTCCAAATGCTTAATGATTGCTCAGCGTTGCATGTGCTTGTAATGTGGTCTTCCTTTTAATCCAGTGTGTAATACGGACAAGTTACTTTTCCATTTTAACGTTTTGAACTTTGGCATGTGTTTGCTTGCAAGCAGTTGCAATTTCTTGTTAGCAATGTGTGCTCTGGACAGTGCGATCTTTATGTCCACGGTGAGTGGTCACTACGTAGTGCGATCTTTATGCCAATCGGATGAGTGGTCACTTGATGGAGCATGCAATGTGTGCTCTTGACGGTGCGATCTTTATGTCCACGGTGAGTGGTTACTACGTAGTGCGATCTTTATGCCAACCGGATGAGTGGTCACTTGATGGAGCATGCTTTGCATAGTGGGAATTTATAACTGCCTGCACCGTCATCTGTAAAGTCTTTTTTTTTCCCGAGAAATGCAACTTGTCTGTGTAACATTGTGGTTTAAAATCAAAATTAGTATGGGATGTATTTTTTTCCATAGGGCAACTGTTGTGTCTGTAGTCGTCAAGACTAAGGCATCGACACTTTGGCATGTTTTGGGTAGGGAAACCAGGACAATCAGTGGGGTGGGACAAATGTCAAAAATCGCATTGCGTACCTGAACAGGTGGTGGCCTGAGGCTGTGTATTTGCCCCGTGTGTCTTTTCAAGTTGAAAAGATGAGTACTTTGCAAAAGTCGCCTTTATTTTGAAGATGTCCAAATGCTTAATGATTGCTCAGCGTTGCATGTGCTTGTAATGTGGTCTTCCTTTTAATCCAGTGTGTAATACGGACAAGTTACTTTTCCATTTTAACGTTTTGAACTTTGGCATGTGTTTGCTTGCAAGCAGTTGCAATTTCTTGTTAGCAATGTGTGCTCTGGACAGTGCGATCTTTATGTCCACGGTGAGTGGTCACTACGTAGTGCGATCTTTATGCCAATCGGATGAGTGGTCACTTGATGGAGCATGCAATGTGTGCTCTTGACGGTGCGATCTTTATGTCCACGGTGAGTGGTTACTACGTAGTGCGATCTTTATGCCAACCGGATGAGTGGTCACTTGATGGAGCATGCTTTGCATAGTGGGAATTTATAACTGCTTGCACCGTCATCTGTAAAGCCTTTTTTTCGATAAATGCAACTTGTCTGTCTAACACTGTGGTTTAAAATTAAAATGAGTGTGGGATTTCAAATAGAACACTCAAGGTAGTTAAGAAGAAAAGGTGCTCGAAAATAATACACTCAGTATAGTTAAGCTTTATGACTGCTGAGCGGTGAATGTGCCTGTAATGTGGTCTTCCTTTTAATCCAGTGTGTAATACGGACAAGTTACTTTTCCATTTTAACGTTTTGAACTTTGGCATGTGTTTGCTTGCAAGCAGTTGCAATTTCTTGTTAGCAATGTGTGCTCTGGACAGTGCGATCTTTATGTCCACGGTGAGTGGTCACTACGTAGTGCGATCTTTATGCCAATCGGATGAGTGGTCACTTGATGGAGCATGCAATGTGTGCTCTTGACGGTGCGATCTTTATGTCCACGGTGAGTGGTTACTACGTAGTGCGATCTTTATGCCAACCGGATGAGTGGTCACTTGATGGAGCATGCTTTGCATAGTGGGAATTTATAACTGCTTGCACCGTCATCTGTAAAGCCTTTTTTTTTCGAGAAATGCAACTTGTCTGGCTAACACTGTGGTTTAAAATGAAAATGAGTGTGGGATTTCAAATAGAACACTCAAGGTAGTTAAGAAGAAAAGGTGCTCGAAAATAATACACTCAGTATAGTTAAGCTTTATGATTGCTCAGCGTTGAATGTGCCTGTAATGTGGTCTTCCTTTTAATCCAGTGTGTAACCTTTTTAATCCAGTGTGTAATACGGACAAGTTACTTTTCCATTTTAACGTTTTGAACTTTGGCATGTGTTTGCTTGCAAGCAGTTGCAATTTCTTGTTAGCAATGTGTGCTCTGGACAGTGCGATCTTTATGTCCACGGTGAGTGGTCACTACGTAGTGCGATCTTTATGCCAATCGGATGAGTGGTCACTTGATGGAGCATGCAATGTGTGCTCTTGACGGTGCGATCTTTATGTCCACGGTGAGTGGTTACTACGTAGTGCGATCTTTATGCCAACCGGATGAGTGGTCACTTGATGGAGCATGCTTTGCATAGTGGGAATTTATAACTGCTTGCACCGTCATCTGTAAAGTCTTTTTTTTCCCGAGAAATGCAACTTGTCTGTGTAACATTGTGGTTTAAAATCAAAATTAGTATGGGATGTATTTTTTTTCCATAGGGCAACTGTTGTGTCTGTAGTCGTCAAGACTAAGGCATCGACACTTTGGCATGTTTTGGGTAGGGAAACCAGGACAATCAGTGGGGTGGGACAAATGTCAAAAATCGCATTGCGTACCTGAACAGGTGGTGGCCTGAGGCTGTGTATTTGCCCCGTGTGTCTTTTCAAGTTGAAAAGATGAGTACTTTGCAAAAGTCGCCTTTATTTTGAAGATGTCCAAATGCTTAATGATTGCTCAGCGTTGCATGTGCTTGTAATGTGGTCTTCCTTTTAATCCAGTGTGTAATACGGACAAGTTACTTTTCCATTTTAACGTTTTGAACTTTGGCATGTGTTTGCTTGCAAGCAGTTGCAATTTCTTGTTAGCAATGTGTGCTCTGGACAGTGCGATCTTTATGTCCACGGTGAGTGGTCACTACGTAGTGCGATCTTTATGCCAATCGGATGAGTGGTCACTTGATGGAGCATGCAATGTGTGCTCTTGACGGTGCGATCTTTATGTCCACGGTGAGTGGTTACTACGTAGTGCGATCTTTATGCCAACCGGATGAGTGGTCACTTGATGGAGCATGCTTTGCATAGTGGGAATTTATAACTGCTTGCACCGTCATCTGTAAAGTCTTTTTTTTCCCGAGAAATGCAACTTGTCTGTGTAACATTGTGGTTTAAAATCAAAATTAGTATGGGATGTATTTTTTTTCCATAGGGCAACTGTTGTGTCTGTAGTCGTCAAGACTAAGGCATCGACACTTTGGCATGTTTTGGGTAGGGAAACCAGGACAATCAGTGGGGTGGGACAAATGTCAAAAATCGCATTGCGTACCTGAACAGGTGGTGGCCTGAGGCTGTGTATTTGCCCCGTGTGTCTTTTCAAGTTGAAAAGATGAGTACTTTGCAAAAGTCGCCTTTATTTTGAAGATGTCCAAATGCTTAATGATTGCTCAGCGTTGCATGTGCTTGTAATGTGGTCTTCCTTTTAATCCAGTGTGTAATACGGACAAGTTACTTTTCCATTTTAACGTTTTGAACTTTGGCATGTGTTTGCTTGCAAGCAGTTGCAATTTCTTGTTAGCAATGTGTGCTCTGGACAGTGCGATCTTTATGTCCACGGCGAGTGGTCACTACGTAGTGCGATCTTTATGCCAATCGGATGAGTGGTCACTTGATGGAGCATGCAATGTGTGCTCTTGACGGTGCGATCTTTATGTCCACGGTGAGTGGTTACTACGTAGTGCGATCTTTATGCCAACCGGATGAGTGGTCACTTGATGGAGCATGCTTTGCATAGTGGGAATTTATAACTGCTTGCACCGTCATCTGTAAAGCCTTTTTTTTCGAGAAATGCAACTTGTCTGGCTAACACTGTGGTTTAAAATGAAAATGAGTGTGGGATTTCAAATAGAACACTCAAGGTAGTTAAGAAGAAAAGGTGCTCGAAAATAATACACTCAGTATAGTTAAGCTTTATGATTGCTCAGCGTTGAATGTGCCTGTAATGTGGTCTTCCTTTTAATCCAGTGTGTAACCTTTTTAATCCAGTGTGTAATACGGACAAGTTACTTTTCCATTTTAACGTTTTGAACTTTGGCATGTGTTTGCTTGCAAGCAGTTGCAATTTCTTGTTAGCAATGTGTGCTCTGGACAGTGCGATCTTTATGTCCACGGTGAGTGGTCACTACGTAGTGCGATCTTTATGCCAATCGGATGAGTGGTCACTTGATGGAGCATGCAATGTGTGCTCTTGACGGTGCGATCTTTATGTCCACGGTGAGTGGTTACTACGCAGTGCGATCTTTATGCCAACCGGATGAGTGGTCACTTGATGGAGCATGCTTTGCATAGTGGGAATTTATAACTGCTTGCACCGTCATCTGTAAAGTCTTTTTTTTCCCGAGAAATGCAACTTGTCTGTGTAACATTGTGGTTTAAAATCAAAATTAGTATGGGATGTATTTTTTTTCCATAGGGCAACTGTTGTGTCTGTAGTCGTCAAGACTAAGGCATCGACACTTTGGCATGTTTTGGGTAGGGAAACCAGGACAATCAGTGGGGTGGGACAAATGTCAAAAATCGCATTGCGTACCTGAACAGGTGGTGGCCTGAGGCTGTGTATTTGCCCCGTGTGTCTTTTCAAGTTGAAAAGATGAGTACTTTGCAAAAGTCGCCTTTATTTTGAAGATGTCCAAATGCTTAATGATTGCTCAGCGTTGCATGTGCTTGTAATGTGGTCTTCCTTTTAATCCAGTGTGTAATACGGACAAGTTACTTTTCCATTTTAACGTTTTGAACTTTGGCATGTGTTTGCTTGCAAGCAGTTGCAATTTCTTGTTAGCAATGTGTGCTCTGGACAGTGCGATCTTTATGTCCACGGTGAGTGGTCACTACGTAGTGCGATCTTTATGCCAATCGGATGAGTGGTCACTTGATGGAGCATGCAATGTGTGCTCTTGACGGTGCGATCTTTATGTCCACGGTGAGTGGTTACTACGTAGTGCGATCTTTATGCCAACCGGATGAGTGGTCACTTGATGGAGCATGCTTTGCATAGTGGGAATTTATAACTGCTTGCACCGTCATCTGTAAAGTCTTTTTTTTCCCGAGAAATGCAACTTGTCTGTGTAACATTGTGGTTTAAAATCAAAATTAGTATGGGATGTATTTTTTTTCCATAGGGCAACTGTTGTGTCTGTAGTCGTCAAGACTAAGGCATCGACACTTTGGCATGTTTTGGGTAGGGAAACCAGGACAATCAGTGGGGTGGGACAAATGTCAAAAATCGCATTGCGTACCTGAACAGGTGGTGGCCTGAGGCTGTGTATTTGCCCCGTGTGTCTTTTCAAGTTGAAAAGATGAGTACTTTGCAAAAGTCGCCTTTATTTTGAAGATGTCCAAATGCTTAATGATTGCTCAGCGTTGCATGTGCTTGTAATGTGGTCTTCCTTTTAATCCAGTGTGTAATACGGACAAGTTACTTTTCCATTTTAACGTTTTGAACTTTGGCATGTGTTTGCTTGCAAGCAGTTGCAATTTCTTGTTAGCAATGTGTGCTCTGGACAGTGCGATCTTTATGTCCACGGCGAGTGGTCACTACGTAGTGCGATCTTTATGCCAATCGGATGAGTGGTCACTTGATGGAGCATGCAATGTGTGCTCTTGACGGTGCGATCTTTATGTCCACGGTGAGTGGTTACTACGTAGTGCGATCTTTATGCCAACCGGATGAGTGGTCACTTGATGGAGCATGCTTTGCATAGTGGGAATTTATAACTGCTTGCACCGTCATCTGTAAAGCCTTTTTTTTTCGAGAAATGCAACTTGTCTGGCTAACACTGTGGTTTAAAATGAAAATGAGTGTGGGATTTCAAATAGAACACTCAAGGTAGTTAAGAAGAAAAGGTGCTCGAAAATAATACACTCAGTATAGTTAAGCTTTATGATTGCTCAGCGTTGAATGTGCCTGTAATGTGGTCTTCCTTTTAATCCAGTGTGTAACCTTTTTAATCCAGTGTGTAATACGGACAAGTTACTTTTCCATTTTAACGTTTTGAACTTTGGCATGTGTTGGCTTGCAAGCAGTTGCAATTTCTTGTTAGCAATGTGTGCTCTGGACAGTGCGATCTTTATGTCCACGGTGAGTGGTCACTGCGTAGTGCGATCTTTATGCCAATCGGATGAGTGGTCACTTGATGGAGCATGCAATGTGTGCTCTTGACGGTGCGATCTTTATGTCCACGGTGAGTGGTTACTACGTAGTGCGATCTTTATGCCAACCGGATGAGTGGTCACTTGATGGAGCATGCTTTGCATAGTGGGAATTTATAACTGCTTGCACCGTCATCTGTAAAGCCTTTTTTTTCGAGAAATGCAACTTGTCTGGCTAACACTGTGGTTTAAAATGAAAATGAGTGTGGGATTTCAAATAGAACACTCAAGGTAGTTAAGAAGAAAAGGTGCTCGAAAATAATACACTCAGTATAGTTAAGAAGAAAAGTCACTTGAAAATAAATACTTGACGTTTAAAGTAAGAATTGGTTTTACATAAAACTGTGAAGCTTAAATGGATGCGATATGTGTTATTTGCAAATAAAGGTTATAACTTATTATAGATATTTCTTTTTCTGAGTTAATGATACAAACAAAAAAAAAAAAAAAAAAAAAAACAAACAAAAAAAAACAAAAAAAAAAAAAACACAAAAAAGTGTTACTAACATAAAAAACATCTTTAATCAGCTTTATTCACCAAATCAAGCATATACAGAAACGAGATTTAATTACCCTTTCTTGAAAAAAACTATTTCCAGTGGAATGAACAATGCAACAGCAGAACAAATTTTTGCGCTGTCTGTTTGCAGTTATGATTTTTAACCACATTTGTCTGTCATGTCCGTTTTAGTTCTGGTTTATGTCTGCTTTGTTTGACGGAAACCGGAAGTGGCATTAATCCTGGTTTTAAATCAGTTTTCGCGGTCTGTTTGCAGTCATGGTTTTTAACCATATTTGTCTGTCATGTCCGTGTTCAGTCAAGGTTTACGTCTGTACTTTGTTGTGGCACAACCGGAACTATTTTTTGGTTCCACGTGCTTTTGTTTATATTATTTTCTGCCAAAACATGTCTGTCTTTTAATCGGAATTTGTCCGCGATTATTTGCCACAGCTTCTGAAGAATACGTAAAACCTGGTTTATGCCACAACGTATCAATATACGTAACATTTTGTCTGTACCCCATTTTTGCCACATGGTAGCTCTGGTGCGTACGTCCGTCCGTCTGTCCGTCTGTCGACACTTTTTTTGTTAACACACTCAAGCCTACATTTTTCCACCGATTGTTAAGATATTGTATATATGAGTAGTACTGGAATGAACAAGGATCGGTATTGTAAATGAGCCATGTCGGCCCAAGGACTTTGGCCCAGCTGAACTTCACAAATTTTCCCAAACCTTACTCAGTCGAATGAGTTTGCTAACACACTCAAGCCTACATTTTTCCACCGATTGTTAAGATATTGTATATATGGATAGTACTGGAACGAGCAAGGATCGGTATTGTAAGTGAGCCATGTCGGCCCAAGGAGATTGGCCCAGCTGAACTTCACAAATTTTCCCAATCCTTACTCAGTTAATGAGTTTGTTAACACACTCAAGCCTACAATTCTAGATCGATTGTTAAAGTCTTTTAGATATAGGAAGTATTAGAACCAACAAAGGTTGGTATTGTAAATGAGCCCTGTCGGCCCAAGGACATTGTCCCAGCTGAACTTCAGAAATTTTCACAACCCTTACATATTGGAATGAGTTTGTTAACACACTCAAGCCTACATTTCTGGTTCGATTGTTGAAATCTTTTAGATATAGGAAGTATTGGAACCAACAAAGGTCGGTATTGTAAATCAGCCCTGTCGGCCCAAGGACATTGGCCCAGCTGAACTTCAAAAATTTTCCCAATCCTTACTCAGTTAATGAATTTGTTAACGCACTATAAAGCCTACAATTCTAGATCGATTGTTGAAGTCTTTTAGATATAGGAAGTATTAGAACCAACAAAGGTTGGTATTGTAAATGAGCCCTGTCGGCCCAAGGACATTGGCCCAGCTGAACTTTAGAAATTTTCACAACCCTTACATACTGGAATGAGTTTGCTAACACACGCAAGCCTACATTTTTGGAAACAATTGGCAAAATGTTATACACATAGGTAGTATGGGTGGTAACAAGAACTGGTATTGTAAATGCGCCATGTTGGCCCAAGGACATTGGCCCAGCTTGAATTTTAAAATTCACAAATATGATACGAAGGGTTGTAGTCCAACCTAACAAAATCAAACACTGGGATTGTACGGCGGGGGACATAGTCAGTTTCACTGACCTACTTGTTTGTCTTTTTTCTCTGTCTGTCTCTCTTTCCGCACACACACAAACGCACATACCAACACAATGAGAAAAAGTTTTACTTATTTCATATTTGGCGGCCGCTCTCAGAAGAGCGGCCAGAAGACTCCCAGCAAACATATTTACGAGTTTTAGACGAGATTCAAATGTTTTTGCGAATGAGTTATAGACGAGTTTTTCTCGTCTACATCTAGTCTATTTTGAAATATCTGAAACAAGTCTATTTCTGGTCAAAATTTGACATGTGTTTTAGACGAGTTTCAGATTTCTTTTCAGACGAGAAAACGGGATATAGATTAGTTCCAGAAGAGTATTTTTTAAAGTAAAAGACGAGATTTAGATCAGTTTCTTTTTATTTTCTGATTCACAGCAAGTGATACATACATTGCCTATTTCCCAACACTTTTCGAGATGATGACCGTGTTTTCGTTTCGGACTTGAAATATGCCCGCCCGGGGTCCGACCTGCGTACTACAACCGTATATTCACGTGTATAAGTGCTTCTACACAGCGTCTTAATTATTACCGTTAAGGGATTCGAAAATTCGAAAAAGGGGCAGCAAACAGTCAAGAAATTTCAAACTGTTTTTTTTAAAAACCAATTTTTCCACATTTCATCTAATAGCCGCCATAAACTACGCATCGCAACAGCCATACAACGTGTCCAGGCTTACGTCACCAGTCCTACGCATTCCATGAGGCCTACAACGTCATCAGGCGTAGGTCTCCCACAAGGCCTACGTCACCAGGCCTACGCCTCCCACCAGGTCCACAGTGTCACCAGGCCTACGCCTCCCACCAGGCCCAAAATGCCACCAGGCCTACAACGTCACAAATGTTTACGTCAAACGACAAATCTACACTGTTTCGGTATCTCTTTTTGCAAGCTTGCGAGCGGAGGCACCTTTTAGTATGCTTGCAATAGAGTTTTCTACTATTGCTTCGGTCACTTCATCCAATGACGTTTTGATGGCTGTTTTGATGAGAATTTTAGCGACAGGAGACGCTAAGAATCCGTGTTTTCCTCGCTGCCCCTTCATATTCAGCTTGGTCAGCAGACAGGGTTCAAAGAGTTTGGCCAGCATCCTGTCGACTTTGTGTCTTATTTTGTGCCCACCAACTCTTGACAACATCTGCATCTGCCAAAAATAACAATTGCATTCAGAACTATACCATTATTTTTCACACAAGTTGACCGTACATCTGCCTTTTTAGTTCTAGTTTTCAGTACTCTCAATTTTCAATTAAATTTATAAAAAGCATAAAATTGTTGCATATATATGGCAAAACCAGTCGATGTGGCACAGGTAATTTTCTTGAAAAGAGGCATGGTAAAATCAACGGTCATAATTACCAACTGCTTTGACTTAACTTGATCTTCCAGTGTCGCCTCTAGATCTCAGACAGAGTTTTACACGGAAGGAAGTCTAAAGCAGGGTCGTTTTCCTGTACCCGCTCTCCCCTAAGTTGCTTCAAATCCTTGCGGATTTCTGCCAGGATATGAAAAAGTCTCTTCCATCGCTCTAGACAGGAATAAAGCCACACAAATATTGTTTATTTATTTTGCCTCATTATTTTCCCTTTTTTATTTATTTATTTAATTTTTTTTTTTTGCTTTTTGCTCATTTGCTTAAAAGCATTGTCATCTATTGTTATATATCCTATTATCAATATCTTATAGAGTGGCAATTACAGGGTTAAAAATATCTTAAAATTCAGGTTTTAACGTTCATAATAACTTACTATTTTCACTGACATAGTCTGCTTCGTCCAACAGGGAAGGTGTATTGTCATTTGTTGTTGACATTTCTGAATCATCTGCCAAATAAAAATGTTATAAATTCATGTCGAGCTGAAGCGTATGGGTTTTATCCGATTGTTAAAGAGTGATGAAATTTGCTCACTAATAGAGGGTGATTAGACGCTGTAAAATCCGCATTTTTAACTATGACCTTAGAGA
Organism: Protula sp. h YS-2021; assembly: GCA_949752745.1. Classification (NCBI taxonomy): domain Eukaryota; kingdom Metazoa; phylum Annelida; class Polychaeta; order Sabellida; family Serpulidae; genus Protula; species Protula sp. h YS-2021. Next base: position 17,783,609 of record OX457026.1, read on the forward strand.
ACGATTGACATCCTCGGACATATCAATGTTAAAAACTGGAAGTGTGCCATTATCTCGAAAACGGTTAGAGAGCAATTTTGAGGCTATTTTCTATCCTTATGGCCTAAAAGACGATATGCAAGAGGTACCTCAGTGAGCTTGACCTCCTCGGCCATGGTCAAAGCCCAAAATTGGAAGGTGACCATTATCTTGAAAGCGGTTAGATATGGTGAGCTTATTTTCGACCCTTAGGCCCTAAAACAGGATATGTACGAGGTTAAGAGTTCAGAATCGCATTTTTTACCCCCAAAATCGATAGCTGGTTCTTCTATGCGTTTTCTCTTGCTGGATACTTTCTTTGCAGCCAAACAATAGCTGGCTCTTCTATGCGTTTTCTCTTGCTGGATGCTATCCTTTCAGAAACTGATGGTGCTTCCAAGTCTTAAAAATGCCAATGAAGCATATATAGATGTTTCACAGTACATATCACAAAATTCGGATAAGTGATTACTTGGACAAAGCACAAAAGCGACACAGCGCTGATCGCGCACGGATGCACGAATGCACAGCATAAGAAATCACATCCATTCGTATGGTATTTTGATTTTATATTTTCCAATAACATCTATGAAAACTTACCGGATTCGTTGACATCGACCTCATTGTTTGCACATGAACCACGTGATCTCTTGTCGGCAGCTTTAAATGGCACTGGAATTTCTAAAGCATCTAAACAGAATATTTTTACATATATAAGTATTTCGGTTCGGTTTTAAAACATTTGTCTGTATTTTATTTAAGTCTGCATTTAACTTTATTTTCTAGTCTCTTTCATTCTTATCCTTCTAAATTGTAAAAGCAATAGCTTTTTAAACTTACACCTTTGCAACGCACTGAAACGTCCTCCTCTTAATATCTTAAACTTATTTTATAGATACATATTTATCTAAAACGGTAGAAACATAAGCTATAAGGATACCTTTTTTCGAAGGGTTGAAGTTTGTGTGATGATGGCAATTCGGCCTCTTATGTCGCTATCAGTGCTTATAAGCTCCTCAATGGTTGCTGCTCTTCCTTCCCCGGCCTCAGTAGAAGATCACACTGTCCTGGACTTGCCTCGTACATTCTGTCATCTGCGCTGACGCGAACATGAAACAGTCGGTCGGCTGATTGCAACTCAGGCATCGCATGGTGTATTGGTGCCTGAGAGCGGCTGTGAAGGCTGCAATGACGCTACGATGTAGACAGGCTTGGTGGAAGCACTGGAGGGTGGTGGTACGGTCACATCCGACCAAACATTCACAGCTGGGGCACATGCTGAGGTCATGGTGCAGAAAGTAATCCGCCCATGCTGGGTACTCCTCTTCCTCCGACCTGGACGGAACCGACTCCCCCAGCATATTCATCCGGAAAAAGGCCTTTTGGAAGTCTTCGTCTTCGATGTTTTTCATTCTCTTCCCCGATCGATCAAAGCATCATGGAACAGCTTTTTATTGTTTCAACTGTCTTCACGGGTTTATACGACAAGATCTTTTAGATGAGCATCGTGAAGTGTGTGGCAAGCATGGAGCGCAACGTTTATCATTCCCCAAGGAACCTTTCATCAAATTTAAGAATGTAGCCAAACAACAGCGAGCACCTTTTGTGATTTATGCCGACTTTGAATGTTTCACGCAAAAGCATGAAGGAGACAAGTATCAACATCATCGCCCAAAGAGTTTCGCTTATGTAGTTGTCAGCCAGTACGGCACATGTGCACCAGTCGTGTATCGAGGAGACGATGCCGTGAAAGCCTTTTTAGACCATATGGTGAATGAGCGTGATTGTACCGTACGTGGTTTAGAGCAACGAAGGATATGGTGATGAGTCATTAGGACCAAGAGAATTTTAAAAAACGCTGCCGATTGCTACTTTTGTCATGAGCCTCTAGGAGCGGATGGTTTGAGAGATCATGACCATATCAATGGCAAAGACCGCGGAGCTGCACATAATGAATGTAACTTACAATTCCGACTTAGAAAGGATCAGCAGGAGGATAAAGATTCTTTTATCATTCGTGTGTCTTTCCACAATTTGCGAGGCTATGACAGTCATTTGATCATGGAGGAAATTGCAAAAATTTAAAAATGAGACTATTACAGTCATTCCCAACACCATTGAGAAATATATTGCATTCACCATGAGCAATTTGAAATTTACAGACAGCTTTCAGTTTATGAATACCTCTCTACAGAAATGAAATTGGTATCCAACATGACTACTCACATCCACGGCAGTGACCAACAAGATTTTCTGCTGAGAAAGGGAGTGTACCCTTATGATTATGTGGGCGAGCCATCCAAGTTTGCTGAAACACAACTACCGTCAAAGGATAAGTTTTACAGCCAACTCAGTGAAGAGGACATTAGCGATGAGGATTATATTCATGCCCAGAAGGTGTGGGATACATTCAACTGTACAACATTCGGTGAATACTATGACCTGTACCTGAAATCAGATGTGTTACTACTGGCTGACGTGTTTGAACATTTTCGTCAAGTATGTCTCAATTGAATGAATTAGATCCTGCTCATTACTATACAGCGTCAGGACTGTCATGGGATGCGATGTTAAAAGCGACAAAGGTGAGGTTGGAATTGATCAATGACATGTACCAAATGGTTGAACAAGGTCTACTTGGAGGAATATCTGTAATCACGCACAAGTATGCGACAGCAAATAACCCCTACGTAGCAGATTACAATCCTAATATACCGAACAACTACTTGGTATACCTGGATGCAAACAACTTGTATGGCTGGGCCATGTCACAAAGTATGCCAGAAAGTGGATTTATGTGGGTGAGCGAGCCAGAATCTCTTGACTTCATGGATGTGGCTAATGATTATGACATTGGATACATTTTAGAATATCCACAGACCCTCTATGATCGTCATAATCACTATCCAGTGGCTCCAGAGCGGAAAAGTAGCGAAGTTGAAGAATTGTCAGAGCACAGCCAGAAGCTACGGAAAGATCTGAAATTGACAAGCAAACCTAGTGAACAGCTCATTCCCAACTTGTATGACAAGAAGAAATATGTACTTCATTATAGGAATTTGCAGCAGTACGTCTCACTGGGGTTGAAAGTCACTAAGGTGCATCGTGCCATCATGTTTGCACAGAGCAAATGGTTGGAGAAATACATCATCTTGAACACGAAAAAGAGAAAATTGGCCAAGAACCCGTTTGAAAAAGACTTCTTCAAACTGATGAACAATTCTGTGTTTGGCAAAACCATGGAAAATGTGAAAATGTTGAACTTGTTCACAAAGAAAAGCGGTTCAAGAAACTCGTGGCCCAGCCTTCGTTCCACAAATTTAGAATTTTCAACGAAGATTTGACCGCTGTACAGTTACACAAAGTGGATTTGCTTCTGAATAAACCCATTCTAGTCGGCTGCACCATTCTTGACTTCAGCAAAGTGCTTATGTTTGACAGTCTATGTTATGACATAGAAACATATGATATCTACAAGGATATGCAGCAAGATGCTGACCTATTTGACACAAGTGACTACCCACCAGATCATTTTCTGCATTCCAACGTGAACAAAAAAGTGCTTGGGAAAATAAAGGATGAGACGGCAGGCATCCCCATTGAAGAATTTGTTGGACTCAAACCGAAAATGTATAGTTTATTGTGCGGTGGGAAAGAAAAACAGACAGCCAAAGGCATCACTCGAGCTTGTCAAAGACGCATCCAATATAAGCAGTATAAACATAGTTTGTTCAACCAAACTCAAACGATGGCTACAGGACACATCATTCGAAGTCATAACCACCAGATTTTCTCGGAGAAGTTGAGGAAAGTAGCTCTCTGCCCCTATGACGACAAGCGATACGTGCTGAATGATGGCTATTCCACTTTGGCGCATGGACATTATAAGGCAACAGTATAAAAGGGGGCAGACTCTCCAACTTCAGAGTTATTTGAGGTGGAGCATAAAGACGAATTCTTTACCCCGGAACGACTGAGTCATTATTTAATTTCGAAAAGAGATGTCACCCTAATCGAGGAAATATTCCTCGATTATGAGAAGTTTCGATTAAAAAAGTTGGAGGAAAGGTTTCAGAATGCGCAACAGCAACATCGCTTTCAGAGGGCTGGCTTTCAACAGCCAACTCCTGCCGCTAAGCCAGCCGCCAAGCCAGCTACAGTTAGCCAAACAGCTACAATAGGCCAGAAGCAGCCGATGCCGCAGCAGCAACGCCGCAGTAGTTGACGCCGCAGCAGCTGCCATCTCCGCCGATTCCGACGCTGGCAATACCATCACCGTCGCCGAGGAAGAGGCGGAAGACAACAACCGCGGCCGTCTCCTCACCCGCGCAGAATTCTAATGGGCGCTTGCAGGACTCTTCTGTAGCTGCGAGCAATTTCGGCCCCACCGTAACATTGCAAGATCCTGATAAGGACCAGATGTTCGAAATAATGCAAATTTTTAACAACTTTGGTGGATACACCAACTCCTGTAGCATGTGTAAAACCATGCTGCCTGCCAATATGGGTATAGAGCAGCATGTTTTGCACTGTACAGAAGCTGGGCAGATCCAAACATATTTCTGTCCAACAGCAAATAACACGTTTACATCAACGGTGGCCACCATTGCAAAGCACAGGCGGAATGCTCTTGTAAAGCTGCTCAGTGGAATCTGCCAGAGTGAGGAGACAACCAACACAGTGGGGAGCGTGGGCTCCGGGCCGTCCTTAGGGCGGCCGCCACATATTGTGAATAAGCAAACAAAACCCTGTTTTGGTGTTGGTGTGTGTGTTTGTGTGTGTGCTCGTGGGTGGGGTGTGGGAACTTACCTCCCAACATCACTCATAATACACTTTTATGTGTCTTAAACTCATAAGGCTTTTTTATAAGAAAAACATCAGAAACCCCTGTCTCAAAAAAGTCTCATTCTGAAATAATGATATCTGAAATAAATTCTTGAATCAATAAAAGGAAAATGAATTATTGAGCTCAAAATTGATATTTTGCTCTCAAATATTTCATTTTTGCTATCAAGAATTGAATTTTTGATCTCAAAAAATCAATTTTAGATATCAATAAATATTTCTTGATATCTCTAAATATTTATTGATCTCATAAATTATTTTTTGAGATCAAGAATACATTTAGAGAAGTAAGATGATAATGGGAATTCCACGCCAGTTAGTGACGTCATAATGACTTCACTTTCTGGCGTGGAATGCCCATTATTTTTCTAGAAGAATTCCACGCCAGGAAGTGACGTCATAGTGACGTCACAGGTGGCGTGGAACTCTCATAGGGTTTTTTCTACACATACACACACACACTATCATACCAAGACAGGTTTTGTTTGCTTATTTGACAATAAGTGGCGGCCGCCCTAAGGACGTCCAGAAGTGCTGCTGTTGGTGCTGCTGCTGTCTACTGTTGAAAGGTGATAACATGCTGGTACCGCCTGCCGCACTGTGACATCTGCTGACCATTAAAGATGATATGGTTGGTCTTGATCCCGCAGCTTTAACACTTCAGCAGATAGTCATGTCGTAAGGCTGCCTGATAGGCACGCACGGCAGAGCAAAATAGACATGCTTGATGGCCGCAAGCGGCGGCAATAACCTTGCCTGCCCCTATCAGACAGCCATACCCGCGACACAGGTTGATATCTTGACGGATGAAGTATCCGGCCCAGGTCGACTACTCCTCGTCTTCTAGGCGAGATGGCGTTGCTTCCCCCAGCACGACTGACCGGACGTACGCTTCATGATATCTCCCCTGTTTGATATCACCTTCCTAATGGTAACTTCTCGGTTGAATAGAACCGGCATGACAATGGCCGCAGCACGAGCTGGGTCCGGCATTAGTTGCAGGAAGAACTCTCTCACCGGTTGCAGGCGGGTGGCATGGTACGTCCACCTCCAAGATGTCGCGAATGACAAGCGAATTCTCTGACCCGAAGAGACACTCCATGATTGCGTTCTGTGAAGAAAGCACACTTATATATATGTTGCAAAATGACGTCAAACGGAGAGGCAACGTTATTTTGCCCCCCCCCCCATGACAGTAAGGTTTGTCCGACCACCCCCCCCCCCCAAGGAGAGTAAGGTTTGTTCCACCCCCAAAGGAGAGTAAGGTTTGTCCGACCCCCACCTAGTGCTGTGAACAGCAAAAATTTAGCTAAATCAGCACAAACAAATCATACATAAGTTCCGTTTGGTTTCGGGAACAGCAATGACATCGTCAGAAACATCATGGACAACACACCTCAGGACACGCTCAAGCTATTGATGACTCAACGGCTTTTGAGGCTGATGAAACAGTTTACATCATGTTAAACATGTATGATGAAATTGAAGCAGCTGCAATAGCATATGCCTTGGAGGAAGCGTTAGGCTTTCCATCTGAGATCGATCCAGTGCAATAAAGAAAGACTTGACAGACGCCTTAGATTTACAACGAAAAAAAATGACTTCAACTAACAAGACAATCACAGTGATGAGGAACGACCGTCCAACAACACTAACAACGGAGTGCTACAAGTGTTGGGTGTGGTTAGAATATGCTGAGCAGCCTCACAAGTGTCCCGTATACCACAACGCACCACGTCGATTCTGCTGTAAGACCTGCGGCTGTAGTACAAGTTTGCGGCGACTTTGCCTGGGCCGGAACCGGTGTGCACAGACTGCTGGTGGTGTGGTGCAACACTTAAAAACATAAAATATTACAACTTCCACCCCTTCAAGTGTGCAGGAAGGCCGTTCACCATGCAACAGCTCTACAGATACCAATGCAATTGCGAGAATCCAACATGTTGTTGAAGAGTTACTAAAACTTTCAGTCCTTTTAAGGACCACATTCTCTTACGAAATGATAAGTCTGTGCAGGTGTATAAAAGGGGACGTTTGACAAGACATTTCATCATATCAATTTCAGCGATTGATGTAACAACAACAACAATGACAACGAATTCAGACACATCGGTCTTCTGTCATGATTGTAATGCAACATTTAAATCCCTAGAATTGTTCGTGGCACATAGATATAAACCAGCTGAGTTGAACCGCGCTCGTGAAGAGCTTGTTCGGGAGATTGACGCCAAGAGACAAAAGACGGAACAAGATGGTATTGACAGACCTGATCCAGTCCTCTGCCATAGATGTACTAAAATATTTCCATCTCTAGAATTGTATGAGACACATGTATGTGTGAAGATGGGAGAACAAGCTGCAAAGAGACAAAAGACGGGACAAGTAGAGATAGGCAGAAGAGTTAGTCTCGGTGAAAACGTACAGGAAAAACGGTTTGAATCTGAGGATGGTTCGGACTTACTACTTGAAATACGACAGCAAGAGAACCTGATTAAAATAATTTGCTAGAGACGTTAAACCATGGAATGAAATGGTATATCGTGGTGAATGCGCGCTTCAAGAAACTGACGGCGAATGCAGAAGGTGTTATGACAGAACAAGTGGATAATGCCTTTATCAGCAGTCCAACATATACGGCATACAATCCAGCGGATATTGAGCAGGACTTGCCAGAAGCCTTTAAAGAATTGTTTACCAAGTTTGATAAACATGAGCGACAAGGCTGTGGTTGGGTGTTGTACATTGACGTACATACAGCTACGTCAGTGTCTCTGGAAGCAAGCAGTTTTATCCCACTACCGAAGAAAGTGAAGAAAACAAACGCCGTGTTAGCAATTAAGAATGACGACAACAAGTGTTTCTTATGATCCGTATTGGCTCATCTTCACCCTCACCATTATCATCAACACCAATATCGCGGGAATCATTACAAGCCATTTGAGAAGGAATTAAAGGTTGAGGGCATGACATACGGATATTCCAAAGCTTGAAAAGGAGAATGATGTGTCTATCAATGTGTTTGGATATGAACATGATGTAGTTATTCCAATACAACTTAGTCGAAACACCAGCGTGAGACAAATCAACTAACCTTTGATTAGCAATAACAAAAAAGGCATTACTGCCTCATCACGAATTTCAGCAGACTTATGGCCTATCGATCAAAGCATCATGGAGCAGCTTTTTAGTGTTTCAACTGTCTTCACGGATTCATTCGGCAAGATCTTTTAGACAAGTATCGTGAAGTGTGTGGCAAGCATGGAGCACAAGGTTTATCATTCCCCAACCTTTTATCAAGTGTAAGAATGTAGCCAAACAACAGCGAGCGCCTTTTGTGATTTATGCTGACTTTGAATGTTTCACGAAAAAGCATGAAGAAGGAGACAAGTATCAGCATCATCGTCCAAACAGCTTCGCCTATGTGGCTGCTAGCCAGTATGACACACGTGCACCAGTCATGTATCGAGGAGACAATGCTGTGAAAGTCTTTTTAGACCATATGGTGAATGAGCGTGATCGTGTTGTGCGCGGTTTACAACAGCCAAAGGATATGGTGATGACTCGTGAAGATGAAGTAGTAGGAAAATGTTGGTTCTGGGCCAAAAAGTGACGTCATACTGACGTCAGAAGGTTGCTCAGAACCAACATTGGTTCTGGGCCAGAAAGTGACGTCATACTGACGTCATAGGGTGGTCCAGAACCCCCATGGGGTTTCTGGGCCAGTTTTTTTGGATAGAGCGCACGCCTGTTGGATTGCCGTCATAATGTTATAATGGTGACGTGATGATGACGTTATGATGACGTCATAAAGACGCCATGACGCTAGCCTTCCCTAAGCGGCATAACCCTAACGCTAGACGGCTCAACCCTAGGACATACTATGTGTGGAATATATTATGACGTCATAATAGGCAGCGTAACCATAGTGAGAAAGTGAGGACCCCCCAGAGGACATACTATGTGCCGACTCCCCCCCCCCCAGGACATACTATGTGCCGACTCCCTCCCCTCAGGATAGCAAAATTCAGCCAAATCAGCAAAAAAGTGGTGTTTGGCGAGTTACACATCATTTCTGACGAAGGCTAAGTGGTATATAAGGATGACCGAGACCACTCCACTCATATTAACGATTGATGCAACAACAATGGCAGCCATTTCAGTAAGTGGTTATAGACTATTAACATAGGTGGTTATAAGCATAATTGAAACTTTAAAAAAAGTGAGATATATATATATATATATATATATATATATATATATATATATATATATATATATATATATATATATATATATATATATATATATATATATAGCTTTCGCTATAGTTGATCGATTTGCATGAAAATTTTACTGTTTGATTCAGTTTTATATCTAGTTTTGTCATAAAGTATTTACAGGCTATTTGCACAGGTGGCTGTATGCATAGTTTTGCCATGCCGCCATTTTAACTTTTAAAAAAGTGAAAAGTGAGATAATTTTCGCTATGGTTGATCGATTTGAATGAAAATTTTACTGTTTGATTCAGTTTTACATCTTGTTTTAAAATAAGTGATTAAAGACTATTTACACAGGTGGCTGTATGCACAATTTTGACATGCCGCCATTTTAACTTTTTAAAAAGTGAAAAAGTGAGATACCTTTTGCTATGGGTGATCGATTTGAATGAAAATTTTACTGTTTTATTCAGTTTTATATCTAGTTTTAACATAAAGTGATCACAGGCTATTTTTACTCAGGTGGCTGTATGCATAATTGATTCGCCTTAAAATTTTAACTTTAAAAAGGTAAAAAAGTGAGATAACTTACGTCATGGTTAACCGATTTGAATGAAAATTTTTCCGTTTGATTCAGTTTTATATCTAGTTTTAACATTAAGTAGTGATAGGCTATTTGCGCAAGTGGCTGTATGAATAATTGATTCGACTTAAAAATTTTAACTTAAAAGTGAGTTAACTTCCGTCATGGTTAACCGATTTGCATGAAAATTTCACCGTTTGATTCAGTTTGATATCTAGTTTACAGTGATTATAGGACTATTTGCATAGGTGGTTGTAAGCCCTTTGGTTGGAGCACATCCCCCATACAAAGATGGTGTTCGAATGGCAAGTGTCCCCCCAATCAAATATGTGTCCGAATTATTTTTGGAAGAACATATTACGCCATGGTATTGTTCAACATATTGGCGGTATAAATGCATGAGTGAGAAAAAAATCACAGCTTTCGCCTAACCATTAACAATGTTAACATTACTTCTTCACAGATGTGTAGAGACTATGGATGATGTCTTTAAAGTGAATTATGCGGACTATGTGTTTTCAAAGCTTCCTGCTTTTGAATCGGATTGGATTTTGCAAGTGAAGAATTTGCATAAATACTGGGAAGCTGTTGGAAAGGCAATTCCAAGAAATCGCTTCATCCGCTCATATCTGCGCGAATGTGAAGAACTGCATTTACCATTAACTTACGAAATTGATTCAGCATTTATCAACGCGAATACAATTTGGGCAGCTGAGCTCATGTTGGTTGTAGCTGCTAGAATCATTTTACATTATGATGATGACATTGCATTGACGACGAATGTATCAGAACTTGTTCGATTCAACCATGGACGAGTTGAAGTGAATTCAGAACTTTGCAAGATGTTTGTTGACTCAGCAGATATGTGGGTATAAAAGGGGGAGGACCAAGCAGCTTTAAAATTAGTGCCAACTTAACCATTACTGTGGAGCATGGAGAATTTGGACCATTTCTATGCGTCACACGTGGAGAGAGATGGTGTGCTTTATCACCATCTTTATGGAAGATTCTGTGTCAGAGCTTGAAAAATTTAAGTGACATTGGCTTCAAACTGTACTTAACGCAAACGAAGTGGCTTGAAGTCATTTCATACTTGGATATATGTGAGTTTTGTGCGCACATCACTGTTTGAAGGGAAAGAATACACGCATCACATCAACATGAATGATGGTGAATGGGAGACACTACTTCAGGAGATGGATAACATCAACTCAGCCTTGTTACCATGTACGGAATGTCATGACAAGAAAACTCCTACCAAGCTGCAAAAATATCATCGGATGAAGGTGTCAAGACTTTCCAAGAAAAGACTGGCTGAAGTTCAATTGGAGAATATGGATGTGCAAAATCAGCTTGGACTTACCTGCGACTATTGTGGTGCTTACGGATATGTGGAGGATTATTATTGCCACTGCCACAAGTACAATTGCAAGATGTGTGAACCAAACGACTTCTGCAGCAAGTGTGGAGTACTTAAAGTCTGTGAAGCAAAGTAGAAGCCATATTTTTCAAGACGTGCGACAAGATGGACGCGTGTTTTAAAAAGGCTTATGTTGACTTGATGATTGCTAAACTTGCTTGCTGTGGAACTCCAGACTATCGGCTTTATCACTTAGACGCTTGGGATGTTGTATATATGTGATTGAACTGCATTCAACTGCATTGGAGAATGTCATAAAATTGGAATAGAAGATCCTGATTTTGACTTTGATTCTGCATTCTATTCTGCCCGCAATGATGTGGAAGTATACTTTCGCGTGGTTGATTATTTGAGAGATTGTTGTGGACTAGAAGAAGAAGAAACTGAACAGCTTTGTCAGGTAAGAGAACTTTAACATCAACCTTTGAAGACATAACAATGTTTTTCTTTCTAGTAAATATAATCTTATGTGAGTGGTTTCAAAGTGAACAAAGAAAGAAAATGATAGAAGAGGTAGCAGATATTTTAAAAGACACTTATCATTATCCTATTACATGAAGAAACCAACATGTCAGCAAAAACAAACAAACGAACAAAAAAAAAAAAAAACGTCTTGGTGAATGACTTTGAAAAGGATACAACATGGAGAATGTGTTATTATTTAGCGGTCACAAGGATGTTCTTTCAAACATGATTCCAACACGACTTGAAAAGTATGGACATACGTTCAACTCAAGTGAAGCTTTGTATCAATATGAGAAAGCAGTTTTTCATCGCCGTCAAGATATTGCTTCAGCTATTGTTTCATGTAGAAATGGATATGAAGCGAAACGTATCGCTAAAGTGATCAAGCCTGTTAAAATATCTGCTACCTCTTCTATCATTTTCTTTCTTTGTTCACTTTGAAACAATTCACATAAGATTAAATTTGCTAGAAAGATAAACATTGTAATGTCTTCTAAGTTATTAAAAGGTTGTTGTTATATCTTTAAAGTTGTTTAAAAAGAGTGTTTTTTTTCTTACCCGAAAGAGCTGTTTAGTTTCTTCTTCTTCTTTCTCTCTTAAATAATCAACCACGCGAAAGTATACTTCCACATCAGTGCGGACAGAATAGAGCGCAGAATCAAAGTCAAAGTTCAACATCTTCAATTCCAAGTTTATGACATTCTCCAATAAATCTTGAATGCAGTTCAATCACATCAAGACTGTGATGTACAACATCCCAAAAAAGCGTCTAAATGATAAAGTTGATAGTCTGGAGTTCGGCAGCAAGCAAGTTTAGCAATCATCAAGTCAACATAAGCCTTTTTAAAACACAAGTCCATCTTGTTTCAGTGTGTCTTGAAAATGTGACTTCTACTTTGCTTCACAGACTTTAAGTACTCCACACTTGTTGTAGAAGTTGTCAGGTTGGTAGATCTTACAATTATATGTGTGGCAGTGGCAACCATAATCACCAGCATATCCGTAAGCACTACAATATTCACAGGTAAGTCCAAGTTGATTTTGCACATCCATATTCTCCAATTGAACTTCAGCCAATGTTTTCTTGGATAGTATTGACACCTTCATTCGATTGTCCTTTTGTAGTTTGATAGGAGTTTTCTTGCCATGACATTCCGTACATGGCGATAACACTGAGTTGATGTTTTCCATCTCCTGAAGCAGTTTCTCCCATTCACCATCATTAATGTTGATGTAACGTGTGTATTCTTTCCCGTTAAACAGTGATGTCTGTACAAAGCTCACATAACGTATGTCTTGGTATGAAATGACTTCAAGCTACTTCGTTTGCGTTAAGTGCAGTTTGAAGCCAATGTCACGTAATTTTTTTAAGTTCAGACACACAATCTTCCACAAGGATGGTGATAAAGGAAACCATCTCACTCCACGTTTGATATGAAGAAATAGTCTAAATTCTTCATGCTTCCCAGTACTGGTTAAGTTTACACTAACTTCAAAGCTGCTTGTGTTCGCCATGACTGCACATTGAATGATGACTTGATCCTCTTCACCCCGCTCCTTTTATACAGGTATTATATGTAGGTTTTCATGAGATGTTTGTAAAATCTCGGAGTGAAACCATCAAGAAAGGCTTCTGGCAAACCGTCTCTTAGAGACCATCTCATGACGATTACTAAAAAATCTCTTCGTTTACGACTACCTATTATCCATTCAAAGAGCATTGGCATGGTGAAATGTCCTTTTTCATAGAGGTAGGTCATCAAATCATACACCGTAATACGTTCTTCAAGGTATTTGAAACCATGTAGCATGACCTTTGCACATTTGGAATAGTGATCCTCATCAACACGCTTTGGTGTTGGTAGACACAAAGTCTTAAAATGTTCCTCATGAAGGCTTCTGATAAGTTGAACGAAACGTCGGGTCATGGCTGTGGAGAACTGTGGCCCTGACGCGGGCACATGCTGTATGTTTCCTCCTATGTTTCCATGTAGATGAGCTGAATGACGATATTTAGTTCTTCAGTTAGGTACATGTACATGTGTTAGTCGAAAAAACCTCTCCTCACACAAACACCATAAAATGTTGCAATCGATCAGAGGAAGCACTGCTCGAAAGTTTCGTTTCAACAGCGTAACACCTTCCTCACTAACAGATATGGTCTTGCTAGATTCAATTTTAGATTTAAGACCTTTGCATTCTTTGTCGTCGCTTGACATGTCCACTTCTGAATCCTCATCTCCTTCGTCGTCGTCATCGCTTGATATGTTCGCTTCATTTTCCTCAAGATGCTCCAGATGTGCTTTTAACTGTGTGCTGAGTTGTGAGTTGCTACCATTTACAATTTTGTTTGAAACCCAGAACACGTAGTCAGGTCCCTCAGGATCTGTCATTCCTTGCTGCACTGTGGAGAAGTCTGACGGAGGGCCTAACGCTTCATCCAAGGCTTTTTCAGCGTTTGCCATGTTAGTGAGGAACGTTTTAATCTCTTCCACCGGTAATAATGTATCATCAAAAGTAACTGTTTCGTTAGCATGGAAGCTAAACAGGTCACCAATATCTGTGTTGATAGCTGGAGTTGTATTCAGTAACGTATCCATGATGTTTCTGACGATGTCATTGTTCTTTCTGAGACCAAACGGCACTTATATATGATTTTTTGTGCTGATGTGGCTAAATTTTTGCTGTTCACAGCACTAGGGGTGGGGTTTCAAAAGCCAAAAATGTTCAGAATGGTCTGAAACGTGTAAATATGCAAAAATCTGAAATTCACCCAGTGGGTTGGGGGGTGCGTCTGTGGGTGGTCGAACCTACCCAACATACTCTCATGCTATATGTATGTTTAGAGAAATTTTGCAAAATGTTGCTCTCCGCGGGGGGGGGGGGGGGAGTTGTGATTCATGGTCACTTTCTAACACTGCCACCTCAAGCAGTCAGACACCACTGTCTACGTTGTTGATGACGCGGTATGATTAAGCTGGCTATAGATGACGCAACGCTGCTGATGACGAATTCAGGCTGCCGCACGCCATCTTGCATCTAGCATTTCAAACGGTAAACAAAAAATCTAAAATGGAACATAAATATGAATTCTTCACACCTGAAAGACTGAGACATTATCTCATTTTTGAAAGGGATGTTTCTCTAATCGAGGATATCTTCCTCGATTATGAGATGTTCCGGCTACAGAAGTTGAAGGAAAGGCTGCTTTCAACAGCCAGCCCCTGCCGCCAAGTCAGCTACAGTCAGTCGACCGCCGCCAGCTGCTGCAATAAGCCAACCGTCTCCGAAGCAGCCGACGCCGCAGCCGACGCCGCAGCAGCTGCCATCTCCGCCGATTCCGACGCTGGCAATTCCATTGCTGCCGCCGAGGAAGAGGCAGAAGACAACAACCGCGGCCGTCTCCTCACCCGCGCAGAATTCTAGTTGACGGTTACAGTGCTCTTCTTCCACTGCTAGCAATTCTGGCCCCACCATAATATTGCAGGAGCCTGATAACAGCCAGATGGACGAAATTATGCAAATTTTAAACAACCTTAATGGTGGATCCACCAACTCCTGTAGCATGTGTAAAACAAAAACATATTTTTGTCCAGCAGCAAATGATAAATTTACTTCTACGGTGGCCACCATTGCGAAGCACAGGCGGAAGTGCTCTTGTAAAGCTGCTCAGTGGAATCTGCCAGAGGGAGGAGGCAGCCAACACAGTGGGGAGCGTGGGCTCCTGGCCGTCCTTAGGTCGGCCGCCACTTATTGTTAATAAGCAAACACAACCTGTCTTGGTGTTGGTGTGTGTGCGTCGGTGTGGGGGGGGGGGAGAAAATAAAAAAAAATTACCTCCCAACATCACTCATAATACACTTTTATGTGTCTTAAACTCATGCAGCTTTTTTTATTAAGAAAACTTCACAAGCCCCTGTCTCAATAAATATTTTCTCCCTTTCGAAACTTTTCCCTTTTTTAACAGTCTAGCGGAAGTGACTTATTTCAAATCAAATCACGAAAACAATATGTATAAATGACTTTTCGTTTACGCACACTCTGCTGTGAATGACGTTTCGTTTATACACTCGGCTCAACACAGTGATAACTCAGTGATCTGTCCGGGGAAGAAAAAACAAACATATGAGAGTTCCACGCCACCTGTGACGTCACTATGACGTCACTTCCTTGCGTGGAATTCTCCTAGAAAAATAATGGGCATTCCACGCAAGGAAGTGACGTCATTATGACGTCATTTCCTGGCGTGGAATTCCCATTATCATCCTACTTAGAGATATCAAAAATACAATTACAGATAGCAAAAATTAATTCTTGTTATTAAAATATTTTTTGAGATCAAAATTTAATTCTTGATATCAATAATTCCCTAATAAATGTGAAAATGGCATTTTATACGAAATTTTCAGCTAAAAACTAAATAAAAAGACTTGCTCCCCCTTTTTCCCTTTAAGCCATTTCTGTTTCTTCCACCCTCTCTTTTGTGTGAAATGACTTACGGTAAGATTTGAATAAATGTTTGAATGTGTGAAAGTGCTTACGGTAAAAGATAAAAAATTGTTTATTTTTTCATAAACTTGCTTTTGTGTGAAAGGGCTCACAGTGGAAAGTGTTTATTTTAAGTCATTCCTCCCACACTCTGTTTGCGTGAAAGGGTTTACGGTAAAGGCTTGTATAAACATGTAGATTGGAAAGAACGCTGTTTTAAAACAAATTGGTATCATTAACTGTAAATCTATATTTTACATCAATATCATATGGTGACCCATTTCTCAATCGATCAAATTCTACCAGAGGCGAGGTTTGCTCACCAAAGGGCTTTTGAGGGTATAAAAGTGGTAACATATTACATTCATTAACAGTGAAGCATCGAGAAAATATTTCAGCAGTGTTACGCTATATGGATGTTTTCAGTCGTTCAAGTAAAAAACCCAGTTTGATGGTGGGAAAACATTGACCAAATTGAGTGCCCATGCTATAATTTCACCAATTGTTATGTTCATTTATTTAAAGATGAATGTGAATAACTTAGTCTTCCTTACCAAAAGTATGTAGGAAACTATAAAAAACAGAAAACAAATAGCTTCCTGAAGTACAAGAACTGATTAGAAAGTGGTTCATAACCTACCGGGTGAGGATTCAACCAACCGATAATATGATTGGTTAAAAATTCTGAAGTCTCCAAACAACTAATAATATGATCAGTTAAAAATTCTGTGACGTAATATGAAAGTCGGTAAAGAAGAACACAACCATAAACGCAACATTCAGTCAACGATAATTTGCAGGTCTCTGTGGAAGACGAACATTTGGTCACTTTGTGCGTCTTTTACGTGGGTCAAGATAGATTGTTCTTATTGATTGATTGATTGATTGATTGATTGATTTAACGACACCAGCAACCCGTTAGGGTTATATTGTGTCAGTTCTGTTGCTGTTGGAAAACTCAGTTGAAACTAAGATCAATTAAAATAGACAAAAAAGTAGTGTATAATCTAAAACCAACTAAGTTCAATTTAAAACTTGCTGTACAGGTGTATTTCTTTCAAAAAAGAAATAATTTTGCTTGGTGTTACCTTTGTAAAAAGGTCTTTCATGGAATTCACACTGTAGTAGCGAATGTTCTGAAAATCTGCACAATTAAGTAGAATATGTTTTACAGTCAAACGTTCTTGACAATCAATACATTCTGGCGGCGCATGCCTCTCAAAAGATATATGTGGGTGATGTATGTATGCCCGATTCGAGCATGACCGTTGTGTCGCGAATATTGCCAAAAGCTAGCTGCTTTTGTCCAACTGTTGGTTGAATTTGTAACAGTTTGTTATTTCTTTGCTGGTTCCACTTTTGTTGCCAAAGGCTTTTTACATAACTTGAGATATGGGGTTTAAAGTCGGAGGATGATATGAGAAGGTCGGATTTGTTGTAGTTTAGCGCCTCTTTTGCTGCCTGGTCCTCAGCTTCATTACCCGATATGCCGACGGGGCTTGGCACCCAGCAAAACACTACGGATTTGCCTTGTTTGATTGAACTTTCATAACGTTCTATTAGGTCGATTGAACTTTCATAACGTTCTATTAGGTCTAAAATCATCGTGTTCGACACCTGCAGATTTTGTGCGACACCTAGTGATTGTAAGACCGACAAGGAATCGACACAGATAAGGAACTTTTTGTACTTACTAATCTTGACGATTTCCATGGCTAGTTGGAGTGCCCGAACCTCCGCGGAAAAGATGGAGGATCCGTTTGGTAATCTTGTTTTCAGGGTATTTGATTTTGTAACTGTTGAGGCAGCAACTTTGTTATCGAGTTTAGATCCGTCCGTGTATATGAAATGATGGTGAGGGTAAGTTTCCTTTATCTCAGCAAACATAACTTTGAACTCTTCAGCATTTGTTGTGTCTTTGAAAAAGTTTGTCAGGGTTTTGTTTATGGTTGGCCTTTGTATTTTCCATGTTGGGTATTTTGAAACTTTTAGGTTTGCAATTTGCTATACTTTGATTCCAGCATTATTAAGGTGTTTACGGATTCTAGTGCCAAAGGGTACGATAACCCTAGGGCGTGTGCTTAAGATTTCTGAATGGTCTTTTTCGAACACTGCCTTATGGATGGGGTAAAATAAGAGTAAATAGTTACCACATGTGTGATGAGGAATATAAACTTTCTTACGATAACATCAGAGTAATTACATTTGCTGAAAAGAAATACGTCAGTTTCCACTGGAATCGAAAAGTGGACAGTAAATCTATAACAGCTACATCAACCTAATTGATGAGGAATAGGAAACACTTTTAGAAGTAGTACCAAAGACTGCTGAACTGCTGAAAGGAAAGCCAGTGAGATGTTATGAAACTCTAGAAATATGAGGTTCATTTGCTAAAGAAACAAGTGGGGAAAAGAAGGAAGAATGAAGAAATAGTAAAGGAAGAATTAGAAAGAAAGAAATTCCGATAAATCACCTCTTAAGCCATGCACGGAATATAACGCAGTGGGTGTATTCTTAAGATTCCCCTCACCCCACAGGGGACAGTTGGGGGAGGAGGGTCAGAGAGAAGTAAGAAATTGCAACAACCAACTTGCTTTATTTGTGAGTACTGCGGTGGATCTGAGTTCTTCGGAGACAAGTGCCATTATCATAGGCACAACTGTAAAGACTGTGAACAGACAATTTCTGCAAGGTTTCTGGTGAATTGGGGGGGGGGGGGTTGAGTGCTTCACCAAATTAGACGCACACCCTCATGGAACCGTATCGTGTGATGGAATTTGAATTTGAAAAAAGTTATGCACACTGCGAGAAAAGTATTTTGTCTTAGACCCTATTCTTCTCTGAGCGAAATATTTGTTGCTTGTACTTCAATGCACACTGAAAAAAACGGCTCAGATTACCAGTTTAACAAGTATTGGTGGAATTTACACCAAAGTTTGGCAGCCTTGCTGTGCCACATGAACAATTTATGCTAGGACTAGCATTACAAAAGGCTGATAATAAGTTTATAACAGATATTTTGTTCTTTAGTAGCAGAATGTGTTTAGCTGCGCATGTTCCAGTGGTCACTACTACACAATAACAGGGTGCAACACATTCACTTCATCATTATTTTACATTATATTACATCACAGCACATGGGATTTATACAGCGCACGTACATTAAAATGGTCAATGCGCTTTACAATTATGAAAAATGACTAGACTAGAATTGAATACTAAGTACCATTAAGCTAAATACTATTTAAACGAATACTATTAGTAAATGCTACTAAAATGCTACTTTTGAAACTAACCGTCGAGGATTGAACATTAAATTGAACATTAAAAATAAATTCAGGAGAAAAAAGTGAGATGGGAACCAACTCTCGTACAAGAAAGTGTGTTAGCTACACAAAAACAACACTTTAAACAATCAGTTCTTATTCCAATAGAAAATGGAAAAGGCGTGAAAATGGATCGGTTCAAGCATTAAAATATAAGTGACGAAGCAACTACACGCAAGAGGGTGCAAGCAACACACCCTAACAACACTGAAAGCAATCAGTTCTCATCGCAAGTGGAAATGGAAAACTTGCAAAAGTGTCGGTGCAAGCAAAAGCTCTACGTAAATATCCGCGACTACATTTCTACTAGGGATGGACGTACTTATGCCACCAAACGAAGCATACATCGGCTTAGTGGAAACAACTGCAAAAGACCACCCAGGAGTAAGCAGTATAATAAAAATTTGTAGTAATGGTTGTTATAGAAATAGAAACAATTATAAATGTAAAGCTGAACACGAGTGATGTTTTCGTAGTCAAGCTACGGGTGTTATATTAAGCATGTCTATAATGTTATACTAAGCATGACTATAATGTTCTTTATGTTGCTGTAAAATAAATGGTGTTATTGTTACTTTAAGAGTTTGTTTGACATGGCTAAGATTATTTAAGTCAAATTTATTTTAATCCAAGTCATCTTGGTGCTTTTTGCTAGGCCGTAATAAATTGTATCATCTTCTGAAATTGTATCAACTTCCGTAAATAAATTGTATCAACTCCCGTATCCCATGATTTATAGGATACGGATCTAGCCGGCGTTACATTTTTTACCACACAACGAGGACATTCATTTGCTGCTAGTCGTCATTGATGTTTTTTAAATATCTGTGGATAGAATCATTACTTGATAAAAACATGACTCTGTGGTACAAGCCTTTAAAACTATTTTCCAGAGAACATACAGACGACCCCAGTTGATTCGGTAAGATAAAGGGACAGAATTCACTAATCGATGGGTGAAACAATTTCTGCCTAGGATGAGCCTAAGGATGGTCATTTTTATGAAGAATAATAGGCTTTTAAAGGCTAATTGGATGGGCTGGTGGGTGGGCCAAAAAATCAGTAGTTGGATAAGACATACAGTGGTTTTAAAATGCAATTGAAACACCCGTTCATATTCTAGTCACTGATTACTGACATGTTTTGACACAATGCAACCCGCTAAGGGTCGTTCGTGTTTTTTAACAAATCATATAACTAACTAACCCGTTCATATGTTTATACTCTGGCATCACTGGTGGTGGAAAAACCTTGCTAAAGCTATTATTAAGCATAAACTAATTGATGCACCTCCACAACATGGTTATATGCGCAGATCATCCTTTATACAAATCTATGCATCAGGTGATGTTTCATAAAGTATACCAGAAGACATTGAGGAACGGTTTGATCCTAAAACAACCAATGTCTTGGTTATGGATGACTTAATGACGCAATGCCATAGCTACGAGCGCATGACTCGTCAGTTTGGTGTGGCAAGCAGCCATAGTAATTTAAGTATTTAGTTTATTGTACACAATTTGTTTCATTAAGAAAAATATCCGTTTACACTGTAAGTATATAATCTTTGTTTAACAATCCGCGAGATAATCAACAAATTACTACATTGGCGCGTCAAATGTATCCAGACAAATCACATTTTTTGATTGAAGCGTTTTTAGACGCTTCAGCCAAACCTTTTGGGTACGTGCGTATTGGCTTAAAACCGAAAAGAGTAGAGCATCTTCGTATTCATACTGGTATGTTACCTCATGACATACCTTTCGTTTTTATAAGTAAGGCTATGTCTATAGTATATTAGTCATTTCTGGGTTGTAATGAATGAGGCAACATGTCAAAGCGACTAAAAGCTAATAAACCATTCCTTCATTTCCTGACACGCGGTGAACCACAGCGACGTAATGCTTTACTCAAACAAGCGACAAAAGAAGAATTATGCAGTATGTTTGAAATATGTCTCAACATTTTTTTAAAGGACATATGGCATTAAATGTTCAAGCTTTTCAAAAGCTCAAACGTCATAACACTTGTTGAGAACATTGAGCAACAAAAAAGTATCTCTAAAGCATAAAGAGAAGCTAATTAATAAAAAGGTGGCTTTATTGGGATCTTAGCAGCCTTTGCCCTACTCCTGTTAACACTGCTTATACGACGATGAAACATACACAGAAAGTGGTGCGGATTCCAGAATCTGAATATTATATGTTGTTAGAGCTAAAAAAAAATCCCAGTCTAAGGAGTGTGATCTGAAAAGTAAAATAAAACATGTATTGAAAGGTGAAAAGAATCACGAAGCTACTAAGAAAATGCCACAGCTAGTGGAAGAATATATACGTTACACACAAAAACGTGGTACGCTTCCAGATACGAAAATCAACATACTATAGTATGTTCCACCTACATATTATCAGAAGGTGACTTTAGTTTTAAAAGAACTTAAAGACAGTTGAATTCATTGGACTGAACAGTAAGAACTTGTGTTAAGCACCGGTGAAATCACGTAAAAGTATGCCAGTGGGCTGGAAAGACTTCACTGAGGCTACAGCAAACAGTAAAATTTCCTTAACTATTTTTACAAAACGTACAACCATACAAAATATTTAAAAAATTTTGTCAGCATGTGCGAAATGTATTAAATTACGTTCATCAAGTTTTACAAAAAAACTTTCAATAATTACGCTGCTTAAGTGGGTATTGCAGAAGTTCATTGGTTGGTTGGTTAGATGATTTGTTTAACGAAACGGCCTATCCTTAGCGTGTCATACTGTGTCAGCAAACCGTTATTAGGAGTAAGATAGATTTAAAATCTTGTAGATACCAAAATCTTCTAAAATCTGGCCATATCTAGATCTTAAAAGTAATGATGCAGGTTTATATCTGTTAAAACGAGATGATTTTACATGGGTTAGTTTTGTAGAAAAGAGCTGCTTCATAGAGTCCGCTCTGAAATGTCTTGAGCGTATCTTGTCGAAATCAATAGTCTATCAGAATATGTTTTACACCCAAGGCGCTCGGGGGTGGTTCGTCTCTAAGAAGGTGCTACAGGTTATATATATGTCCTATTCTGGTTCTGTGATAAACCATTTTATCTTGCACACTGTTCAGTGGCGGGGGTTTTGTTAGACTAAGGGGTTAGTTTGATAAAGCTTGTTGTTTCTTTGTTTGTTGCACCTTTCTTGCCACAGTGTTTTTGTGTATCTTCTAATGTGGTATTTAAAATCGGAGGCTGGTATGAGCATATCAATACAATTATCATTTAGAGCCTCTTTTACAGTTTTGTCGACCATCTCGCTCCCTCGGATTCCCACGTGACTCGGAACCCTGCAGAATACTATGTCTTTGCCAGCTTTGGTGGAATCGTCTTTCCGAAAGCTCAAGGATAAGGAGGCCTGATATTTGTAGGTTTTCAATTGATTGCAGGACGGACATCGAGTTCACGTATAACATAAACTTTTTATATCGGCTGTTCTTGACTATTTGGATGGCGAGATGAAGAGCTTTAATTTCGAGAAAATAGAGGGTCTATCTGGAAGTTTGTTTCCTTTGCATAGACAGAAAGGTTCCTTAATACCATGGGTTTGGTGAGTTTCCACTGTGGTACTTTTGTTACTCTATATTTTGCAATTGACTCCATGGTAATGTCAGCATTATCGAAGTGAGACGGAACCCTCGCTCCAAATGGAGGTATTACGGTAGGGCCTCTTACTAGGAAGCGGGAAAAATCTGATCTAAAGACCAAGTTGTACGTGGGATTCTTCTTCTTTGCACAAAGCTTAGTTAATTAAATGATGTTATATGAAGAAATTGTTTTTACATGTATCTCAATTAACCTGTGTTTTGCTTTTAATTAATCATTTTGATTGACGCGAGTGGACAATACTCATTATGACGTTGTCCGGCAGCGTCATGGCCAAAGCATGTGCATTTGATGTCGTCGTTTGAAGATGCTGATGGAATTTGAAAAATAAACAAAAAAGGGTTGACTAGGGCCGGAACAAAACAGCCGTTTTTTTATCAACTCTGATTACGTTAGAGTTCTACGTCCGTGTGTCTGTCCGTTAGTCGTCCAAATCACTCAAAACCATTGCTAAAATTATCACATTGGTGGCAGTGGTACTTTTGGCAATATTCAGAAGAACTATTCAGAAGCACTTAATAGCGAGGAACCGAATTAGAATGGTTCGTCCGTATGAAAATCCTTTCAAAAGTAGCTAATTAAATCACTGTGACCAAAATGTAGCAAAGTGTCGAAATTACATTTATTGGTAAAATTCAACTTTTGATGGCTCAAAAGACTCAGGCACTGGGAAACTGCAGGTATGTTAGGATGAAACGGCATTACAATACTGCAAAGTAGATCCAAGTATCTTAGATAAAACTGACAAAGGAGTTTATTTAGTCGGCTCCTTCGGAAATGAACCAGTACCAATGACGATAGAGACTGGAGGTGGATACTGTGTCATGTCTAGGAAGATCTACAATGCGATTCCTAGTGAACAAGATCTCCTCTTATCAATCACAAATGTGGAATTAAATCGGTAACTGGAGATTTGAGGAAATGTCACGGTACAGCTAGATATGATTTCCAAATCGGTGAATTGAGATTGCTGGTTGATTTTCATGTTGCAGATGTATGTGACAAGATTATTCTTGGCATGTCTTTCTTGACTGATTTTGCAGTGGTCCCGATACAAAGGATGGTACTTCGAAGGTATCGAATCAGGAAGTTCCTTGTCTGATTTTGAATGGAAGACCGGCAACCAGAAAAGTTTATTTTGCTGGGGAATTCGTAATACCACCAGGGCAAGAGGCTTCACTTCCTGGAAAGTCGAGAATAAGGAAGGGAGAAGGGACTCAATTTTCATTTTTCAAAGTTCATTTTTCGAGCCGAAACCATATTTCTTCATGGACCACAGTTTGCGTGTCGGTAATTGTATTGTCATGAATAATAAACAAGAAAATGCCTATCCGTGTGTTCAACCCTACAGATGAATCTGTCGTGTTGAACTCCTCTGGTTATAGACTACGGTGTGGATATTTAAGACCCACAAGTGTAGAAAATGAAATATGCACCAGAGCTAATTTGGTGCCTCAGGTTATACAAGACCTTGAGAATGTTTGTAGTGGGAAACTCCCAGAACATCTACAGAACTGTAAAAGTCTATCAGAGGAAGAACAAGAGTTGGTGAGGCAGAAGTTGAAACAGTTTCAGGATGTTCGCTCATCTGGAGAGGATGGCGTAGGAAAGACTTACTTCGTAGAACATAAAATTGTTACCGAGACTGAGTATCCAATTAAGCAACGTCCAAGACCCCTATCGCCAAAGCAAAACGAAGAGATAGAGGGGCAAATAGCTATATTGTTTAAATCAGGGATGATTTCTGTATCTTACAGTGCCTGGCCTAGTCCTACCGTTTGTGTACGGAAATAGGATAGGTTCTTTGAGAATGTGTTGCGACTGTCAGAAGCTTAATGAGGTAAACATTAAAGATGCCTATTCGATACTACCTTTTAACCAGTCTATTGATGCTTTAGCTAGAGCTAAGTACTTCTGTTCACTGGATTTGGTATCTATATACTACCAGGTTGGAATGGAGGAAGAATCCAAGGCCAAAACAGCTTTTTGCACTCGTAGCGGGCTTTATCAGTGAAATATAACGAGTTTTGGCTTGACCAATGCCCCTGCTACTTTTCAAAAGATGGTGGAAGAGTATTGCAAGGATTACATTGACAAGTTTGTGTGGTCTACCTAGATGACGTTTTAGTGTTTAGAGTTACAGTGCAGGAAATCATTGATAGACTTGAGCTTGTATTTTTGCGCTTAAGAGCAACAGGTTTAAAGCTTAAGTCCAAGAAGTGTAATCTGTTCCAAAGTGAGGTCGTTCTCTATCTCTGAAACATGATAAGTCAAAAAGGTATTCATACAGATCCAGCAAAGATAGAAGCAGTGAAAAGCTTTCCCAGATCATAAGATGTAAAGGGAGTGAGAAGTTTTCTGATTTTAACCCATTATTACAGAAAATTCATAGCCAACTATTCCAAAATCGTATTTTCTTTCAATAGATTATTAGACAAAAGCATCAAAAAGTCTCAGTTTATTTTAAATGAAGATTGTGAGAGAGCATTCTAGCTTCTAAAATCCAAGCTTATAACCGCTCTAATTTTGGGTCTTCTAAGAGGAGATGGAGCCTATATAGTAGACACTGATAGCAGTTCAGAAGTTTCAGGGGTGTGCTGAGCCAAATGAAAGTCGAAAAGCCCGTGGTAATTGCATACTCCTCAAAGGCTTTTAGTAAAGCTGAAAGAAGCTATTGTGTAAGTCGACAAGAACGTCTGACAATTGTGTATCATATCATACAGTGGAGATGCTACCTTTGGAGAAACCACTTCACTGTTAGAATTGACCATGCGTCACTTCGTTACCTTTTAAGAATGCAACCGGTCAGTTAGCTCGGTGGATTGATGCTTTATCTGAATATGATTTTGAGATCCAGGCCAGGCCTGTAAGGAAAAATGGTAATGCCGTTTCATTGAGTCGAATACCGTGTGGTGGCAAAAGATGTATGTATGATTATTCTTGCTCGGATCCAACTCTTGGATATGATGAGAACAGGCCTTGTCAGTTCCGAGGAAGTCATACTACTAAGAGCACTGATCTGTCTTGTGAAGATATCTGTGCTGGTGCTGTCCATGTAGACTTAACAGAGGACGAGGATGTACAATCGCCTTCCATCGAAAAAGGGGAGAACTATCCCTTTCCTTGGACAAAGGAATCACTTTGACAGGCACAGATAGATGACCAAGCACTTTGCTGTGTGGTAAAATGGATGGAAAGCAAGCAGAAACCTTCGTAGCAAGATATTTGTCATTTTGGCACGAAAGTCAAGCCTTCCGTAGAAGAAATGTAGATCAACTATGGGGAAATACTTATCAAATGGTTACACCAGAGGTTCCTCAATCTAAATTACTTTACCACTAACATGATGCAGTAGTGGGAGGACATCTTGGAGTTGATAAACCGTATGGTAAGCTTCAAGCCCGGTACTTCTGGCCAGAAATGGAAAAGACGATTGAATTCTAGATAAAAACCTGTCTGTTATGTCAGAAAAGGGTCCCCACCAAAGTCTTGCTTTGCTCCATTGCAAAATGTGTTATGGGTGTTCCCTTTGAAAGGGTTGCTTGTGATGTTATGGGACCACTAGCAGGAACTAGCAAGGGAAACATTTACATTTTACTTGTTTCTAGTATGTTCGCGCGTTGAGTGGAGGCATATGCAATACCTGACCAGAAAACTAGGACTATAGCCGGAAATTACTTAGAGAACGGGTGTTCTGATTTGGATGTCCCTCAGAATTATTGTACTAAATTGATTTGGTATGACATGGGAATTACTTTGTTTCAGGAGAAACTGAAAGTTTTCCAGTAACTGCACAAGCGCACGGTGAGCGTGATACAAGTTTAATTCATGCATGCCGTTTCCATTATTCGTTTTAGCCTCCAGCAAAATCTTGACTGAGGGCTATTACTCTCAGTTAGTCTGTCCGGTCGTCCGTTAACATATGGGTGCTGTATATTGTGCGCACCAAAACGTTAAATTCCCTTTATCGGATTGTTTTCACACAGTGAAAGAATAAGGTTTCAGTTTGATCAACCGAAACGGATTCTGGAAATTGTTGCCCTCTGAACTTAGGAGATTTTTATAGCTGAGGGCTATTGCTGTCGGTTCGTCCGTAAATTGCGATTTGTAGTGGGCTTGGGGGCTTTGCATCTTTGCATCACAAATCTGAATTATTTTGTTTCAAGAGAAACTGAAAGTTTTCCGGTAACTGTGCGAGCGCATGGTGAGTGGGATACAAGTTTAATCCATGTATGACGTTTTCCATTTTCCTTTTTTATTCCCCGGCCAAAATTTGGTTGAGTGCTAATGCTGTCGATTAGTCTGTCCGTCCGACTGTTAACATTTGGGGTGCTATATTTTGTGTACACCCGTCCGGGAATTATTATTTGTGGTGGGCTGGGAGCTTTGCATCTCTGATGCCTATGTTGTTCATATTACCAGCACAAATATGCATACTTTTTTGGAGAAGCCAACCACTACGACTTGCACGTGAATATTATTTTGTTTCAGGAGAAACTGAAAGCCTCCCGGTAACTGAACAGGCGCACGGTGAGTGAGATACAGTTCAATTCATGCATGACATTTTCCATTTTTGTTATATGTATATTGCTATCACAAATTTGTATGTGTTTTCTAGGAGTAGACTAAGAGGCTGTGAAAGAAACAGACATCAATTCAAGAGGTGATTTTGATACTTAATATTTGTTATACCCAAATAAGTTACAGTTTATTGTCGCAATTGATAGCAAGTCCAAGTCACGGATAAACACGGACGTTTCCAGTGAGAAATGCTAAGAGTCTTAAAGAGGCATTTGCAACATCACTGGTAACAATAATACTGAGTGCCAAAATGACAAACGCAGGTTACATAAGGCAAAATGCCTTGTGCTAAACAACGGTACACATTATACCTTAGCGGTTAATAAAGGTGTGTTATCACATATTGTTATAAGTTAATATATTTTATAGGGGAAAAGTCAAGTGTGAAAAGTAACGACATGCCAAGTGAAAAAGTAAGCATTTTATCTTTCAGTCGTTGATTGTGTTACTTTTCTGGCACAGACTAATAGATGAAGAACTTCTCGTGCTTTTATATCTTCCTGGCCAAGGAGAGAATGCTTATCGTTTCTGTGTTTGTGGGTGGGTGTACGTTTCTGTTTGAAATTTTGCCTATTATTGCACAGCGTCGATCACAGATAAACAATGGGTATTTCAGTGTGAGAAATGGAGTATTGCATTGGCAAAAGTGACATTTTCGTAGTTAGCGTGACCGCTAAAGCTAACTTTTTATTGTCTGTCTTAGATACTGTCTGCTTTGGTTAGTCAGAATACATTATAAGTATGTAGGTCAAAAGGGTCTGTTTGGAGCAAGGCGATAGAGTTTTTCGGAAAACATCTTTTATTTGCGAAAAATGCATGTTTTCAATTTATATTACAGTTATTGAAAATAACTGAAATTAATATTTTCAGACAACAACTTTAAATGAAGGAGTTCGGCAAATATCACCCGCAAGATTTTCAGTGCTTGTACTGCGAGAAACGATTCCAAAACAAACAGAATACGAAATCCCACATCAAAATAAAACATCTAGGATATCGTCAGTATGTCTGTAGAAGATGTGGAAAGCGATTCAGTGCCAAAACAAACCTAAATTTACATGAAAAACGTTGTAGGGATTAATTTTCTCATCCCATTTGACCCAGGTGAGGAAGACGCATTTTCTATGCTTTTTGCTCGTCTGTGTTAATATTACAATATATGCTCAAATCACTTCAGTAACAGAATCGACAGTTAGAATTTAGTTTTTATTAGCCCCCAGCCAAAATCTATTGCTGTCGGTTAGTCCGTCCTTATGTCCGTTAACATTTTGGGTGCTATATTTTGTATGCCACTAAACGTTAAGTTATCTTTATAAGATCGTTTTCAAATTTTGCACAGTAAAAAATATACACATAAGTGTGTAAGGTCAAGATTTCAGGTTGATCGGTCATAAATGGTCGAAATTATGATCCTCTGAACTGTTTCGTGTTTTGTCATTTCATATAGATGAATTGGCACGGACTGCATCGGCATGAAGGCTTTAAGCTAAAACTTTAAAGCTTTCTGCAGTGAAAGAATATATGTAAAGATGTGCAATGTTAAGGTTTCAGTTTGAACGAACAAAACGTCTGGAAATTATAGTCCTCTGAACATAGATGAATTTTCCGTAATTTGCACTTTCAAAGCTTTCACCGAAGTGCGTTTCAGGCATTACTCCGGCATAAACGCTTTGATCTAGAGCTTTGAAACCTTACACAGTGAAAGGGTATATACTTAAGATGTGTAACGTTAACGTTTGATAGACCAAACATTCTGAAAATTATTGACCTCTGATTTTTTATAATTTTTAATTGTAATTTTTAGGGATAATGCTGCCGGTCTGTCTGTAAATTGGGATTTGTGGTGGGCTGGGGTTGGCATCTCTGATGCCTATGTTTATTGTAGTCTTAGCACCATTGTGCATTGTAATATACTGCTTTCTGTAAAATAATTTAAGAGATAACAAACTTAAACAAAGTGTATGCCGAGTAGAGGTAACAATTATTATTAGGATGTGGCCTTTGAATTTACAGCCGTAAGGTGTTTTATGACAGGATCTAAACATTTTCTTAACAGTTCTAGATATGGCAATTCTATGATTTCCACAAATAATTTACGATTCACTATGACTGTTAAATATAAACAAATGTAAGAGATATAGCTCTTATGACTTGTCAATTTTGTCTTTCAGATTGTGATCTGCAGTTCAGAAATAGCACTTGGTTAGATGTTCCAGTTTTAAGATTTGAGATTTCTAAAGACTCACACAAAAACAAGTCTAGCAATATATAACTTTGCAGAGCGGATACTGCCTCACCTGTCGTCTACATGTAAGCAAAATAAGTTGTACAGTTTCGCCGTCAGTCTGGCTGAAGTATTGTCATCGTGTAGTCCGTCCGTATGTCTGTCGGCTTGTTAACATTTTTGCTCACACGATATCTTAGAAACTTCTCATGAAAACTGTGCGAAATTTTACTGAGCAAAAAATATATAAAGAGGAGAATTTAGTTTTAATGATTTTGTATCTTCGATAATCGGAGTTTTTGCTCCATTTAAGTAGGATTTGTCTAGTCGATGTCGTAAAAACTACTCATCAAATATTCATGTAACTCTAAAAATAAAGGAATGAATAGCAGAGATGTGCAACGTAGGGCATAATTTTTAACTGATACTAGAATTGTTATTTTGACAGTTTTAAACACCGTGTGGAGTGGGGGAATCTTAAGAATACACCCACTGCGTTCTGTTCCGTGCATGGCGTAAGAGGCGCCTAATCGGGATTTTTTTAACACTTCTTTTACTATTTCTTCATTCTTCCTTCTTTTTCTCCCTCTTGTTCCTTTAGCAAGTGCGTCTTAATATACCCATCCCAGCTGGTGAACGGGAAGTTAAACACCAAACAAACACACAGTTTTAAAAAAACTGAACATTCCTGACTATTTAATTTGAGTTTGTACAAAACAAAAGAACGAATAGTAAAGATGTGGAACGCCAGGTTTAATTGCTATTTGAGAAATTCTGGAATTTTCAAAAGATATACTTCTACGCATGATGTACACATGTTACGATGATACATATATAAGTGCGATGTGTAGAATTCCACCGACGTAATAGTTTGTTTGGGTAAATAAGAGGACTACAGGTTACACACTACTGTCAAGTGTCTCATCATCAGAAAAGAACAGTTGTGGGTGTATATGTCCATCCTTTCTGTGGAATGTAGTTCTGTGAGTATGTTTAAGAGGATAATGGGGTGGGGCACCGAAAGGTATAATGTTTTTGTGTTAACAGGAACAGTGTATAATATAGTTAAGCGTGTTATACTGCAAAATAAGGGTGGAGGAGAGAGCAACAGGGGCAGTTGTCCGTCTCCTTAAGTTTTTTAAGTTAGCTTTTTTAGAAATGTGTGGTACAATTTTAATTTGGTTCCATTTAGGTTTAGTAGAAAACACCTCTGGGAAAGTTCGAAACGTCTAGATCTGCCCTTTGGTACTTTTAGTTGTGCACCTGGGTATTTTTTCTCTTAAAACGGGTCCACGAGCCTTGAACAAAATTTAATGATATTTTATGAAATATGACTTATTCAGTCTAAACAAGATCTCAAAATCACTTCATAGTAATTTATACTGCGGTGCGCACAGTGGTCACAGCGCTGGATTAAAAAAATAATAACCTGTGTGGGTAATACTTGTAAACAGTCGTAGTTAAGCTTTATCACATTTCTTTCAGACCCACATGTGCTAAAGAACACTTGTAGATAGTCATAGTTAAGGTTTATCACATTTATTCCAAACGCACGTGTGGTAGGATAGCTAGCATCAACAGACTCTATATTGTAGTTGAGCACTTAATATTACTTTCTTTCTATAAAACGGACTTAAACAATTTTTTATATAAAATGAGTAATTTTTCCATCCTTGATCTCAAAACTATTGAATAAAATCTGTTGAGCCAAAGAATTCTGGAATTCATGGATTCACTAGAACGTAGCCCTTAGTCGAAATTGGCTGATGGCTTTTGCTCTCTGTCGTTCCGCCCGTCTGCCGTTCGTCCGTACGTCTGTTAACAATTAAGTACTCCACTTTGTCCGCGCTTCCTTGATATTAGGCCTTCGTGCTACCGGCTTGCGGCTTCATACAGCGAACGAATATATATTGTATATGTGCAATGTATTGGTTTCAGTTTGATCGACTAAAAATTGTTGAAAAAATAGCAGTTGGAACTTAGAGGAATTTAGTGAATGTTAGCGTATGTAACCGCAGTAACCGTCACTTTGTCGACGCCTCTTTGATATGAAGCCTTTGTGCTACCGGCTTGCGGCTTCACACAATAAAAGAATATATATTGTAGATGTGTAATGTTCTGGTTTCATTTTGATCAACCAAAACTTCTGGACATTCTGGCCCTATGAACTTGATTTTTATAGCTGAGGGCTATTGCTGTCGGTTCGTCCGTAAATTGCGATTTGTAGTGGGCTTGGGGGCTTTGCATCTTTGCATCACAAATCTGAATTATTTTGTTTCAAGAGAAACTGAAAGTTTTCCGGTAACTGTGCGAGCGCATGGTGAGTGGGATACAAGTTTAATCCATGTATGACGTTTTCCATTTTCCTTTTTTATTCCCCGGCCAAAATTTGGTTGAGTGCTAATGCTGTCGATTAGTCTGTCCGTCCGACTGTTAACATTTGGGGTGCTATATTTTGTGTACACCCGTCCGGGAATTATTATTTGTGGTGGGCTGGGAGCTTTGCATCTCTGATGCCTATGTTGTTCATATTACCAGCACAAATATGCATACTTTTTTGGAGAAGCCAACCACTACGACTTGCACGTGAATATTATTTTGTTTCAGGAGAAACTGAAAGCCTCCCGGTAACTGAACAGGCGCACGGTGAGTGAGATACAGTTCAATTCATGCATGACATTTTCCATTTTTGTTATATGTATATTGCTATCACAAATTTGTATGTGTTTTCTAGGAGTAGACTAAGAGGCTGTGAAAGAAACAGACATCAATTCAAGAGGTGATTTTGATACTTAATATTTGTTATACCCAAATAAGTTACAGTTTATTGTCGCAATTGATAGCAAGTCCAAGTCACGGATAAACACGGACGTTTCCAGTGAGAAATGCTAAGAGTCTTAAAGAGGCATTTGCAACATCACTGGTAACAATAATACTGAGTGCCAAAATGACAAACGCAGGTTACATAAGGCAAAATGCCTTGTGCTAAACAACGGTACACATTATACCTTAGCGGTTAATAAAGGTGTGTTATCACATATTGTTATAAGTTAATATATTTTATAGGGGAAAAGTCAAGTGTGAAAAGTAACGACATGCCAAGTGAAAAAGTAAGCATTTTATCTTTCAGTCGTTGATTGTGTTACTTTTCTGGCACAGACTAATAGATGAAGAACTTCTCGTGCTTTTATATCTTCCTGGCCAAGGAGAGAATGCTTATCGTTTCTGTGTTTGTGGGTGGGTGTACGTTTCTGTTTGAAATTTTGCCTATTATTGCACAGCGTCGATCACAGATAAACAATGGGTATTTCAGTGTGAGAAATGGAGTATTGCATTGGCAAAAGTGACATTTTCGTAGTTAGCGTGACCGCTAAAGCTAACTTTTTATTGTCTGTCTTAGATACTGTCTGCTTTGGTTAGTCAGAATACATTATAAGTATGTAGGTCAAAAGGGTCTGTTTGGAGCAAGGCGATAGAGTTTTTCGGAAAACATCTTTTATTTGCGAAAAATGCATGTTTTCAATTTATATTACAGTTATTGAAAATAACTGAAATTAATATTTTCAGACAACAACTTTAAATGAAGGAGTTCGGCAAATATCACCCGCAAGATTTTCAGTGCTTGTACTGCGAGAAACGATTCCAAAACAAACAGAATACGAAATCCCACATCAAAATAAAACATCTAGGATATCGTCAGTATGTCTGTAGAAGATGTGGAAAGCGATTC
The DNA here is from genome assembly GCA_949752745.1 of Protula sp. h YS-2021. Taxonomy (NCBI): domain Eukaryota; kingdom Metazoa; phylum Annelida; class Polychaeta; order Sabellida; family Serpulidae; genus Protula; species Protula sp. h YS-2021. The sequence continues at coordinate 17,817,143 of OX457026.1, forward strand.
AGTGCCAAAACAAACCTAAATTTACATGAAAAACGTTGTAGGGATTAATTTTCTCATCCCATTTGACCCAGGTGAGGAAGACGCATTTTCTATGCTTTTTGCTCGTCTGTGTTAATATTACAATATATGCTCAAATCACTTCAGTAACAGAATCGACAGTTAGAATTTAGTTTTTATTAGCCCCCAGCCAAAATCTATTGCTGTCGGTTAGTCCGTCCTTATGTCCGTTAACATTTTGGGTGCTATATTTTGTATGCCACTAAACGTTAAGTTATCTTTATAAGATCGTTTTCAAATTTTGCACAGTAAAAAATATACACATAAGTGTGTAAGGTCAAGATTTCAGGTTGATCGGTCATAAATGGTCGAAATTATGATCCTCTGAACTGTTTCGTGTTTTGTCATTTCATATAGATGAATTGGCACGGACTGCATCGGCATGAAGGCTTTAAGCTAAAACTTTAAAGCTTTCTGCAGTGAAAGAATATATGTAAAGATGTGCAATGTTAAGGTTTCAGTTTGAACGAACAAAACGTCTGGAAATTATAGTCCTCTGAACATAGATGAATTTTCCGTAATTTGCACTTTCAAAGCTTTCACCGAAGTGCGTTTCAGGCATTACTCCGGCATAAACGCTTTGATCTAGAGCTTTGAAACCTTACACAGTGAAAGGGTATATACTTAAGATGTGTAACGTTAACGTTTGATAGACCAAACATTCTGAAAATTATTGACCTCTGATTTTTTATAATTTTTAATTGTAATTTTTAGGGATAATGCTGCCGGTCTGTCTGTAAATTGGGATTTGTGGTGGGCTGGGGTTGGCATCTCTGATGCCTATGTTTATTGTAGTCTTAGCACCATTGTGCATTGTAATATACTGCTTTCTGTAAAATAATTTAAGAGATAACAAACTTAAACAAAGTGTATGCCGAGTAGAGGTAACAATTATTATTAGGATGTGGCCTTTGAATTTACAGCCGTAAGGTGTTTTATGACAGGATCTAAACATTTTCTTAACAGTTCTAGATATGGCAATTCTATGATTTCCACAAATAATTTACGATTCACTATGACTGTTAAATATAAACAAATGTAAGAGATATAGCTCTTATGACTTGTCAATTTTGTCTTTCAGATTGTGATCTGCAGTTCAGAAATAGCACTTGGTTAGATGTTCCAGTTTTAAGATTTGAGATTTCTAAAGACTCACACAAAAACAAGTCTAGCAATATATAACTTTGCAGAGCGGATACTGCCTCACCTGTCGTCTACATGTAAGCAAAATAAGTTGTACAGTTTCGCCGTCAGTCTGGCTGAAGTATTGTCATCGTGTAGTCCGTCCGTATGTCTGTCGGCTTGTTAACATTTTTGCTCACACGATATCTTAGAAACTTCTCATGAAAACTGTGCGAAATTTTACTGAGCAAAAAATATATAAAGAGGAGAATTTAGTTTTAATGATTTTGTATCTTCGATAATCGGAGTTTTTGCTCCATTTAAGTAGGATTTGTCTAGTCGATGTCGTAAAAACTACTCATCAAATATTCATGTAACTCTAAAAATAAAGGAATGAATAGCAGAGATGTGCAACGTAGGGCATAATTTTTAACTGATACTAGAATTGTTATTTTGACAGTTTTAAACACCGTGTGGAGTGGGGGAATCTTAAGAATACACCCACTGCGTTCTGTTCCGTGCATGGCGTAAGAGGCGCCTAATCGGGATTTTTTTAACACTTCTTTTACTATTTCTTCATTCTTCCTTCTTTTTCTCCCTCTTGTTCCTTTAGCAAGTGCGTCTTAATATACCCATCCCAGCTGGTGAACGGGAAGTTAAACACCAAACAAACACACAGTTTTAAAAAAACTGAACATTCCTGACTATTTAATTTGAGTTTGTACAAAACAAAAGAACGAATAGTAAAGATGTGGAACGCCAGGTTTAATTGCTATTTGAGAAATTCTGGAATTTTCAAAAGATATACTTCTACGCATGATGTACACATGTTACGATGATACATATATAAGTGCGATGTGTAGAATTCCACCGACGTAATAGTTTGTTTGGGTAAATAAGAGGACTACAGGTTACACACTACTGTCAAGTGTCTCATCATCAGAAAAGAACAGTTGTGGGTGTATATGTCCATCCTTTCTGTGGAATGTAGTTCTGTGAGTATGTTTAAGAGGATAATGGGGTGGGGCACCGAAAGGTATAATGTTTTTGTGTTAACAGGAACAGTGTATAATATAGTTAAGCGTGTTATACTGCAAAATAAGGGTGGAGGAGAGAGCAACAGGGGCAGTTGTCCGTCTCCTTAAGTTTTTTAAGTTAGCTTTTTTAGAAATGTGTGGTACAATTTTAATTTGGTTCCATTTAGGTTTAGTAGAAAACACCTCTGGGAAAGTTCGAAACGTCTAGATCTGCCCTTTGGTACTTTTAGTTGTGCACCTGGGTATTTTTTCTCTTAAAACGGGTCCACGAGCCTTGAACAAAATTTAATGATATTTTATGAAATATGACTTATTCAGTCTAAACAAGATCTCAAAATCACTTCATAGTAATTTATACTGCGGTGCGCACAGTGGTCACAGCGCTGGATTAAAAAAATAATAACCTGTGTGGGTAATACTTGTAAACAGTCGTAGTTAAGCTTTATCACATTTCTTTCAGACCCACATGTGCTAAAGAACACTTGTAGATAGTCATAGTTAAGGTTTATCACATTTATTCCAAACGCACGTGTGGTAGGATAGCTAGCATCAACAGACTCTATATTGTAGTTGAGCACTTAATATTACTTTCTTTCTATAAAACGGACTTAAACAATTTTTTATATAAAATGAGTAATTTTTCCATCCTTGATCTCAAAACTATTGAATAAAATCTGTTGAGCCAAAGAATTCTGGAATTCATGGATTCACTAGAACGTAGCCCTTAGTCGAAATTGGCTGATGGCTTTTGCTCTCTGTCGTTCCGCCCGTCTGCCGTTCGTCCGTACGTCTGTTAACAATTAAGTACTCCACTTTGTCCGCGCTTCCTTGATATTAGGCCTTCGTGCTACCGGCTTGCGGCTTCATACAGCGAACGAATATATATTGTATATGTGCAATGTATTGGTTTCAGTTTGATCGACTAAAAATTGTTGAAAAAATAGCAGTTGGAACTTAGAGGAATTTAGTGAATGTTAGCGTATGTAACCGCAGTAACCGTCACTTTGTCGACGCCTCTTTGATATGAAGCCTTTGTGCTACCGGCTTGCGGCTTCACACAATAAAAGAATATATATTGTAGATGTGTAATGTTCTGGTTTCATTTTGATCAACCAAAACTTCTGGACATTCTGGCCCTATGAACTTGATTTTTATAGCTGAGGGCTATTGCTGTTGGTTCATCCGTAAATTAGGACCTGTGCTGGGCTGGGGGCTTAGCATACTTGATGCCTATGTGTATTTCTTTATGCCGCGATGGAGACCTGTAATATCAACGATTACTTGTTTTGAACAAATGGTACACCTAGTAGTCACCGATGCTCGAACATTACTCTTGAATGCCATCCATTGGGTCATTCTTTCATTGTTTCAATTCAATGCCAACCGAGTTGTGCAATTATTGTGTGTGCTATAAGACACTATTATGCAGTTGTAATGTGCCTTTGTCCTAAAATGGTTCCAAAGTATTTGAAGTTTATTTAGTATTTTATTCACTTTTTTGAAAAAGTGACATAAAATATGGCCTAATGCACCGCAGCGGGTTCCATGATTGATTCACCTCTCCAAAATTTGGCTGAGGGCTATTGTCGGTTAGTCCGTCCCTCTGTCCGTCCAAGAACATTTAGGTGCTATATTTTGTGCACACCAAAACGTTAAGGTCCCTTTATCGGATTTTTCAAAAATTACACGCAGCGAAAGAATCTATACTTCCTCTCACTTCCAACGCTTCAAGAAATTTGAAGTGCTATATGATAGAAAGTGCTTAAGCAATTTCTATAAAATTTTCAAACAATATACAAATAAAAATCAATAACAGAATGTCTAAAAATGAGCAAAGGAGAATTCCACCAAAAACGATTTGCTCCCCAAACCATCGTCTCGCCCAAATATATCCACTTCATGCAGTTTCGCGCGAACCGTTCGTTTTGACGCCTGTACACCATTTAGTGAACAGGATTTCTGAAAAGCAAACACTGGTATATATCACTGAAGAGAACCCGATTCCAGTTTAACCTTTGCTAGTATGGCAGTGCATTTTGTCATGCACAATGAAGACGTCTCTGTCTCCTGCGTTCCAAACAGGTCCATCGTGCGTCATTCGTGCTCGAATTCCATATTCATGGAGTCTACGCAAAATGGTAGATCTGCCTATTCCAAACTTGCCCTGAAATTTCACGGCCTGTCAATGTGGCACTTCTGAACCTGTTTCAAAGGTGTAACAACCTGATGCGCCATTCTTGGTTTGGAGCCGGGACCCGCATTCGCGGCCTCGCTCGTTGATCCCATTTGTGCAGATCTTCTCGAAAAGCGGCCTACCGTTGATCTGGGAACGCCACATAACAATGTGATGATTTTAAAGATTTGGAAACTTTTTCATGCCCAGTATTTGGCTTACATACACACTGAATAGAATTTGAATACTGGACCACCAATCAAATCGACAAGGGATGGCTCTAGACGTGGTGATCAAGGTGTTAGGTAAACCAAAAAGTGAAAAAAAGAATTGTTGAATGAAATCAATAAAGAGACCCATTTAAAAGAAGTGCTGAAACACATACCCAAATATAACCCATAGTAAAAACGTTATTTAAGAATTTATATGAAGCGTTAGAAGTGAGACGAAGTATAACGATGTGCAGCGTAAAGGTTTCAGTTCAGTGTACCAAAAATGATGGGTATTATGCCCCTCTAAACTAAGATGATTTTTGTGCTTTGCCGTTTATATGGGTGAGATTTTGCGCATAACTTCGACATGAACGCTTTGATCTAGAGCTTTGGCAAAGTACAATAAAAGAGCATATGCTAAACATGCGCCATGACGAGGTTTCAGTTTGATCGACAAAAACTCGTATTATGGTCCTCTGAATTTTTTTTCGTGTTTTCCCTTTGAAGGCTGTCATATAGGTGAGTTTGTGCGCATCACTTCAACACGAATGCTTTGATCTAGAGCTTTACAACCTTACACAGTAAAAGAATATAAAAGATATATTTAATGTCAAGGTTTCAATTTAATCGACCAAAGTTCTCGAAATTTTGGCATTCTGAATAAAGGAGATTTTATAGCCGAGGGCTCTTGCTGTCGGTCGGTCCGTCTGTAATTTAGCATTTGTGGTGGGCTGGAGGCTTTGCATTTTGATGTCTATGTTTTCGTAAAGCAATGCGAATGACTATCAAAATTCATCGCTACCTGATATGTCTGCTGTATCAAGGTTGGGTTTAAATTTACCCCGGTGTTTATGAGATTGTCTCCTGGCAGATCGACAAACTCGCAAGACAAAAACAATGAATTAGTAGAAGGAAATAAATCGAAAATTGACATTGAAAAAAAAAGAATACACACCTGCGACGTGGTTCTTCAGGGTGTATTCTGATTTGAGAATTAAATCTATGATTTTTAACGACACGGCCTGCTCTAACCGGATCAGAGTATGTCATGAAGATTAACTGGTATTATATGCAAAATAGGTATAAACTTTTTGTAGAAACTAGATCAGGTGTAAAACTAAAAACATGCCTTGATAGTATTGTTATAAGAATTGTGAGCGAATATCCTCAAGATCATTGCATTTTATTAGAAACAGAAGCGTGTAAAGGTAAAGTTGTCGTCTACGTAAGATGTCAAATAATGTAATTTTTAGGTTTGACAAGTCAAGGTTTTCTTTTTTGGTTAAGAGTTTCAGTTAATAAGAGGTTCTTGTTGTCTGTTTTCTAACCTGGGTGTTTGTAAGTATGCCCAAGAAATATGCATTTGTGGCGAGGCTACGATATATATACACATTGTAAAGTAATATGTTATGTCAGTCACATGTTCTTACGATAAACATTTGCAAAACTGCGCATGACGTCACAACAATCCACAACGCTCTTGGGACGTTTGTTATAGATGAATTGGTTAAGGAGCCAGCTCAAGATGAGTCCCTAACGGCGATTGACAGACGAAGTCAAAGCGTGTCCTCTGTCAACATGATTGGGTTACAAAGTGTCACCGATATGCTGCTGACTAAAATAATGAGTGTCAATTCTTTCGCTTTGGGCAACATGTCGAGTCAGAATGTGTCGAGTCATTGTACACGGAGAAAAAGTGACACAGTGTTTTCCACATGCCATACCTGTGACGTTTTCGCTTATTGTTATAGGCCTTTGATATGATACAATTCTGGTGGTTTTAAGTCAAAGTCTTCACATGTGGAATAGGGGTTTTTTTCCTGCGCCTACTTTGTAAGTCAAAAAGCCGACTGATACTGTCATCAAATCTGTAAACTATTCTGGGTCTAATTATTTTCAACAGTGAACTTTTTTGAGAGACTTGTGTTATAGGGGAATTGGCACAGACGTTCGCGCGGAATAAAACAATGTCGGGTAGCGATGTTATCCTGTTTCTGACTGAATTTGATATAAAAGTGAAGGCGTGTCGTAGTGTGCTAAGGTAAGTAAGCTACAAAGTACCACCGAAAAATAGGTGAAATTTATTTTGCCTAAGCCATCAGTTCAATTCAGAATATATTGAAGAGTTATTGTAAGTAAAGCTGGGTGAAAGTAAGTGAAGTTTCCCTAGGACACATTTGCGACCTGGTCTTATAATCTGAATATACAGCCGTGCAAAAGTTTAGTGTGTAGTTAATATCTTGTACACCTACGTAATATATCTAATAGTTCAATTCTATAAATTCGAGGCTCTTATTTTATATTTGGGCATTTGTCTTTAGGTGTTTAGCACACTGTCACTTCATCAACTGACACCATTATTTGAAACAAACGTGAAGATAAAAATCTGAATTTAATGCGGCTTACGATATTTGTAGAAAATTAAGGGTGATATTTTTATATCAATATACTCTTAGACTTACTGAAAATTTGTGTGTAAAATTTGCAAAGATGGCTAAATTTACAATATATTTGTACAACCTCGTTACAGGTGAAGTGACAGAGGAGTTAGCCCGAGTTAGCCACAGCAGTGCGGCGATGTTGTGTTAACGCCTCACCCATATTTGTCTAGATAGTTTCTCACAGCTGCGATGTTTATCAGGGTTTATTTTTTGCTAGAAAAAGAAGCATGTCAACGTTGAATGTGTGGTAATTTGCTCTAAGACTTACATCACGTGCATAATGACTCAATTTGATAGCAGTTATGGCTATCACTTTGTGGTTTCGATAGACTTCCAAGAAATGTAGGACCTGTCATTAAGATGAAAGTACACAGAACGGCGTTCCAGGAACAAAGAACTTCGTTCATTGATTCTATGTCAAAGTTAAACTTAGTAATTATACCTTGATTTCGAATAGCAAGCCTGTGGTTACGCTAGCTTAAATTTAGTTAACAATTTGGATGCTGGTGCAAGGATCATAACCCCGTTCCATAACCCAATTCATTTTTGATTGTGCTCTCACTTTATGTGGTAGACATATGTGAAGTTCGGAAAGCACAGCACATAAGCGAGTCTTTCACAGAGTACGTTATTAAACATAGCACATAAGGGAATCTGTTCTTGTCTGTTGATTGACTAGTCTGTTTAACGTATTATTTGTTGTGAACATGGGCATTTTATAAGAAATTTGTCCCGCTTTTACAAAAACTAAATGAATTGTTTTCTATATCTAATTAAAGTCTAATTTAAACAGTTAATAATAATGTAATTTGCAATCGACTGGAACGAATTTTTCCATAGATTATCCTTATTTTTTAAGTTCTTGAATAAATTATCCTATTTGTTAGATAACGTTTACTTTTTTGCAACCATCATGCTATTTTATGCCCTACCTGACTAATGTCAGAGGGGCAAATAGTGTTTGTCTGTCTGTCCGTAACGCTCGAAATAGGAAGGTTTGTGGATCTCAGTGCTCTGCAAGGACGCTACCTATGCATTTGCTTTTCATGGATTATTGTTCTGGACATATTGAAGTTGTGCAAGATGTCCGTTTGTCCGACGATTAGATTTTTTGGCCAAAATTGACGTCTGAACTTAGTATATTTCAGTGGAAGATACACAGGTCTAATGTAATTAAACACAGGAAGTTATACAAACAGAACATGAAAATAAATACACATTATGTAAAGAATACCACATCTTTAACGGACATCCACACCACATAAGTATTTGTTGTGCGCAAACAAATGAGCCCAACGCTTACCCTATTGGGTCCTTTGATGCACATCAGATTGTACCACATAATTCAGCTACATAAGATAACTCTCGTGGGCCCGTCCGTCCGTTAACGTTTTGGGTGCTATATTTTGACCCCAACAAAAAGTTAAGTTTCCCATATTGGATCGTTTTCAAATTTCACGCAGTTAAAGAATATATATCAAAGATGTACAATGTCAACGTTTCAGTTTGATTGACTAGAATTGTCGAAATCATGGCCCTCTGAGGTCAGATGATTTTTTTTTGGTGTTTTGCACTTTGAAGGCTGTCATATACGTGAGTTTGTAGCATCACTTCCACATGAACGTTTTGAGCTTCGAAACCTTATGCAACAAAAAATATATATTGAAATGTTCAACGCCAAGGTTTCAGTTTGATCGACCAGAAATGAAGGCTTTGATGTGGAGGTTTGAAACTTAACACAGTAATAAGCAGATCACTGATGCTCAACGTCAATGTTTCAGTTTGATCGACTGAAAATTTTGGAAATTATTGCCCGTTGAACTTAGATGATTTTTTTTCGTGTTTCGTCCTTTCATATAGGTGAGTATGTACGCAACACTTCGATATGGATGCTTTGACCTCGAGCTTTGAAACTTTATACAGTGAAAGAACATATATTAAACATGTACAACGTCAAGGCTTCAATTTGATTGACCAAAAATTCACGAAATTGTGGCTGTCTGAACTTAAGTGATTTTTTTATAGCTGAGGGCTTGCGGTTGTGCATTTCTAACGCCTATGTTTAAAGTTAAATATTTGAGAGTGGACTGAAGTCTCCGTTAGAAAAGAAATTATTTACAGGTTGTCAATAAAAACAGGTTTATCAATCTCCGTCTTCAAGCAAATGAGGTGAAAATATTACCGTACTGAAAGACAATGACAATTCAATGGGATTTTGTAAGAGAAGCAACTTTTTCCGTCCATTAAAGTTAATTGTTATCCCCTGTGAAACGAGGAGATATGGTTTGAACTTGTCCATCCGTCCTTCTGTCTGACCCCTATCGAATCCAGTACTTCGCTATTAAGGACTAAAGCTAAAGCTTTCAAATTTTACACAAGTAATACAAACAACCTGAAGATGTGTGACGTCTAGACTACGGTTTGTTCGACTAAAACTGTCGAAAAAACAGCACTTGGGAAATGGTTGTGAGTTGCGTTGTGCTTGAGACTCTGTGCATTTAAACAAGCAACTGTACCACCTGAAGATGTGCAACTGTCAAGGATTCAGTTTGATTGATAAAAATGTTGAAATGGCAGCGCCATGAAAATGGATGATGAAACTGGCTGTCCCACTTTATTTTATTTTTGCAAGGAGTTCATGCACACCACTTCTCTGTGAAGTATCTGAGCTAGAGCTTTCATATTTCACAATGGCATTATATAGGATATGTAGATGTGCAACGTCAAAATTTGTTTGACTCATAAAAAATGTTGAAATGGCAACCCCTAAAATCCACTAAATTTCTCATTTTATATTAATGTTGGGATTTTATGCACGCTTATTAAACATATGAGCTCGACCTTTCATATTTTACACACGCAATATATAGCACATGTAGCAATAGCATATGTATCAATCGACCATTTCATATCAATGTTTGGACGTGCATTACTGGATTTTGAAATTCTTGTGACAATATTCACGGGGGTAATTGCTGCTCTCTGACAGCATTTAGTTATTATTTGTTTTCAAATAGCGTGTATTTGCTTTGTTTCGTCTGCGCTTTCTTTTAGCAGTTACATTGCGGTGGGTTCGAATGTGTGATTCGGTATGCAGCTCTGTTTATTTCCTCATGTCAATGTAGTAGCGCCTCTAAACTAGTCATTCCATGAATTCAATGGTGTGTCACTTTTAGTTGTTTATTTGTATGTCTACTACCAGAGACACCGGTATCTCCCTCTATTCTCAATGCATCCGTCGTGTTGGACAGGCCCGGTTTTAAAACACTTAAGTTGTTATATTACGTCATCCGCTAATCATTGTATTGTTAGGTCAGAGAGTGTGTCGGCTTCTTGAATGACTGTTAAGGCGGGTTTACTTAAGGACAGGCTGAAGCATAGTGTGATAACTTACACCAGATTTGTTTAAAATAAGCACATTTTAGCATTAGGTATTTTTTTAAAAATTAAGGACTTGTATTCGTTTGAATCAGTCTCATTTTTAGACACTTCTAGGTATAGGTAACTGATCTCTTGACACATATTTATGCACCACCCTGACTAAGGTCTAGAGGCATACTGTTTTTGACTTGCCCGTCCGTCTGTCCGTCAAGCTTAAGTGTAAACAGTCTACAGTCTATGGCTTTCATATTTTCAATATAGCTCATATATAGACTACAAACGTTCGGTATTGAAAATTGGTCACATAGACCTATGGGCCGTGGCCAGATCGACTATGAAAAGTTCACTTTTTGGCCATGATGACTGTATTGGGAGTAGATTGTGGACAGTTTATAGCTTTTAACCGATTGCTTTCATGTTTGAAATATAGCTGATATATGGCATAAGGACGGTCGGTATTGAAACTAGGCCAGATCGACCCATAGATCATAGGCTGGATTAACTTTGAAAATTTTACGTTTTGGCCATGAGGGCTTTATTGGAAGTAGTTTGCAAACACTCTGCAGTACATAATTTCAACCAGTTGCTTTCAAATTTTAAACATAGCTCATATGTGGCCTAAGGAAGGTCGGTATTCAAAAAAGACCGTATCGGCTTATGGAACCTGGCCCAGATTGACTTTTAAATTTTTACATTGGGGGGGGGGGTGGCTATATTGGTTGTACCGACTAGTTTTCAAACCATGATTTTCATATTAAATATAGCTTAATACGGTCGGTATTGAAAATGGACCAGATTTCCCATGACTGATGGGTTAGCACAGGGTTTGGTGCGGCGGGGCATCTTTGTTTCGACACACATTTCTAGTTTTTATATCTAGTATATACTGCTAACACAAATATACAATCTAATCAAAAAGAAGGTGTTAGTTTCTTCGTGCAATGAGAAACATATATAGCATGTGACATATAAAGCATGTTTTACACAAAGCACGTACATACAATAAGCATGCATAAGTTAAAATGTTAAACTATCACATTGAAAATTTAAAAAAAAAATGAATGTACAATAACTACGATATTGTTATAGTAAAGCACGCACAAATATTGTAAACCAAGCTAGCACTATCATTTTACCACAAAATGTAAACAAAAGTTAAAAGAAATAAATTTTTAAAAACAATGTAAAATGGGGATTCCTTGTACTTTTCAAGCCATTCTAGTTTAAAGTTGGTACACTCCTGGAGTAAATCAGTTGCAGGAAGAAAAGCTTGTACAAGTATGTGCAAAAATCAGAGGGATTCTTTGTACACTACAAGCCACTCTAGTTGAAAATTAGTCCAGACGTGGAGTAAGCCAAATCCCAGCGGAAATTCTTGTGCAACTATGTGCGACAGAGTAGAGGGATTCTCTGTGCGCTACAAGCTGCTCTAGTTGAAGAGCAAGCACATTCAACAAACCTGGTAAAATAAATAAAAAATGTTGAACAACAAATTTTTCTCAATGCAGTGAAGCCACCAGGGAGACGGTGTAATGCTACCAATTAAATTAAATTGATATGGAATTATATTAACATAAAATGTATATATAAAATGTTGTCACAGCAGCTAAATGTATGTTGCCAAGTTAATTTTTTGTCACTGTAATCGTACACCTGGGTAGAAATAATCTTATGTCTTGTTTTAATGTATCACATTTTCTTATTTTTTAGTCTCATTTAGCTATTTTTTTTAATAATTTAGATTTGGGGACAAATTTTTGAAGTGAGGATAATATGACGAATTCGCTTAAATCTGGATAATTAACCTGGCCTTAACTGATCAATTAGTCCGATGGTCGCCAGCGCACAATTGGCATCATGGCGTTTGTTCTTTGAGTCATCGCCCAAGGATATGCAAAACGTCATCGCATGTTGATGATGCACATTTTGGAATAATAAGGATTATTGGAATATCGAGACCAGAAGGACGAACGTGTTCCTTTTTTTACTGGTAAAAGTAGTCCTTCCGTGTGTTCTTCCGTTTGTACCTCAAATTCACACATTTATAGCAACGAATATTGCCATATGTAGATGTTAAGTAAAGGATAATTCGCCTCCACCACCTCACCTGGAATTAAATTTGGGAACTTAAAACCAAAAATAATTTACGGACAAAATATTATATACCTTTCTCAAATACATTATAAAACAATTTACATAACACCGCAATCAAACAGCACTTGGTTTTTGTAAAATTGAAAAAATACTTTCAAAAATGTCGACATTTACTACAAACAATGCGTGAAGAACAGTTTTTGAACAGACAACGGAGTCTTGTAGTGATTTGCTTGCTGCACAAGGGGTTACACAAGGGGTGGTTGTGGAGTCATACGGAGCTCCAACATTTAACATAAGCGCCAGTAATTTGGAAAATCTGTCATTTCACACTCTCAATGTGGGTACGGACAGACAATACGCTTTCTTAAAGCTCCCTGCACCCTTCGACACTAGGGCCTGAAATTCATTCTTCTGTACTTTTGTTCATGAGTAGCAATAGATGGTACTTTTATCTAACAAAACAACTAAAAAGCAATAACAATAACTATCTTAATAAAGCCAACTTCTAAGCAGTCTTATATTGTTCTTTCCTTTGCAACACTCTTAAATCTTTGTGTATGTTTCAGTTAGCAGACATCTTTTTGCTGTCACTACTTGTACTGTTTGTACTTATTGACATTTTGCGGTTTTCACACGTTTTTGAAGGTTTGTCTTGCGGTATGTGTGCGTTTGAAGTGGAAAAAGCTAAACTGGAACAACCAATTTACAAAATTATGATAAACTAAACATGCTTACGTGGAACTCATAACCGAATATATGGTAAGTAAGATCTGAATCTCTACCCACTACTTATTCACTACTACTTATTCTGTTATGACATTGAACCGGATCTTAAGATCACTACTTCACGTCACAATTTCAACATATGATTCTTCACTTGTATAAATGAGTTCTAGGCGAAGTTTCCAAAAACCATGGTATATTGATTTGAAGTCAGAGCAACTTATTACCGTCAGCGATATGATTGGTACGTCGCAATGTTCGAAAAAAAATAAATATGTCACTTAGAAATTAAACATGTTTTCCTCTTAAACACTGGTCAGACACAGGCTTTTTGAGTACCAAAGGCTTGAAACAGCAATGGTAACGTAACCCCTTATAATATTATGATATAAGTATAAATATGGAAGAGGCCTAAAACTCTTCCCTGTCACAACAATCTGCTTGCTGACATACAAAGTGGCTTTAGGAAAAAAAAAAGAAATACCCTGGGCCATATTGTAAGAAAGAAACGTTTATAAGTTTTATCACACTATGATTGTGTGTGTGCTGTACCTACTTTTGTTCGAAAAGTCCATGCTTTTAATTGTAGAGTACTTATGTATTTGTACTGGATTTTGCCGCTTAACATAGTTCAAAACCTGTGGATCTGTAGGCATTTTATCCGTTGTATTTGTTAAAATGGTTCGTATTGGTCGAATATTTCCACCTCTCGATCCGCAGATGATCTGTTCCGAAGAAGAAACGTTAACGTATGGAATGCACATTGAGTGCCATTAATTCGTCAATGATTTTATACAATACTTGTTTGTCTATATAACGTGATTGTCGATCAAGTACACAAAGGCCAGTTAAGTACATTTTTTGTTTTGAAATGTCAACAAAGTTCATGTTCTTATAACCAAAACTTTTGTTAAAATTCCTTTTTTTCTTCAAATTCCCATTGCTTTAAAATGTACGTTTGACTAAGATATAGTTATAAAACCGTTTCTATTCTCTATCCTTGGTAATTTTGCGATTTATTGCAAGATATATTTATTGCTGCCTGCTTTTGCATACACACACTAGCAATTTATCTATTTATCTGCTATGTAATATAACATAATGTAATAAATATAATATAATATATCATATGATAGAATACATATTTTATATATACAAGCTGACAAACTTCCCGGTGTTTTACATAATTCGTAATAATTTACATACATCCCAATGTGTTTACAAACTTCCCTGTTTTATTTACAAATTTCCCTTTAATTTACATACTTCCCGGTATTTTTGACATACTTCCCGGTGAAATTTTTATACCTTTGACATACTTCCCGTTTTTTTTATTCTTCCCATATGAGTTTACATACTTCCCGGTATTTTCTTACATACTGCCCACTGATAATATTATTATTATTATTAATATTAATATTACTATTGTTATTATTATTATTATTATTATTATTGTTATTATTATTATTATTATTATTATTATTATTACGTGACACAAGTTGCAAAAGCACCAGTTACAAAATTTAAAAGGTCGAAATTTCTTAATATTTTAAATATTTTTTTCAGCATTAAAGATAGTTTATATTCACTAATTGTCTTCTTTAAAATTCTGCACTCCTTTAACTCGAATTACTTTTACTTTCGGAAATAGGCACATTTTACAAAAATAATAACTGGTTCTTTTGCAACTTAGCAACTAAAAGGCTTTGAAACGTGCAAGTCAGAGCAAACAAGAGTAACAGAGAGTCACAGTGATATATCTTTCTAAATTTGACATTGATCTTTATTATCATAATAAAAATCGGTAAAAACTAAAAAACCACGTTTGGGCCATACATCCAGTGTTGTCAATGGTTCAACAAGTTTCACAAGAATTTTTTCTTGAGAGAAAATTTCCTATATTTTATGTTTTGCTCTTGGATTTTAAAGCAGCATTTAATTGCCTTTGAGCCACTTAAGCATATTATACCTTAAAGCAAATCCAAATCTTAACATCTCACGAGTTACGAATAGATTTTTGTTTAATGTTGCATAAGTACCAGTAACAGCAAAACATGATAAAAGATCTTAAGTGTGCGTAACCTGTTCTGGTCTTATAAATCTAGAATATATATGACTAAAACTTGCGAAAAACTTTCATGGCAAAAAATAAATCTGTATTTTTTCTGTTTATAATGTGTTATTTTATGTTTATTTAAATTGCTAAGCCATAGGAGGGCTGGTTTTATGGACCTCCTTTCATTATGTTTATATTCCTTTTTTTCTTTCAACTGCTACTAATAAAAGAATATATATTTCCTACACAGAATGAGTTGTACATCTGCTTGTTGTTTTTTATTGCAGTTACCGCATTGATAACATTTCTTTCTTTTCTTTTTTTGGCTTCATGCAATTTGTATTAATTTGAGGTTAACAAAAGTTCATCACTCCAAAATATATGTTTCTATTATGTTTTATCACATTTTATTGTAAACTACCAAAAAGGAAACTTATTGTATAATTTTATAATTTTTCATGATTAAATTTATATTTATTTTAAGATCTATTATTTGGCAGCATTTACACACTTTTTATATGCTTACAGCCTGATTACTTATATTCATGTAGTTTTGAGCGATAAAATGCCTACGACTGTCAGGAATAAATATAAAAGGAAGTCGTAACTCAGACGTTTCCAAGTCAGCTTTTCAGTATTTATACTTGGTATATTATTTATCAGATACGCCGGAACTCAGCTCCAAATCAGCTTTTCATTATTTATACTTGGTATATTTCTTTATCAGATACTCGTACGCCGAAACTCAGTAGCGAGCCGCTTCTTGAAGCAATATATCTACGCAGCTCCAAGTCAGCTATTCATTTTTGATACTTGTTATATTTCATTATCAGATACGCCGAAACTCAGTAGCGAGCCGCTTCTTGGAGCTGTCTATCTACGGAGCTCCAAGTCAGCTATTCATTCTTAATACTTGTTATATTTCTTTATCAGATACGCAGTAGCCAACCGCTTCTTGGAGCTCTCTATCTATGCAGTTCCAAGTCAGCTTTTCAATATTTGTACTTGTTGTATTCCGTTATTTATCAGATACGCCGAACTCAGTAGCGAGCCGCTTCTTGGAGCTGTCTATCTAAGCACATCTGTCACCAAGTTTCAAATCAAATAAAGTTTATTTCCAAAGTCGACATACAGTAAAGATGAACATTTAAGGTAAAGAGAATATGCTCCAGTTGAATTAACATACATTAAAGCAATAAATATTGCAGAAAAAAGAATAAAACAATATCAGCTAGCTGTCATAATGGAAAAGATAGATTAAGAAAGTTAGTAACAACTTATTCATTGCTTGTAGTAGTTATGGAAACATTGAGTGAATACTAGGTGTGCAGTTTTTGTAAGAATACGATCGCCTTACTAATGACCTAGAGTTATGACCTTAGATATGTAGAGACATTACCCTAAATATATTTATTTAATAAATAACGCTTAAATTTTGTTTTGAACTGAACAATACTTTTACTTTCTTTAATCGATTGCTCCAGAGCATTCCACATTTTAACTCCAGATACTGATATACAAAATCCCTTTAGCCGAGTCCTAGAGTGCTGTACTGAAACGTTTCCAAACTGTCTTGTTTTATTTCTGTTTATTTCGAAAAGTTTGGCCAGTCTTTTTGGTAGTAGATTGTTTCTTGCTTTATACATTGCAATACCGGTATTAAGTTTAACCAAATCAACCAATTTTAGTCTTTTATACTTAAAGAAAATGGGTCTACTATGTGATAAAAAAAGGTGCATGATCTATTATTCTCATTACCCTTTTCTGGTGTTTTACAATATGTGACAATCTAGCGATATATGTGTTTCCCCAAATTTCACAGCAGTAATTAAGATATGGTAAAAGCAGAGTACAATACAGAGTGCATAACGAAGAAGATGTTAACAAATATTTAACTTTACCAATCACTGCAATACTTTTAGCCAGTTTACCCTGGACATGTTGAATATGAGCAGACCAATTAAACTTACTATCGACCATTACGCCTAGAAATTTTGTTACATATACTCTTTCTATATCAATGCCACTAATATTGATGTTGAAAACTTTTGATGAGTCCTTATTAGAAAATACGATAAAATTAGTTTTCGAAATGTTCAGTAAAAGTTTATTTGCCTTAAACCAATCATCGTGTTTTTTTTAGTTCCTTACATAGTACATAACAAATATCATCGACTTTTTTACCTGTATAAAATATATTAGTGTCATCTGCAAAAAGGACAAATTTAAGCAGATCAGACACGTTACTTAGGTCATTTATGTATAAAAGAAAAAGTGAAGGTCCAAGGATTGAGCCTTGCGGTACTCCACAGGTAACGGGTAAAACATCCGAGTCAATATTTATAAATCTTACAAACTGGGAACGACATGAGAGATAACTTTTTAACCATGCTAGCACATTTCCTCTGATACCATATAGTTCTAACTTGCGTAATAGTATATCATGATTTATGGTGTCAAATGCTTTCTTTAAATCAATGAATACACCTACAGTAGATTCTTTTCTTTCAATAGATGAGATAATTTGTTCTATTAGGTCAATTACTGCCAAAGATGTTGAGTGTTTATGTCTGAATCCGTACTGCCCCGAGTATAAATTTTATTTTTTCAACAAATGACACAAGACGTTTATTAAACAACTTTTCCAACACTTTCGAAAACTGTGGTAATAGTGACACTGGTCTATAATTTGTACAAATTTGGTTACTCCTGTTTTAAATATCGGAATGATCTTTGCAATTTTCATTTTATTTGGAAAAACACCATTAAGTTTGTGTGCATATAGTACTACTCTATAAGTGGATAAAGTTTCATTAAGCATAGCGGTCAAATAACGGATAGCGGCGAAATTATCGATTACATTATGTTTACTAGGGTGGGAATGGGGCCCCAACCGGGATAGGTAAGGTGATACGCTTCAATTTTTGTGGCATAAGCAGCGTACGCATAGGGTGCAACTTCTTGCCAAATATCGCAAACGAAATCGGTCAAGAAAGTGGAGAGAGGGAACAAAATATATCGCACTTCCTTGTATTTAGAAATATACAAGTTAAACAGTAAATGGCCCACCCTACCCTGGGACAGGGTGAAACGCCCATCTGTTACACTGTTTGTATGCATATAGTACTACTGCATAAGTGGATAAAGTTTCATTAAGCAAAGCGGTCAAGTAACGGATAGAGGCCAAGTTATGTGTATTAGGCTGGCGGCTGGGGTGGGGATGGGGCCCCACCGTTGGACGGGAAAATTAAAACGCTTTAATTTTTATGTCATTGGTAGTGTACACATAGGGTGCAACTTCGTGCCAAATATCGTTACCGAAATCGGTCAAGAAAGTTGGAAGAGAGAACAAAATACATCGCACTTCCGTGTATTTAGATATATACAAGTTAAAGAGTAAATGGCCCACCACTACCCCGTGGCAGGGTGACACGCACATCTGTCACCTTGTTTGTGTGCATATGGTACTTCTCTATTTGTCGATAAAGTTTTATTAAGCAAAGCGGTAAAATAAGGGATAGCGGCCAAGTTATTCGATTACACTATGTGTATTAGGCTAGCTTTGGTTGTGGGAATGGTCTCAGACCCAGGGACGGATAAGGTTACACGCTTCAATTTTTGTGGCATTAGTAGCGTACACATAGGGTGCAACTTCGTGCCAAATATCGTTACCGAAATCGGTCAAGAAAGTGGGAAGAGAGAACAAAATATATTGCACTTCCGTGTATTTAGAAATATTCAAGTTGAACAGTAAAAGGCCCACCCCCACCCCGTGACAGGGTGACTCGCGCATCTGTCACCCTGTTTATGTGCATATAGTACGACACTATAAGTTGATAAAATTTCATTAAGCGTAGCGGTGAAATAACGGGTAGCGGCCAAGTTATCGATTACATTATGTGTATTAGGCTAACGGTTGCGGTGGGGATGGGGCCCCACCCTATGACAGGTAAGGTGACACGCTTCAATTTTTGTGGTGTTAGTAGCGTACACATAGGGTGCAACTTCGTGCCAAATATTGTTACCGAAATCGGTCAAGAAAGTGGGAAGAGAAAACAAAATATATCGCACTTCCGTGTATTTAGATATATAAACAGTAAATGACCACCGCTACCCGGAGCAGGGCTATGCGCACCTCTGTCACAATGTTTGTGTGCATATAGTACTTTGCTGGAAATGAGTAGAGTTTCATTAAGCATAGCGGTCAAATAACGGATAACGGCCAAGTTATCGATTACATTATGTGTATTAGGCTGGCGAATGGGGTTGGGATGGGGCCCCACTAAAGAACGGGTAAAGTGGCACGCTTCAATTTTTGTGGCATTAGTAGCGTACACATAGGGTGCAATTTCTTGCCAAATATCGTTACCGAAATCAGTCAAGAAAGTGGGAAGAGAGAACAAAATATATTGCACTTCCGTGTATTTAGAAATATACAAGTTAAAGAGTAAATGGCCCACCACTACCCCGTGGGAGGGTAACTTGCACATCTGTCACCTTGTTTGTGTGCATATGGTACTTCTCTGTAAGTCGATAAGGTTTTATTAAGCAAAGCGGTAAAATAACGGATAGCGGCCAAGTAATCGATTACATTATGTGTATTAGGCTAACGGTTTGGGTGGCGATGGGGCCCCACCCTATGACAGGTAAGGTGACACGCTTCAATTTTTGTGGCATTAGTAGCGTACACATAGGGGCCAACTTCTTGCCAAATATCGTTACCGAAATCGGTCAAGAAAGTGGGAAGAGAGAACAAAATATATTGCACTTCCACGTATTTAGAAATATACACGTTAAACAGTAAATGGCCCACCTTTACACCGGAGCAGGGTGACAAGCACATCTGCCACCCTGTTTGTGTGCGAATAGTACTACTGTATAAGTGGATAAAGCTTCATTACGCACAGCGGTCAAATAACGGATAGCGACAAAGTTATCTATTACGTTATGCATATTAGGCTGGCGGTTGAGATGGAGATGCCGCCCCACCAAGGGACAGGTAATGTGACACGCTTCAATTTTTGCGGCATTAGTAGCGTACACATAGGATGTAACTTCGTGCCAAATATCGTTACCGAAATCGGTCAAGAAAGTGGGAAGAGAGAACAAAATATATCGCTGTTCCGTGTATTTAGATATATACAAGCTAAACAGCAAAACGGCCACCCTCACCCCGGAGCAGGGTGGCACAGGGCTGGAAAAAAATCCTATTTTTTCAAAAAAATAATCATGATTTTTATTGTTTTTTTTTTCGATTTAAATCTGATTTTTTTTTATGTTTTTGATTTAAATCAACTGAAAAAAAACCCGACAAAATATCCAAAAGCACCACCTTTTAACAGTTGAATGGAGACTCGTAACACTTGTACTGCAAAAACATTTACATTTCACAAAATCTATGACAACTGTTCTCAATTTTCAAATGTTAAGATAACTGTCTTCAAGTTCAATCCTTCATTTATTGAACGATCGGTAGCAAAACGCCAGTTTCCAGCCTTTTCTACTCCGAGGTTTGTTCAATTAACAATTGAAAAAAAACAGTGATATGGGGGGGGGGGCGGGGGGTTTAAATAACCTCGTAACACTAATACTTTGTTTGCAAGCACACGAGGTTGAGAGAAAGGCCGGAGTACGTTGGAGATGTCGATGCTACCGGTAACTTCAGGAGATTAGTTGTTCGATTACATATCCACAACACAGTACTTGCTCAAACAGTCATAAAAATACTGTGAGACTCAAGGGTTTCTTTTCCAACACCACACGCAGTTACCTGCTTAAAGCGTGCTGCCCTAACTGAACCCCTTCTGCCCACCTCGGAGGTTCATGTGCACTAATAAGCGTACCCTATGAAATGCCTTGTTTAAACAAAGGTGTCTCCAAGTGCCTTCAGTGAATACAGTCTGAATGACACACATTTTAAATAGAAAAAAAAATTAAAATAAAAAAAATCAAAAATCGTGATTTTTTTACGTTGATTTAAATCACGATTTAAATCATGATTTAAATCAACAGATTTAAATCATACCAGCCCTGGGGTGGCACGTACATCTGTCACATGTTTGTGTGCATATAGTACTACTCTATAAGTGGATCAAGTTTCATTAAGCATAGCGGTCAAATAACGGATAGAGGCCAAGTTATCGATTACATTATGTGTATTAGGCTCGCGGTTGGGTGGGTAGGTAGGTAGGTAGGTAACTGTTACTCAAAGGTAGATAGCTCTTACTCCATTATGGTAACTGTTACTTAAATACACGTAGCGAATTTGTTATTGTGGGTTCGACTCCCACAGAGTGCTTGCATAACGATTTCTTATGTGAACAGGCGCTCTCCGGTGGTAACAAAGCACGCGTTGATTATGCTCATTTGTGTCATATGCAATAGATATTCTAGTTAATGTTTATAAAACTGCAAGATATAACAGTAAAAGCGGGTTCCACCGGAAGCGTACATGTGCCCTACAACTTTCTGCCAAGTATCGGAGCGGGGGACATATGAAGCGGTCCGTGTCCGTCTGTCTGTCCCCATCTATAGTGGTAAGATTGTACGCGCCATGTCTCAGTAACTAATGCAGTTATTTCATTTCGTTCTTGCACAGAGAGAGTACATATATTGGAGGCGTGCAACACCTGGTTATTTTTTATTTTTCTCAAAAATTGAAAAATTGCCAAAATGTTATGAAAATGTGTAATTTCGACTACCCACAACCTGTTTTTGAACTCCGTACCTATCGCTTGACGAACGAGCATCATACCAACTGAGCTAAACCGGCCAAGTGCAAATGGCAGCTTTGAAATGTGCTGTCATTAGCTATTGATCGATATTGATCGAGAGCAGCAGAGCCTGCAGTTGGATGAAAAAGGCGGGTATCTCAAGTTTAGCTGTGCCAATTTCAACCAAAATTGGTAGGTAGAATGGTGGGCAAAGGCACTTGCTTGACCGAATTAGGTTTTATTGACCTTGGGTCAAAGGTCAAGGTAGCGTTTTTAAGGTCACTGAATCTTTTAAATTTTTCTCCTGAGGACACAATATCTCAGGTTGTGCGCCACGCTATTGTGGACATGATATGTCAAGTTCGGCTGAACGGATTACAACTAAAATTGGCAGCTGGGTTGGGAAGCTAAGGATCTTGACCTGATAAGGTTTTGGTGACCTTGGGTAAAAAGTCAAGGTCATTCGAACTGTTTTATTTAAAAAACGGAGGTGCGCTGGAAGACTTAAAAAGTTCACTGGTATACTTGATTGTACAGTAGTACCGCATAATTGGTCAAGTAAAAAAAGCGATTTGTCTGAAGAATTTCTTTCAAATTGTGGTTTTGCTTGTATATTAGTGATGCATATTTTTTTCACGTCGGCCTTTTAATCACAACTTTTCCATTGATTGTCTATGGACTTTTAACAGAAGGATGTCACAAATCCTCTTCCTGTAGCTTTGTTTTTCTGTCAATTTGTTTGAAACTTTGGAAAGAGAGAACGTGTAATAGTTTCATCAAGAAGCCAAATTTACAGCTCTCTACCTATTTTTCTTCTATTTTTCGTATCCAGTCAACGTTTCTCTGCGTTGTACAACAGAACTCGAAGGAAAAATATGAAATTTCCAAAAATCTTTTCTGACGTTTGGAACAACTTAATTTAGAAATAGTGGATACCTCTGATGCACAACTATGGTGTTCTCAAAATATTCAATCTTTATGCACCGTAACTGTTAAGAAGGAGCAACAATGACCAATAGGTCATTATACCACATTTTAATTTACTGTTAGGTTTAACAATTGTCTCTTGCATTTTCTTTAGCAGCGTTCAGTAATGCAGTTTTGGGGCTATGCAGCAATTATGTACTGAATCGCTCCTGCTTTTCTTAAGCTACTTCTTTGGATTTAAGAAGTATGTTGAGTCACCAGATATAACAAATTTTCAGTGCAATTCATGATAAGCTCATGGACAATCAGTGAGATAAATTCCAAAAGTTGGGTAGCACATTAAATGTATGAGGTATTGTCTTGCCATGTTGCAAGTATGGAATCGATTGTTTACCAGAAGGTAGTTTTCCAAAATTTTTCACGTCGGTCCTCAAACCACTACTTTTCCATTGTTAGTCTATGGAGTTTTAACCCAGGGATGTCACAAATCCTCTTCCCGTAGCTTTGAATTTCTGTCAATTTGTTTGAAACTTTGGAAAGAGAGAACGTGGAAAAGTTTTATTCAGAAACCAAGTTTGCAGCTCTCTACCTATTTTCCTTCTATTTTTCGTATCCAGTCTCCGTTTCTCTACGTTGTACAACAGAACTCGAAGGAAAAATATGAAGTTTCCAAAAATCTTTTCTGACGTCTGGAACAACTCAATTTAAAAATAGTGGATACTTCTGATGTACAACTATGGTGTTCTTAAAATAGCCAAGCTTTATGCACCGTAGCCGTTAAGAGTGAGCAACAATGACCAATAGGTCATTATACCACATTTTAATTTACTGTTGGGTTTAACAACTGTCTTTTCCATTTCATTTAGTACCGTTTATTAATGCAATTTTGGGGTTATGCAGCAATGTATGTACTAAGTCGCTCCTAGAGTTCTTAAGCTTCTTCTTTGGATATAAGAAGTATGTTGATTCACCAGAAATAACTAATTTTCAAAGTTATTCATGAAAAGCTCTTGGACAATCCGTGAGTTAAATTCCAAAAGTTGGGTAGCCCATTAGATGTATGAGACATTGTCTTGCCATGTGCCAAGTATAGAATCGATCTGTTTACCAGAAGGTAGTTTTCCAAAATTTTTCACGTCGGTCCTCAAACTACTACTTTTCCATTGTTAGTCTATGCAGTTTTAACCCAGGGATGTTACAAATCCTCTTCCCTTAGCTTTGAATTTCTGTCAATTTGTTTGAAACTTTGGAAAGATAGAACGTGGAACAGTTTTATTCAGAAACCAAGTTTGCAGCTCTCTACCTCTTTTCCTTCTATTTTTCGTATCCAGTCTCCGTTTCTCTACGTTGTACAACAGAACTCGAAGGAAAAATATGAAATTTCAAAAAATCTTTTCTGACGTCTATAACAAATCAATTTAAAAATAGTGGATACCTCTGATGTACAACTATGGAGTTCTCAAAATAGCCAAGCTTTATGCACCGTAGCCGTTAAGAGTGAGCAACAATGACCAATAGATCATTATACCACATTTTAATTTACTATTAGGTTTAACAATTGTCTTTTGCATTTTATTTAATATCGTTTAGTAATGTAGTTTTCGGGCTATGCAGCAATGTATGTACCAAAATCGCTCCTGCTGGTCTTAAGCTACTTCTTTGGATTTAAGAAGTATGTTGAGTCACCAGATATAACAAATTTTCAGTGCAATTCATGACAAGCTCATGAACAATCCGTGAGTTAAATTCCAAAAGTTGGGTAGCATATTAGATGTATGAGACATTGTCTTGCCATGTGCCAAGTATGGAATCGATCTGTTTACCAGAAGGTAGTTTTCCAAAATTTTTCACGTCGGTCCTCAAACCACTACTTTTCCATTGTTAGTCTATGGAGTTTTAACCCAGGGATGTCACAAATCCTCTTCCCGTAGCTTTGAATTTCTGTCAATTTGTTTGAAACTTTGGAAAGAGAGAACGTGGAACAGTTTTATTCAGAAACCAAGTTTGCAGCTCTCTACCTATTTTCCTTCTATTTTTCGTATCCAGTCTCCGTTTCTCTACGCTGTACAACAGAACTCGAAGGAAAAATATTAAATTTCCAAAAATCTTTTCTGACGTCTGGAACAAATCAATTTAAAAATAGTGGATACCTCTGATGTACAACTATGGAGTTCTCAAAATAGCCAAGCTTTATGCACCGTAGCCGTTAAGAGTGAGCAACAATGACCAATAGATCATTATACCACATTTTAATTTACTATTAGGTTTAACAATTGTCTTTTGCATTTTCTTTAGCAGCGTTCAGTAATGCAGTTTTGGGGCTATGCAGCAATTATGTACTGAATCGCTCCTGCTTTTCTTAAGCTACTTCTTTGGATTTAAGAAGTATGTTGAGTCACCAGATATAACAAATTTTCAGTGCAATTCATGATAAGCTCATGGACAATCAGTGAGATAAATTCCAAAAGTTGGGTAGCACATTAAATGTATGAGGTATTGTCTTGCCATGTTGCAAGTATGGAATCGATCTGTTTACCAGAAGGTAGTTTTCCAAAATTTTTCACGTCGGTCCTCAAACCACTACTTTTCCATTGTAAGTCTATTGAGTTTTAACCCAGGGATGTCACAAATCCATTTCCCGTAGCTTTGAATTTCTGTCAATTTGTTTGAAACTTTGGAAAGAGAGAACGTGGAAAAGTTTTATTCAGAAACCAAGTTTGCAGCTCTCTACCTATTTTCCTTCTATTTTTCGTATCCAGTCTCCGTTTCTCTACGTTGTACAACAGAACTCGAAGGAAAAATATGAAGTTTCCAAAAATCTTTTCTGACGTCTGGAACAACTCAATTTAAAAATAGTGGATACTTCTGATGTACAACTATGGTGTTCTTAAAATAGCCAAGCTTTATGCACCGTAGCCGTTAAGAGTGAGCAACAATGACCAATAGGTCATTATACCACATTTTAATTTACTGTTTGGTTTAACAGCTGTCTTTTCTATTTCATTTAGTACCGCTTATTAATGCAATTTTGGGGATATGCAGCAATGTATGTACTAAGTCGCTCCTAGAGTTCTTAAGCTTCTTCTTTGGATATAAGAAGTATGTTGATTCACCAGAAATAACTAATTTTCAAAGCTATTCATGAAAAGCTCATGGACAATCCGTGAGTTAAATTCCAAAAGTTGGGTAGCCCATTAGATGTATGAGACATTGTCTTGCCATGTGCCAAGTATGGAATCGATCTGTTTACCAGAAGGTAGTTTTCCAAAATTTTTCACGTCGGTCCTCAAACCACTACTTTTCCATTGTTAGTCTATGGAGTTTTAACCCAGGGATGTTACAAATCCTCTTCCCTTAGCTTTGAATTTCTGTCAATTTGTTTGAAACTTTGGAAAGAGAGAACGTGGAACAGTTTTATTCAGAAACCAAGTTTGCAGCTCTCTACCTATTTTCCTTCTATTTTTCGTATCCAGTCTCCGTTTCTCTACGATGAACAACAGAACTCGAAGGAAAAATATGAAGTTTCCAAAAATCTTTTCTGACGTCTGGAACAACTCAATTTAAAAATAGTGGATACCTCTAATGTACAACTATGGTGTTCTCAAAATATCCAAGCTTTATTCACCGTAGCCGTTAAGAGTGAGCAACAATGACCAATAGGTCATTATAGCACATTTTAATTTGCTATTAGGTTTAACAATTGCCTTTTGCATTTTATTTAGTATCGTTGAGTAATGTAGTTTTGGGGCTATGCAGCAATGTATGTACTAACTCGCTCCTGCTGGTCTTAAGCTACTTCTTTGGATTTAAGAAGTATGTTGAGCCACCAGATATAACAAATTTTCAGTGCAATTCATGATAAGCTCATGGACAATCAGTGAGATAAATTCCAAAAGTTGGGTAGCACATTAGATGTATGAGGTATTGTCTTGCCATGTGCCAAGTATGGAATCGATCTGTTTACCAGAAGGTAGTTTTCCAACATTTTTCACGTCGGTCCTCAAACCACTACTTTTCCATTGTAAGTCTATGGAGTTTTAACCCAGGGATGTCACAAATCCACTTCCCGTAGCTTTGAATTTCTGTCAATTTGTTTGAAACTTTGGAAAGAGAGAACGTGGAACAGTTTTATTCAGAAACCAAGTTTGCAGCTCTCTACCTATTTTCCTTCTATTTTTCGTATCCAGTCTCCGTTTTTCTACGATGAACAACAGAACTCGAAGGAAAAACATTAAATTTCCAAAAATCTTTTCTGACGTCTGGAACAACTCAATTTAAAATAGTAGATACCTCTGATGTACAACTGTGGTGTTCTTAAAATAGCCAAGCTTTATGCACCGTAGCCGTTAAGAGTGAGCAACAATGACCAATAGGTCATTATACCACATTTTAATTTGCTGTTGGGTTTAAC
The DNA here is from genome assembly GCA_949752745.1 of Protula sp. h YS-2021. Lineage (NCBI taxonomy): Eukaryota > Metazoa > Annelida > Polychaeta > Sabellida > Serpulidae > Protula > Protula sp. h YS-2021. The sequence goes on from OX457026.1 coordinate 17,844,493, forward strand.
AACTGTCTTTTCCATTTCATTTAGTACCTTTTATTAATGCAATTTTGGGGATATGCAGCAATGTATGTACTAAGTCGCTCCTAGAGTTCTTAAGCTTCTTCTTTGGATATAAGAAGTATGTTGATTCACCAGAAATAACTAATTTTCAAAGCTATTCATGAAAAGCTCATGGACAATCCGTGAGTTAAATTCCAAAAGTTGGGTAGCCCATTAGATGTATGAGACATTGTCTTGCCATGTGCCAAGTATGGAATCGATCTGTTTACCAGAAGGTAGTTTTCCAAAATTTTTCACGTCGGTCCTCAAACCACTACTTTTCCATTGTTAGTCTATGGAGTTTTAACCCAGGGATGTTACAAATCCTCTTCCCTTAGCTTTGAATTTCTGTCAATTTGTTTGAAACTTTGGAAAGAGAGAACGTGGAACAGTTTTATTCAGAAACCAAGTTTGCAGCTCTCTACCTATTTTCCTTCTATTTTTCGTATCCAGTCTCCGTTTCTCTACGATGAACAACAGAACTCGAAGGAAAAATATTAAATTTCCAAAAATCTTTTCTGACGTCTGGAACAACTCAATTTAAAAATAGTGGATACCTCTGATGTACAACTATGGTGTTCTTAAAATAGCCAAGCTTTATTCACCGTAGCCGTTAAGAGTGAGCAACAATGACCAATAGGTCATTATAGCACATTTTAATTTGCTATTAGGTTTAACAATTGCCTTTTGCATTTTATTTAGTATCGTTGAGTAATTTAGTTTTGGGGCTATGCAGCAATGTATGTACTAAATCGCTCCTGCTGGTCTTAAGCTACTTCTTTGGATTTAAGAAGTATGTTGAGCCACCAGATATAACAAATTTTCAGTGCAATTCATGATAAGCTCATGGACAATCAGTGAGATAAATTCCAAAAGTTGGGTAGCACATTAGATGTATGAGGTATTGTCTTGCCATGTGCCAAGTATGGAATCGATCTGTTTACCAGAAGGTAGTTTTCCAACATTTTTCACGTCGGTCCTCAAACCACTACTTTTCCATTGTAAGTCTATGGAGTTTTAACCCAGGGATGTTACAAATCCACTTCCCTTAGCTTTGAATTTCTGTCAATTTGTTTGAAACTTTGGAAAGAGAGAACGTGGAACAGTTTTATTCAGAAACCAAGTTTGCAGCTCTCTACCTATTTTCCTTCTATTTTTCGTATCCAGTCTCCGTTTTTCTACGATGAACAACAGAACTCGAAGGAAAAACATTAAATTTCCAAAAATCTTTTCTGACGTCTGGAACAACTCAATTTAAAATAGTAGATACCTCTGATGTACAACTATGGTGTTCTTAAAATAGCCAAGCTTTATGCACCGTAGCTGTTAAGAGTGAGCAACAATGACCAATAGGTCATTATACCACATTTTAATTTGCTGTTGGGTTTAACAACTGTCTTTTCCATTTCATTTAGTACCGTTTATTAATGCAATTTTGGGGATATGCAGCAATGTATGTACTAAGTCGCTCCTAGAGATCTTAAGCTTCTTCTTTCGATATAAGAAGTATGTTGATTCACCAGAAATAACTAATTTTCAAAGCTATTCATGAAAAGCTCATGGACAATCCGTGAGTTAAATTCCAAAAGTTGGGTAGCACATTAGATGTATGAGACATTGTCTTGCCATGTGCCAAGTATGGAATCGATCTGTTTACCAGAAGGTAGTTTTCCAAAATTTTTCACGTCGGTCCTCAAACCACTACTTTTCCATTGTTAGTCTATGGAGTTTTAACCCAGGGATGTCACAAATCCTCTTCCCGTAGCTTTGAATTTCTGTCAATTTGTTTGAAACTTTGGAAAGAGAGAACGTGGAACAGTTTTATTCAGAAACCAAGTTTGGAGCTCTCTACCTATTTTCCTTCTATTTTTCGTATCCAGTCTCCGTTTCTCTACGATGAACAACAGAACTCGAAGGAAAAATATTAAATTTCCAAAAATCTTTTCTGACGTCTGGAACAACTCAATTTAAAAATAGTGGATACCTCTAATGTACAACTATGGTGTTCTCAAAATATCCAAGCTTTATTCACCGTAGCCGTTAAGAGTGAGCAACAATGACCAATAGGTCATTATGGCACATTTTAATTTGCTATTAGGTTTAACAATTGTCTTTTGCATTTTATTTAGTATCGTTGAGTAAAGTAGTTTTGGGGCTATGCAGCAATGTATGTACTAAATCGATCCTGCTGGTCTTAAGCTACTTCTTTGGATTTAAGAAGTATGTTGAGTCACCAGATATAACAAATTTTCAGTGCAATTCACGATAAGCTAATGGACAATCAGTGAGATAAATTCCAAAACTTGGGTAGCACATTAGATGTATGAGGTATTGTCTTGCCATGTTGCAAGTATGGAATCGATCTGTTTACCAGAAGGTAGTTTTCCAAAATTTTTCACGTCGGTCCTCAAACCACTACTTTTCCATTGTTAGTCTATGGAGTTTTAACCCAGGGATGTCACAAATCCACTTCCCGTAGCTTTGAATTTCTGTCAATTTGTTTGAAACTTTGGAAAGAGAGAACGTGGAAGAGTTTTATTCAGAAACCAAGTTTGCAGCTCTCTACCTATTTTCCTTCTATTTTTCGTATCCAGTCTCCGTTTCTCTACGTTGTACAACAGAACTCGAAGGAAAAATATGAAGTTTCCAAAAATCTTTTCTGACGTCTGGAACAACCCAATTTAAAAATAGTGGATACCTCTGATGTACAACTGTGGTGTTCTTAAAATAGCCAAGCTTTATGCACCATAGCCGTTGAGAGTGAGCAACAATGACCAATAGGTCATTATACCACATTTTAATTTACTGTTGGGTTTAACAGCTGTCTTTTCTATTTCATTTAGTACCGTTTATTAATGCAATTTTGGGGTTATGCAGCAATGTATGTATTAAATCGCTCCTAGAATTTTTAAGCTTCTTCTTTGGATATAAGAAGTATGTTGAGTCACCAGAAATAACTAATTTTCAAAGCTATTCATGAAAAGCTCATGGACAATCCGTGACATAAATTCCAAAAGTTGGGTAGCACTTTAGATGTATGAGACATTGTCTTACCATGTGCCAAGTATGGAATCGATCTGTTTACCAGAAGGTAGTTTTCCAAAATTTTTCACGTCGGTCCTCAAACCACTACTTTTCCATTGTTAGTCTATGGAGTTTTAACCCAGGGATGTTACAAATCCTCTTCCCTTAGCTTTGAATTGCTGTCAATTTGTTTGAAACTTTGGAAAGAGAGAACGTGGAACAGTTTTATTCAGAAACCAAGTTTGGAGCTCTCTACCTATTTTCCTGCTATTTTTCGTATCCAGTCTCCGTTTCTCTACGATGAACAACAGAACGCGAAGGAAAAATATTAAATTTCCAAAAATCTTTTCTGACGTCTGGAACAACTCAATTTAAAAATAGTGGATACCTCTCATGTACAACTATAACGTTCATAAAGTATGCAAGCTTTATGCACCGTAGCCGTTACGAGTGAGCAACAATGACCAATAGATCATAATACCACATTTTAATTTGCTATTAGGTTTAACAATTGTCTTTTGCATTTTATTTAGTATCGTTTAGTAGTGCAGTTTTGGAGCTATACAGCATTGTGTGCGCTAAATCGCTCCTGCTGGTCTTAAGCTACTTCTTTGGATTTAAGAAGTATATTGAGTCACCAGATATAACAAATTTTCAGTGCAATTCATGATAAGCTCATGAACAATCCGTGAGTTAAATACAAAAGTTTGGGTAGCACATTAGATGTATGAGGCATTGTCTTGCCATGTGTCAAGTATGGAATCGATCTGTTTACCAGAAGGTAGTTTTCCAAAATTTTTCACGTCGGTCCTCAAACCACTACTTTTCCATTGTTAGTCTATGGAGTTTTAACCCAGGGATGTCACAAATCCTCTTCCCGTAGCTTTGAATTTCTGTCAATTTGTTTGAAACTTTGGAAAGAGAGAACGTGGAAGAGTTTTATTCAGAAACCAAGTTTGCAGCTCTCTACCTATTTTCCTTCTATTTTTCGTATCCAGTCTCCGTTTCTCTACGTTGAACAACAGAACTCGAAGGAAAAATATGAAGTTTCCAAAAATCTTTTCTGACGTCTGGAACAACTCAATGTAAAAATAGTGGATACCTCTGATGTACAACTATGGTGTACTCAAAATATCCAAGCTTTATGCACCGTAGCCGTTAAGAGTGAGCAATAATGACCCATAGATCATTATACCACATTTCAATTTACTGTTAGGTTTAATAATTGTCTTTTGCATTTTCTTTAATATCGCTTAGTAAAGCAGTTTTGGGGCTATGCAGCATTGTATGTACTAAATCGCTCCTGGAGGTCTTAAGGTACTTCTTTGGATTTAAGAAGTATGTTGAGTCACCGAAATAACAAATTTTCAATGCAATTCATGATAAGCTCATGGACAATCCGTGAGTTAAATTCCAAAAGTTGGATAGCAAATTAGATGTATGAGGCATTGTCTTGCCATGTGCCAAGTATGGAATCGGTCTGTTCATTAGAAGGTAGTTTTCCAAACTTTTTCACGTCGGTCCTTAAACCACTACTTTTCCATTGTTAGTCTATGGAGTTTTAACATAAGGATGTCATAAATCCTCCTCTTGTAGCTTTGATTTTCTGTCAATTTGCTTGAAATTTTGGAAAGAGAGAACGTGCAACAGTTTCATCCAGAAACCAAGTTTACAGCTCTCTACCTTTTTTCCTGAGAGTAAAGGGATGTAATTAGGGTGTGTACATGACCTCTGTTACGGTCTGATCCAGCATTCAAAACTTTAAAAAATAGCCAGACAGTTGGCAGAGAGCGAATGATGATCATCGGATTGCTAGTTTAAATCCAGCTTACAGTACGTACATTGTATCTTAACTCAATTTAAGGATACCTTGGCTAATTCAGTCTTCAGGTTCAGACATTAAATCGCTGTGCAAAGTTTGAAGCACAGCTCGTGAAGGTGTATTCTTTCAAAGCTGTCTTATATATATAGTCAGAGCTTCTCCCTCTTTATTTAAAGAAAGGCTTTACAAACCGGCGGAATGTTTGAAAGATATAGCCAGTCCCCTAGTCTGTAGTGTATGATGTTTCGAAAAACCGGTGTTTATATAGATTCTGTGTCCATGTAGTTGTAAAGTTCCTATACGAGTGTGCTGTAAAAATGCTAAATGTAAGCAAGAATGTTTGTATTTCAACAGCTTAATAAACTAGCAGTGTGTTATATATTCATAACAAATGGTAATTTTAAACAATCACTGTTTTATCTTCCCATACTTTTCGTTATTGCTTTGCAGTAAAAATAAAAGCCTAGAAAAAATTATCGTACATATGCTGTATATTTTGACCTTTATGGATTAAATTTAAACGCAGGCGATTGCATCGCACTGACATTTTCATCTTTTGTTCAGAGGGCCATAAGGTATAAATTTAAAAAAGTACTTGTTGTATCAATTTCAAATCTTACAACAGAAATAAACACTTAATAAATATTGAAAAGAGGTTATTACTTTTAAATTTAATATAATTTTTATGATATTTTCTACACTAAAATATAAGGTAGTACTTAGCATTGGTCATGCTGAAATCTTTAAGGTTACCTTAAATCAGAAACAAGAAAGCGTTTTACACGTGTGTCAACGATTAACTTGGAGCTTTTAAAAGACAGCGTCTATGAGCAGTGATGCTATGTACATCTGGCAAAAAATTATTCTTATGGACTTATGCCTACTTTTGGTATGAATTTCAATTATTACCTGATTTACAACTGCAAACAAACATTTCAAACTAAAGGTAACATAATCAATAAGCTGCACAACATGTTGCATAATAACCACCAGTGTTGCAAAATAACCGATGGATGTTGCAAAAGCACCGCTATGTTGCAAAATAACCGGTCGACGTTGCAAAAACACCAGTCACATGTTGCATAATAACCGATTGACATAATTATTATTATTATTATTATTATTATTATTATTATTATTATTATTATTATTATTATTATTATTATTATTATTATTATTATGCTATTCATGTTGCAAAAGGCCCAGTTATCATTTTTTTTGCAAGATAAGAATCTTTCCTTAGTATTTTTATAATGTGAATACTATTTTTTATTTAAAAGTGTGCACTGTAACATATCAATGAAGATCTTTATCCTATTTTACTAAAAGATTCGCGGCAAATAATGTCAAAATTATTAAAGGCCTTTTGCAACATTTTTTTTAAAAACCTTTTAAAATAAAAAACTACGGTGAATGGTAGTGACTGAAAAATATCGTCTATCCATGTTCATTTTTTTCTTTGTTTTTTTTTTTAAATCATAAAAATACTCACATACTCAAAAATACCAATTGCCAGATATGTAGATTTAACCCAATTTATCTACGAAAAGACGCACGAAAATTTTTTTGTTCTTTCTTCACTTTTTTGTTTTGATATAAAAATATAACTATGATAATCAATTATCATAGGTAGTTGTTTATAAAATGCGCTTTGATTTGAAAATAATGATATAGAAATCTTTTTCAGTGTTTGCGAAAAAGAATATTTAATGACATCCTACAACTATTTATATAGTAATTATATAACAGGATTGTCAGGAATGAGGCAGAATCACCATTTATTTATTTACAAATAATAAGATTTATTCTGTTGCAAAATGCACATGTATTTAAAAATAATAAAAACTTTACTTAAATAAGAATAGAAACTTCGCTTTGTAGGTAAAATGCATTTCTGATATTTTTCATGCTGAATAGTCATGCTGTTCAAGGTGTTTATTGCAATCAGAGGATAAAGAGGAACAGAAAAATTGTTTAAGGGGTTCGCCCATGTAATGAAATAATAAACTAAAATTATATAAAGCAACCTGTTATCATAGGTTTATTATTGTTACAAAAAAGGAACATTTACTTTTTCACTCATAAATAAATAATAAGTACAATAATACCAATATATTCATAAGTAATTTTTTGAAATTATATCAGTGCATTTAATTTGATCAAAAACAGGTTGGTCTTAAATATATTTGTTTCAACACTTCCGATGTAGTTATTTCGTAAAACAGGAGAGAATACAAATATAAATTTACTTTTAACTAACTTTAACTAGTTATTCATTTAGATTTTATTTTACAAAAAAGCATGAGCATAGATAATAATAATAAAGAAGTTTGTAAGTATCAAATGAACCATGCTAAATATAAATTACATTTGTCCTATGATCGATGCACCAATGCTTAGGTTTGCCATTGCCACCAACGGAAGCATAAACAGTCTTTTGTTAACTATTTTGATAGTTGCCTAGGAAGCGTTGTCCATCAAAAAGGTTTTGTATACATATATTTTGTTATATACAGGTATTTTTGTAAATTACCGCGAAAATTTAAAGCAAAAATATTCAAAAATAGACCAAATAATAGCATATGTGTCAGAAGACATAAAAATGAGTTTTTAAGTAAAATCACCAATTATCGATCAGTTCCTTGTATATCTTAGTTGATTAATAGTGTGCTAGGAAATATTAACAAAATATTTTTGTTGCCTAGCATGCTTTATAAATAATTATTACTTTAATCCTGCCGTATTTTTAGGTATCACTCTGTCAAAAGGGACCATTCTTTGCCAACGGGTGCCGGAACAGGCAAGGGAACAAGCAAGATCGGAAGAGTTTCTTCAGATTTCCTGCAGTAATCACGCACCAGGGCAAAGACGTGGAAGTGCTGAAGTTCTAGAGAAGGGCAGTATGAATAGCGGCGTTTAATAGAAAGAAACCACCAAGAAAGTGGTTCAGATTGTGCGAGGACCATTTTTGGAGGAAAGACCATCGAAACTTTAAGATGTAGGCCATCCAGATTGGACGCCATCCTTTTTGCTGAGTCATCAAAACAGAAACCAAGAGATGGAGAGGTCTGTTGAGTCAAGTCAGAAAAAAAATTAAACATGTATTTTTATCACTTTTATCAAATTATCATATAATAGGCCTTGTAAAAAATTCTTTTTTTTTTTTGTAAAAGATCAGATTATATATTTATAAATAATCGTTAACATTTATTATTTTTGCCGTCTTTATAAAATATGTTTTGTAATTTGCATGTTTCAGGTAAAGAAAATATCTGTTCGGAAGAACGAAGGAAAAAGTGGCTGCAGCAGAGGCTTTGCTTGATCTTTCAAGTGCACAAGGCACAACTACACACAGCAACATTACCGGAGATACGGATAATTAAGATACATTAAGAAAGAACTTTGAAATTAGAAAATGAGCAGTTAAAATCAAAACTTAATAATTTAGAATTTTCAGAAAAGATCTTTTGATGAAAATAGTGAGAAATTTTATTTTATATTGGGTTGCCAACTTTTTCCTTCTGACTCTTCTTGAATTATTAGCTCCATATATTCCATCCGGTGCAATGTCTAAATTAAGAAAGGAGTTAGAAAATGAGCAGTTAAAATCAAAACTTAATAATTTAGAATTTTCAGAAAAGATGTTTTGATGAAAATAGTGAGAAATTCTATTTTATATTGGGTTGCCAACTTTTTTCTTATGACTCTTTTTGAATTATTATCTCCATATATTCCATCCGGTGCAATGTCTAAATTATCAAAATTTCAAAAATATATTCTTGCTGTTATGAAGCTCCATTTTACATTTACCTGTCATAGATATAGGGTATCATTTTGGTATTTCACCTTCAGCTGTGTTTTTAAATGTATGCTTCATGTCATGTTTGCATGACTATGTCCGTATATTAAATGGTCAAACCGTGCAGAATGAAGGAAAGCAATGCCAGTCTCATTTAGAGAAAATTTTGGGTTAAAAGTTTTAGTATTATTGATTGTTTCGAATTATTTATAGAACGCCCTTCTAGTTTGTCTAATCAGCCCCTAACTTAGAGTATTTATGAACATTGTAATACAGTCAAGTTTTTAATCAGCATTTCTCCTACAGGTACTGCTTCTTTTATTTCTAAAGGCCTTAGAGGGCGTGCTGGTGATAAGTTTATTACAGAAAATTCAGATTTTCTAAATTATATATTACCAGGTGATGTTGTATTAGCGGATAGAGGGTTCAATATCGGTAAAACTGCAGGCATGATGAGTGCACATAGAGAAATTCCAGCATTTACTAAGGGCAAAAATAAGCTTTCTCCTTGTGAAATAGAGCATACAGAAAAAATAGCTAATTCTCGCATTCATGTGAAACGTTTTATAGGTATTGTTAAGAATAAATATAGTATTGCAAAAAGGAAGAATTCCTATTGATTATTTAATGTGTGATGCAGATGAATTACCTGTTATTGATAAAATTGTAGCTGTTTCCTGTGCTTTGTCCAATATTTGTCAGTCAATTATACCAAGAAATTGAATAAATCAAGATAGTTTCTCACGAATATTATTTTTTTTTTTGGTTTCAATTCTTTTTATAAACCAGTTTCCGGTGTTGGGGGCCAGATTGAGTGCCAGGCTGAATTGAGTGCACGCATTTCGGACTGCACCTGGTGCAGTTCGTATTGAGTCCCGGGCCAGAATGAGTCTCTTGATCCTTTGTGCACAAAACTGTAAACGTCACATTTTATTTACCTGACAGCTCATGCATTTAAATACATTTACTTGCACTAAAACAGGAATTTTTTCTTACGTTTTTTTTCAAGAATGAAGAATCTCAAGCTGACTATGCTACAGTAACCGTGTTTTATGTTAACCGCTGTTGAAAAAAATCGTTCCCCCCAGCCGTAACAGCTACTTTTTTAACTACTTTTGAACTAATTTGCAAGTTTCCCAGAGAATCACCCCCCCCCCCTCCGCTAAGCACAATTCTTGATCTTTTTACAATTAATGCAACTAACACAAAGTTTGCTGTGATCACTACCACACATGTTGGATGATAACGTTCTCGACAACTTGCACATATAACGCTTGCGCTTTTGAACTACTTTTAAACTAATTTGAAGTTTCCCAGACACGTGAATAATATCTATCTCATTCTTCTCGTTAACTTGAGAATTTGATTCAGAATTCTCATATGATTCCATTGTTTTTTTTCTGACTCTGAGTATTATCTCCCCAGTTACTCAAAAACAACTAAATTCATTCCCGAAATGAATTAATTGTCACACGGAATTGTAATCAGGTGCTTGCTAATTGGATAAAATACTCGAACTGTTCATAACTGAGTATATTTAATTATAATTGCAATTACCATTAATAATCCAGCATGAGTAGCGTGAGTAGGAAATGCCACAGGATTCTATTGATACGCATGTGAATCCATTTAATTGCAATCAAACGAAGGGAGATTTTATATGCAATATAATTACTTGCCTTTCAGTTGTTTAAGATCAACAGTCGCTGTAAAACACCTAGATCCACGTATAAGTAATTAAAAAACAACGCTAATTTTCTCTTTAATGGTCTGAGATGAATGAGCCATTAACAATGTCTTGATAAGTTGTCTAAGTTACCCTTTTTTACAACCCCACTCTTAAGTAAACATCCCTTAAGAAAACATTTCGCATTTTCACGCGAATGTTCCCCGGGCCCAATTGGGTGCGCCCCCTTTCCGAATGGGTTGCCTCATTATAAAGGAATGTATAGTAAATCGACTCAATTCAGCCTATACTCAATCTGTCCCGCTCTGGGATTTTAAGCAATAAGAACAAAACCAGTAACCCTCCCGGGTATATTATACATTGACACACTTTATATTTTATCATTCGTACGGACAATTTTCATCTTCACATGCTATGTACGTTTCGATTGAATCGTAGGGTTTTTGACAAAAACAGTACAATTTTTATTATTGTTATTTACATCAACTTTTAACGCGGCTACATCTTGATCACCAATAGTTTCATATGCGACTACATCAGGTATAAACACCATTTCCTTTACATGGTTCATTCTGGCAAAATAACCTTCATAAACTCTGTACATTTACTGAAAATACTCTATAAATTCTAAATCGCGCTCAATATTTTCAATAAATATCCCTTTGGTGACCACACTACATAGCAACCATAGCTGACCTTGCATGCGTAAATCTGTGTCTGTATTTGGTAATAATGAGCATGGCCCTTACTTAAATGAACAACCCCATCCCTTTCTTCTATTGACTCATATTTCGAATTTTCAATAACAATATTTTTACTCTTAAACAGTAATGCCACTTCACTTAAATAACCCCCTCTGAAAACAATCACACATTACTATTGCATCATGTGTTGCCTCAATAAACGATTTCAGTAGTGAAGAAATGGCGGAACTGAGTCACTTTTTTGACGTCAGAAGGTAACTCAGAACTGGCATGGGGTTTCTAAGTCAATTTTTGGGCTAGAGCGGGTGCCTGTTGGAATGACGTGAAAATGACGTCATAATGACGACGTGATGGCGTTATGATGACGTCATAACATGATGGCATGATGATGACATCATGATGAGATCATGATATCATAACAACGTTAGACTGTCTGGCATGACTCTAGGTCATACAGTCCATTATGAATGTGTAGGATGGCTGTGCATTATGAATGAGCACGTTATGAATATAAGCTACTATGTACTGACCAACTCCCCCCCCCCCCTAGGACATACTATGTACCGATCCCCGCCCCCCAGGACATACTATGTGCCGAATCATTTTACATTATGATGATGACGTTCCATTTACGACGAATGTATCAGAACTTGTTCGATTAAACAATGCACGAGTTGAAGTGAATTCAGAACTTTGTAAAATGTTTGAAGAACTATAAGAGAGCTGACTCAGCAGATATATGGTATAAAAGGAGCAGACCAAAGTGAAGTCATCATTACATGTGCAGTCATGGAGAAGACAAGCAGCTTTAAAATTAGTGCAAACCTAACCCTAATTATATTTATGAGGTGTCTGCGTCACCTGAAATTATGGGGTATGAGTACATGAAGACGGTTATATTTATGAAATATATAAACATTTAAATGTATAGACATGGTGTATGTGATCATTTTCTATATTTCATACTTAATATAATAGAAGACATTTATGAAAAAAATGGGGTTGAAAATTTTCAAGTGACGCAGACACCATTCTTCGTTTTTATATGTTATACTCCCTCTAGAACAGCTTGGATAAGCGCAATATTAGTTAGATCTCATCTAACTAACATTGATTTATCAACCCCTACCAATTTTTATAACCCTATAGCGAGTAACACAACTTCTCAAAAAAATGCAGGTGAGGTGCACAAGTCAACATCTACGATTGAACCCTATTTCAATTTTTTTTTCATGTATGCTTGTGAATTATGCATATGTAATGAATGAATGCAGAAACGTGTAACTAACTTGTTTTGCTCTTATCTAGGCTGAAAAACGACTAGAAATGGGAAAAAATTAAATTCTGTATTGAAAAGTCAAGTGACGCAGACACCATTTTTTGCCAAATTTTTAGTCATTTTTTAAAAAAATTCTTAAAAAATAATAAATATTGTAGATATATTAGAAAAATATTTTAAGGACTTTTAGCCAGGTATATTGCCTTTATAACTATATTACATTGGTTTTGAAAAAGTAACCATACTTTGAGAATTTTACTTAACATGGTTCAAAATTTGCTCAAAAATGATAGTTTTTTTTCGAAATTTTGACAAAAATGTATTTCAATGATGTTTTCTTCATTGTTTTTAAATAAAATTATTTAGGTGATACCAAATACAAATTTAATAACTATATTTGTGTTGAAAATACATGGTTACTGTTGATTATTCGCATGATATCTGCAATATGTTCACAAGTATCCAGCCAGTACGTGGGAGTTGAGTATAATAACCAAATTTTAAGGTGAGTTGTAGTATATTAACTGAGCGTCATGAAGTGAACGGCACCAACACTACACAGAATCAAATTCCCTGGGTACAAAGCCTTTAAATTATTCTTCTGTTACATCCGTTTTTTGTTTAAATAATGTTCTTATAAAGTTAGTAATATATTGTAGGTATCATGCGAAAAAAGTTATTTGTATTTGAAAATAAAGTAGCGGAGACTCTCACATTGTCTCCGATACCTAACCCTAAATCCAAAATAACTTTTCAAAAATTATTTTTACGTCATCTGTTTATATCTTTGAACTTTTTTAGTACATTTTAATTTTTTATCATGATAAAATACAAGTATATATGGATGTAGATATAAATTTTTTTCTCAGTCAAAAGCTCTAGAATACCTAGAACATTGTGTGTAATTTGAGCTTTGAGAGAGCAAGGAAAGAGATTGAAATTTAAAAAAATGGGGGTTGGTCTTCAGGTGTGAGAAATAACCTAATTTGCGCATATTCATGACCATTTACGCAGACACCTGACATCTAACTCCTCAGGTGACGCAGACACCAAAAAATATTTTCAACCCTAACCCCATACAGGTGACGCAGACACCTGACATCTAACTCCTGGGGTGACGCAGACACCAAAAATTATTTTCAACCCTAACCCCATACAGGTGATGCAGACACCTGACATCTAACTCCTCAGGTGACGCAGAAACCAAAAATTGTTTTCAACCCTAACCCCGTACAGGTGATGCAGACACAAAAATAGTAGTGTAAATAACTAGCTTATTATTGACTTGCCGTGCATCGTTTCGCTAGAAAAAACGGAAGATTTACGCTCTAAAAAGGGGCTACCGGTTGTTTTTGGAGTAAATGGTTCCATGTTCATTTGTTTCTTATCAACATTTTACAGCTTTTACCCCTCAGCGTTTTGACACCGTTATACTTACAAGGTCAATTATCTGAACGAAAATGGGTTTCACCATAGGCTTGACTCAGAAGACATAAACCCCATCTTTGTTTAAAAGAACACAAAGTTTATTTGCGGAGAAGGTTTAGGTGTCGGCGAGGGTGGTGGGGGTGAGAAATCAGTGGAACTGCAGCACGGCAGTAAGACTGGTACCCCGAGGAGGGTGTGTATCTGTGAGATCCGGCACTCCATAGAGTCAATGGGCTCCTTTAAAATTTAAAGGGGCGGACCCGTAATTTTCTTATAATGACAGCTAAATACAGCGGTAATATAGATATTCCTAACGTTATTCCTTATTTTGGGGAGATTAGGGCTGAAAATATTTTTCGACCACCGGGCATCCGAATACTATTCACCACTAGTATCGAAAGTTAAAAACACCTGCGGCTCACTGGGGTCAATACTCCACCTGTGTCGTGAGCCTTGCCACATTAAAAGTTATTTGGGTTTAGGGTTAGGTAGCGTAGACTGCATGAGAGTCTCCGCTCCCTACATTTTCAAATACAAATAACTTTTTTAATATGGCAACTACGCTATTTTATTAAATTTATAACAACTTTATCTCATAAGAAAACCAATGTAACGCAACAGAAGATAAAGTAAAGTTAAATGACCAAAAACTTAGTGGAAAATTTCTAGGTAGCGGAGACAACATGATGTTAGGTAGCGGAAACGGTTATTTTTTCCAGGCTCGATGTAACCTCAAAAACTGTCTCTAGCTATTGAAACTGTTCATTACATGCCTTTTTTGTGGCTAGAAAGAATTCAAAGGGAGAAATAATTGAAGTAAACCATATTTTCGGAAAGTTATTTGGGTTTAGAGTTAGGTAGCGGAGACTATGTGATAGATCAATATCAAGGTCAAGTTTATTTTTAATTTTTTAAACTACTGTATACAAAGAACTTTGTCTGTAAAACTGAGATATATATCTAAAATATTGCGGGAATTAAATTGGAGTCAAGGGTTATGCCATAGGGTCCTGTGTTAAAGGATAAATTTCAATTTTGACCTTGAAGATCAATATCAAGGTCAAGTTTATTTTTAATTTTTTAAACTACTTTATACAAAGAACTTTGTCTGTAAAACGGAGATATATATCTAAAATATCGACGGAATTAAATTGGAGTCAAGGTTATGCCATAGGGTCCTGTGTTAAAGGATAAATTTCAATTTTGACCTTGAAGATCAATATCAAGGTCAAGTTTATTTTTAATTGTTTAAACTACAGTATACAAAGAACTTTGCCTGTAAAACTGAGATATATAACTAAAATATTGCGGGAATCAAATTCGAGTCAAGGGTTATGCCATAGGGTCCTGTGTTAAAGGATAAATTTCAATTTTGACCTTGAAGATCAATATCAAGGTCAAGTTTATTTTTAATTTTCTAAACTACTGTATACAAAGAACTTTGTCTGCACAACTGAGATATATATCTAAAATATCGACGGAATTAAATTGGAGTCAAGGGTTATGCCGTAGGGTCCTGTGTTAAAGTATAAATTTCAATTTTGACCTTGAAGATCAATATCAAGGTCAAGTTTATTTAATTTTTTGAACTACTATATTCAAAGAACTTTACCTGTAAAACTGAGATATATATCTAAAATATTGCGGGAATTAAATTTGAGTCAAGGGTTATGCCATAGGGTCCTGTGTTAAAGGATAAATTTCAATTTTGACCTTGAAGATCAATATCAAGGTCAAGTTTATTTTTAATTTTTTAAACTACTGTATACAAAGAACTTTGCGTGTAAAACTGAGATATATATCTAAAATATTGCGGGAATTAAATTTGAGTCAAGGGTTATGCCATAGGGTCCTGTGTTAAAGGATAAATTTCAATTTTGACCTTGAAGATCAATATCTAGGTCAAGTTTATTTTTAATTTTTTAAACTACTGTATACAAAGAACTTTGTCTGTAAAACTCAGATATATATCTAAAATATCGACGGAATTAAATTGGAGTCAAGGGTTATGCAATAGGGCCCTGTGTTAAAGGATAAATTTCAATTTTATCCTTGAAGGTCAATATCAAGGTCAAGTTTATTTTTAATTTTTTAAACTACTTTATACAAAGAACTTTGTCGGTAAAACTGAGATATATATCTAAAATATCGACGGAATTAAATTGGAGACAAGGGTTATGCCATAGGGTCCTGTGTTAAAGGATAAATTTCAATTTTGACCTTGAAGATCAATATCAAGGTCAAGTTTATTTTTTATTTTTTAAACTATTGTATACAAAGAACTTTGCGTGTAAAACTGAGATATATATCTAAAATATTGCGGGAATTAAATTGGAGTCAAGGGTTATGCCATAGGGTCCTGTGTTAAAGGATAAATTTCAATTTTGACCTTGAAGATCAATATCAAGGTCAAGTTTATTTTTAATTTTTTAAACTACTTTATACAAAGAACTTTGTCTGTAAAACTGAGATATATATCTAAAATATCGACGGAATTAAATTGGAGTCAAGGGTTATGCCGTAAAGTCCTGTGTTAAAGTATAAATTTCAATTTTGACCTTGAAGATCAATATCAAGGTCAAGTTTATTTTCAATTTTTTGAACTACTATATTCAAAGAACTTTACCTGTAAAACTGAGATATATATCTAAAATATTGCGGGAATTCAATTTGAGTCAAGGGTTATGCCATAGGGTCCTGTGTTAAAGGATAAATTTCAATTTTGACCTTGAAGATCAATATCAAGGTCAAGTTTATTTTTAATTTTTTAAACTACTGTATACAAAGAACTTTGCGTGTAAAACTGAGATATATATCTAAAATATTGCGGGAATTAAATTTGAGTCAAGGGTTATGCCATAGGTTCCTGTGTTAAAGGATAAATTTCAATTTTGACCTTGAAGATCAATATCAAGGTCAAGTTTATTTTTAATTTTTTAAACTACTGTATACAAAGAACTTTGTCTGTAAAACTGAGATATATATCTAAAATATCGACGGAATTAAATTGGAGTCAAGGGTTATGCCATAGGGCCCTGTGTTAAAGGATAAATTTCAATTTTGTCCTTGAAGGTCAATATCAAGGTCAAGTTTATTTTTAATTTTTTAAACTACTTTATACAAAGAACTTTGTCTGTAAAACTGAGATATATATCTAAAATATCGACGGAATTAAATTGGAGTCAAGGGTTATGCCATAGGGCCCTGTGTTAAAGCAAAAGGTTTCAATTTTGACCTTGAAGATCAAAGTCAAGGTCAAGTTTATTTTTAATTTTTTAAACGACTTTATACAAAGAACTTTGTCTGTAAAACTGAGATATATATCTAAAATATCGACGGAATTAAATTCGAGTCAAGGGTTATGCCATAGGGCCCTGTGTTAAAGGATAAATTTCAATTTTGACCTTGAAGATCAATATCAAGGTCAAGTTTATTTTTAATTTTTTAAACTACTGTATACAAAGAACTTTGCGTGTAAAACTGAGATATATATCTAAAATATTGCGGGAATTAAATTTGAGTCAAGGGTTATGCCATAGGGTCCTGTGTTAAAGGATAAATTTCAATTTTGACCTTGAAGATCAATATCAAGGTCAAGTTTATTTTTTATTTTTTAAACTACTGTATACAAAGAACTTTGCCTGTAAAACTGAGATATATATCTAAAATATTGCGGGAATTAAATTTTAGTCAAGGGTTATGCCATAGGTTCCTGTGTTAAAGGATAAATTTCAATTTTGACCTTGAAGATCAATATCAAGGTCAAGTTTATTTTTAATTTTTTAAACTACTGTATACAAAGAACTTTGTCTGTAAAACTCAGATATATATCTAAAATATCGACGGAATTAAATTGGAGTCAAGGGTTATGCCATAGGGCCCTGTGTTAAAGGATAAATTTCAATTTTGTCCTTGAAGGTCAATATCAAGGTCAAGTTTATTTTTAATTTTTTAAACTACTTTATACAAAGAACTTTGTCTGTAAAACTGAGATATATATCTAAAATATCGACGGAATTAAATTGGAGTCAAGGGTTATGCCATAGGGCCCTGTGTTAAAGCAAAAGGTTTCAATTTTGACCTTGAAGATCAAAGTCAAGGTCAAGTTTATTTTTAATTTTTTAAACGACTTTATACAAAGAACTTTGTCTGTAAAACTGAGATATATATCTAAAATATCGATGGAATTAAATTCGAGTCAAGGGTTATGCCATAGGGCCCTGTGTTAAAGGATAAATTTCAATTTTGACCTTGAAGATCAATATCAAGGTCAAGTTTATTTTTAATTTTTTAAACTACTGTATACAAAGAACTTTGCGTGTAAAACTGAGATATATATCTAAAATATTGCGGGAATTAAATTTGAGTCAAGGGTTATGCCATAGGGTCCTGTGTTAAAGGATAAATTTCAATTTTGACCTTGAAGATCAATATCAAGGTCAAGTTTATTTTTTATTTTTTAAACTACTGTATACAAAGAACTTTGCCTGTAAAACTGAGATATATATCTAAAATATTGCGGGAATTAAATTTTAGTCAAGGGTTATGCCATAGGGTTGTGTTGCTAAAGGATAAATTTCAATTTTGACCTTGAAGATCAATATCAAGGTCAAGTTTATTTTTTATTTTTTAAAGTACTGTATACAAAGAACTTTGCGTGTAAAACTGAGATATATATCTAAAATATTGCGGGAATTAAATTGGAGTCAAGGGTTATGCCATAGGGTCCTGTGTTAAAGGATAAATTTCAATTTTGACCTTGAAGATCAATATCAAGGTCAAGTTTATTTTTAATTTTTTAAACTACTTTATACAAAGAACTTTGTCTGTAAAACTGAGATATATATCTAAAATATCGACGGAATTAAATTGGAGTCAAGGGTTATGCCATAGGGTCCTGTGTTAAAGGATAAATTTCAATTTTGACCTTGAAGATCAAGGTCAAGGTCAAGTTTATTTTTATTCTTTTTAAATACTTTATACAAAGAACTTTTCCTGTATAACTGAGATATATATGTAAAATATTGACAGAATTAAATTGGAGTCAAGGGCTATGCCTTAGAGCAATGTGTTAAAGGATAAATTTCAATTTTGACCTTGAAGATCAATATCAAGGTCAAGTTTATTTTTAATTTTTTAAACTACTGTATACAAAGAACTTTGCCTGTAAAACTGAGATATATAACTAAAATATTGCGGGAATCAAATTTGAGTCAAGGGTTATGCCATAGGGTCCTGTGTTAAAGGATAAATTTCAATTTTGACCTTGAAGATCAATATCAAGGTCAAGTTTATTTTTAATTTTTTAAACTACTTTATACAAAGAACTTTGTCTGCACAACTGAGATATATATCTAAAATATCGACGGAATTAAATTGGAGTCAAGGGTTATGCCATAGGACCTTGAACATCAAAGTCAAGGTCAATATTATTTGATTTTGCGTACGTTCTTTATACACTGAAGATTTCCTGCCAATTTGATGGTTATGTGCATAATATTGACGAAATAATAAAAATAACAAGGTTTAACCCTTAGGCCCCTGTGTTAAAGGATTTACAGCAATTTTGACCTTGAAGGTCAAAGTCAAGGTCAAAAAAAATAAAATAGCTGAAATTGTCTTTTTTTAAATCCTATGGTGAAAATTTGAAGTTTCTATAACAAATAGTTCCTTTTTTAGAGCATAATGAAAATTTCGTTTGTCGGGCAATAATTTCCATGAGTATGACCCGATGTTGCTGTGCGTGTTGTTGTGCGTGTAGACCGTTGTTTACATTTTGGCGGGAGGAAAGAATATTTCGAAGAAGAATTTTGAAGTTTTTGCCTGGAAGTCAACACCACTTGTTGAAGAGAAAGCAATGTAAGCATAAAATAAGTATTCTAGAAATACCTTGACTATAAGAGCGATAATAAAACATGTTATCAATGCAAAATGAGTGTTTAAAGGTAATTTTGGCTACTTTCGTATTTAAGGCGGGAAAACATAGGACATTGATTGAACTACAAATAACACTTAACCACATAAATTTACAAATATTACATATCATAAGTATACAATATGCCTTCAAGTTTTAATTCGCATATAATTTGTTCCCTGTTTCGCTCCCTAAGGGAACCTGCTATGCGTTTTGTGTGAACTACTTTTAAAATATTTTCATTTTGACTTCTAAATTATATATATTGGATCCAAAAGAAAACAGGTTAAATGTGTATGTCTTTATTAAACAATCCCCTGTCTCATAAATCTTACGTAATTTAAACCCTGAATGTGTCCCTAGGGAAATATATGACCCCCCAAAAAGGCTCCAGATTGAATATTTTTTTTACATGGTCCCTTCCCTTGTATTTCCTTCCACAACAGAGCTGCAAAAAGTATTTAAACCCTGTTAATATATAACCTAGCTTTCTGTCTGTCGTTAATTACAACCCTGAATGTGTCCCTAGGGGAACCT
This sequence comes from Protula sp. h YS-2021, assembly GCA_949752745.1. Classification (NCBI taxonomy): domain Eukaryota; kingdom Metazoa; phylum Annelida; class Polychaeta; order Sabellida; family Serpulidae; genus Protula; species Protula sp. h YS-2021. The sequence goes on from OX457026.1 coordinate 17,864,723, forward strand.
ATAGCCCTTCAAAAAGGCCAAAGATTTATCATTTTTCTTTTGAAATTTGTCTTTTTCATGTATTTCTATAAACAAATAAGCTACAACAAGTACTTAAACCCTGTTAATGTAAAACCTATCTTTCCATCTATGATCAATTTCAACCCTGAATGTGTCCCTAGGGGAAGCTATGACCCCTCCAAAAAGGACAGAGATTAAACATTTTTCTTTAACAATTGGTCTTTTTCGTGTATTTCTATAAACAACTAAGCTACATTAAGTACTTAAACCCCATAAATGTAAAACCTAGCTTTCCATCTATGATCAATTTGAACCCTGAATGTGTCCCTAGGGGAAGCTATGACCCCTCCAAAAAGGACACAGATTAAACACTTTTCTTAAAAAATTGGTCTTTTTTGTGTATTTTTCTAAACAAGTAAGCTTCATAAAGTACTTAAACCCCATAAATGTAAAATCTAGCTTTCCATCTATGATCAATTAGAACCCTGAATGTGTCCCTAGGGGAACCTATAGCCCTTCAAAAAGGGCCAAGATTTAACATTTTTCTTTTGAAATTGGTCTTTATCATGTATTTCTATAAACAAATAAGCTACAACAAGTACTTAAACCCTGTTAATGTAAAACCTATCTTTCCATCTATGATCAATTTCAACCCTGAATGTGTCCCTAGGGGAAGATATGACCCCTCCAGAAAGGTCACAGATTAAACACTTTTCTTTAAAAATTTGTCTTTTTCGTGTAGTTCTCTAAACAACTAAGCTACATAAAGTACTTAAATCCCATAAATGTAAAACCTAGCTTTTCATCTATGATCAATTAGAACCCTGAATGTATCCCCAGGGGAACCTATAGCCCTTCAAAAAGGCCCAAGATTTAACATTTCTCTTTTGAAATTGGTCTTTTTCATGTATTTCTATAAACAAATAAGCTACAACAAGTACTTAAACCCTGTTAATGTAAAACCTATCTTTCCATCTATGATCAATTTCAACCCTGAATGTGTCCCTAGGGGAAGCTATGACCCCTCCAAAAAGGACAGAGATTAAACATTTTTCTTTAACAATTGGTCTTTTTCGTGTATTTCTATAAACAACTAAGCTACATAAAGTACTTAAATCCCATAAATGTAAAACCTAGCTTTTCATCTATGATCAATTAGAACCCTGAATGTGTCCCTAGGTAACCTATAGCCCTTCAAAAAGGCTTAAGATTTAACATTTCTCTTTTGAAATTGGGCTTTTTCATGTATTTCTTTGAACAAATAAGCTACATTAAGTACTTAAACCTAATAAATGTAAAACCTAGCTTTCCATCTATGATCAGTTTGAACCCTGAGTGTGTCCCTAGGGAAGCTATGACCCCTCCAAAAAGGACTCAGATTAAACTTTTCTTCAAAAATTGCTCTTTTTCGTGTATTTTTCTAAACAACTAAGCTACATAAAGTACTTAAACCCCATAAATGTAAAACCTAGCTTTCCATCTGTGATCAATTATAACCCTGAATGTGTCCCTAGGGGAACCTATAGCCCTTCAAAAAGGCCCAAGATTTAACATTGTTCTTTTGAAATTGGTCTTTTTCATGTATTTCTATAAACAAATAAGCTACAACAGGTACTTAAACCCAGTTAATGTAAAACCTATCTTTAAAAATTGGTCTTTTTCGTGTATTTCTACAAACAAATAAGCTACAAAAAAACTTAAGCACTGTTAATGTAATTCCTAGCTTTCCATCTGTGATCAATTCGAACCCTGAATGTGTCCTTAAGGGAAGCTATGACCCTCCCAAAAAGGACACAGATTAAACATTTTTCTTTAAAATTTGGTCTTTTTCATGTGTTTCTATAAACAAAAAAGCACAACAAGTACTTAAACACTGTTAATGTAAAACCTGGCTTTCCATCTATAATCAATTTGAACCCTGAATTTGTCAATAGGGGAAGCTATGATCCTCCCCAAAAGGACGTAGATTAAACATTTTTCTTTAAAAATTGGTCTTTTTCATGTATTTCTATAAACAAATGAGGTACAAAAAATACTTAAACCCTTTTAATGTAAAACCTAGCTTTCCATCTATGATCAATTTGAACCCTGAATGTGTCCTTAAGGGAAGCTATGACCCTCCCAAAAAGGACACAGATTAAACATTTTTCTTTAAAATTTGGTCTTTTTCATGTATTTCTATAAACAAATAAGCTACAACAAGTACTTAAACACTGTTAATGTGAAAAATGGCTTTCCATCTATAATCAATTTGAAAACTGAATTTGTCAATAGGGGAAGCTATGATCCTCCCCAAAAGGACACAGATTAAACATATTTCTTTAAAAATTGGTCTTTTTCATGTATTTCTATAAACAAATGAGGTACAAAAAGTACTTAAACCCTTTTAATGTAAAACCTAGCTTTCCATCTGTGATCAATTTGAACCCTGAATGTGTCCCTAGGGAAAGCTATGACCCAAGCAAAAGGGACACATAATAAACATTTTTCTTTAAAATTTGGTCTTTTTCATGTATTTCTATAAACAAATGAGGTACAAAAAGTACTTAAACCCTTTTAATGTAAAACCTAGCTTTCCATCTGTGATCAATTTGAACCCTGAATGTGTCCCTAGGGGAAGCTATGACCCTAGCAAAAAGGACACAGATTAAACATTTTTCTTTAAAAATTGGTCTTTTTCATGTATTTCTATAAACAAATGAGGTACAAAAAGTACTTAAACCCTGTTAATGTAAAAGCTACCTTCCATCTATGATCAATTTGAACCCTGAATGTGTCCCTAGGGGAAGCTATGACCCTAGCAAAAAGGACACAGTTTAAAAATTTTTCTTTAAAAATTGGTCTTTTTCATGTATTTCTATAAACAGATGAGGTACAAAAAATACTTAAACCCTTTTAATGTAAAACCTAGCTTTCCATATATGATCAATTTGAACCCTGAATGTGTCCCTAGGGGAAGCTATGACCCTAGCAAAAAGGACACAGATTAAACATTTTTCTTTAAAAATTGGTCTTTTTCGTGTATTTCTATACACAAATAAGCTACAACAAGTACTTAAACACTGTTAATATAAAACCTGGTTTTCCATCTATAATCAATTTGAACCCTGAATTTGTCCCTAGGGAAAGCTATGATCCTCCCCAAAAGGACACAGATTAAACATTTTTCTTTAAAAATTGGTCTTTTTCATGTATTTCTGTAAAGAAATGAGGTAGAAAAATTACTTAAACCCTTTTAATGTAAAACCTAGCTTTCCATCTGTGATCAATTTGAACCCTGTGTGTCCCTAGGGGAGGCTAGGACCCTAGCAAAAAGGACACAGATTAAACATTTTTCTTTAAAAATTGGTCTTTTTCGTGTATTTCTATACACAAATAAGCTACAACAAGTACTTAAACCCTGTTAATGTAAAAGCTAGCTTTCAATCTATGATCAATTTGAACCCTGAATCTGTCCCTAGGGGAAGCTATGACTCTAGCAAAAAGGACACAGATTAAACATTTTTCTTTAAAAATTGGTCTCTTTCATGTATTTCTATAAACAAATGAGGTACAAAGAATACTTAAACCCTTTTAATGTAAAACCTAGCTTTCCATCTGTGATCAATTTGAACCCTGAATGTGTCCCTAGGGGAAGCTATGACCCTAGCAAAAAGGACACAGATTAAACATTTTTCTTTGAAAATCTTTTTCAGGAGGAAGATGGCCGTCAAGAGCGATACTTTTGAAGCACAGTACGCCGAATTCGTAAGATACGGTGGCGCGTCGATCGTGTCGGGGACACGGTTTAATGTTGTTGCACTTGATGGCATCAAAGAGAGTGTGCTGTGCGTGAGGACGGGCACTCTCTTAGAATGTTTCGGATACAGATCCCGTATCGATATATTCAAAGCCGTACTGGGCGCTAGGGGCATGACGCTTATACAGAACCAAGGTCTCATCTTTGCCTGGCTGCCGAAGGGAGAAGAGGAGAGCTTTTTGTGGGGGAGGCTCAGGTTGGCGGCCAGGGAGATGTTTTGGAAATCATAGAGGTGAGTACTTACTTTGTGTCTCTTGGTATTAATAAATAATAAAATGTAAACTCATTTCCATCAATTTATTCAGTATTCGCTTTTTGATATCAGCACCCTCACATTGTATTTTGTTGTCACAGGAATCCGGCCACTAGACGGGGGTGAGGTGGGGGAAGAGGGTAATGTTGGGTCGGATTGGGAACAGCAGGTCGAGGCAAGGGAGGTGGGGGAGGAGTCTTATGAATAACAGTTCGAGACAAGGTATGAGAGGACGCTTGGGTCATTCCAGAGACTGTTTGCACGGGATAAGAATTTTAGACAAGGGTGGTGTAGAGGAGGTTTTGGAGCAACGGATCGCATGGGAAGAGCGGGTGAGGTGTGGCGTGTGGATAAACAAGGGCGCGGGCGGGAGGGGGCAGGTTGGGGCAAGGGCGCTGGAGGAGAAGGGCGGACTGGAGACGTACTGGGGGACCGTGGCCGGGGTGGGAGTGACCACTCTTCCTCCTCTGAGCTACTATCCAAGTTAAATATCCGAGGCTTTGAACTTACTTTTATTGTTTCAGAATTATCATACGCGAAACTACTACCCAGACCACGCCGACACCCACCACCCAGACCACTACGTCAACCCATGGTGCTGGCATGGATATGAATTTTTTTTATTAAAAAAACTGGTCAATTTTTTCTAAAAATTTGTGTGTTGCCCTCGAAGGCGACGGAAGTTTTAAAATAAATTAACCTAGAAACCGAATATTTTGAAACTTTTTATATCACTATTGAGCTAATGTTGAGTACTTTCATATGGATAAACTTTCATGTGTCATAAGTTGAATATAAAAAATGAAGTATCTCTAAAAAACTTGCAACGGTTTCGGAAATGTACTACAACTGGCTCGTGCCAAACACTTGACATCTGTTCATCATTGTGATCAATGTTTCAAAACAACAAAAGACCACGCGGTGGATTGAAAAGAAAAATAAGAAGATTTCTCAGTGATCGAACGGCTTTACCGTATAGTGACGTTTATATACCAAAGGATAAACACAACCCTCATGTCAATATAAACAATTAAGTGTCAATCAACAATAGTGAATCGTCAACCCCAAAACACTGTATTGAACCTAGAGTGTCTTTTCGGCCAAACTGCGATTTCAAAAGACCTAGATCAGCTGATTTTAAGAATTTGAAAACCATTACTTTAACAGACAAAAGATCATATTTATCATGTGGATTATTGAATGCTCGCTCAATTTGCAACAAATCTCATGTTTTATGTGAAACCATTGTCGAAAAAAATTTTGATTTATTTTTTCTTACTGAGACTTGGTTACCAGGTGATGACAGTGTTGCCATTGGAGAATTGACGCCTGATGGATATAATTTTATCAATCTTCCCCGATCAATCGGACGTGGAAGTGGGCTCGGAATTGTTGCCACATCGAACATTAGTATTAAGGAAAATGCCCTTTCACCCAAGCACTTAGAGGGTCTTTCTTGCACGCTGTACATAAATACTACACCGGTGGATATCCTCCTGGCTTATAGACCACCCCAGTCAAACAAAAATCAGTTTTTAATTGAAATTGGTAAAATTTTATCCGATCTTTCTGCTTCAAAAAATGAACGTTTTCTTCTAGGTGATTTAAATCTGCACTTGGATAACACCAGTCTAACTGAGACCATTGAGTTTAATAACATTTTATCTACTCTGCACCTTAAGACTCATATATCCCAGGAAACACACAGCGCCGGCCACAGACTAGACGCTCTCGTTTCCAGGCAAGATAGTTTGTTTGAGATTAAACATCGTGTATCTGACATCGGTATATCGGATCACTACCTTATAAAGTGTGTCTTGAATACAGAAAAGCCGGGTCCGATTCGTAAAACTATTTCGACCAGAAATGTCAAAGATATTGATATCGAGCTATTAAAAAGTGACATTTCAAATGATTTGGATATTTTAAATATCAGCGATGTCTCGGATGCTACAACAGCTTATCATACAGTCTTAAGTGAAATTTTTGAATCACACGCTCCACTAAAGACAAAAACAGTCACCATCAGGCCTAACACAAAATGGTTTAATGACAATATCAGGAAAGCTAAAGTAACACGACGAAGACTGGAAAGAAAATACCTTAAATCGCGTTTACCTGGCGACAAAAAGGCGTATTTGGATCAATGTAAATTTGTTAAGTTTCTAATCAAGGATGCCAAAAAAGAGTTTTTGCAAAAGCGAGTTTTGGACTCTAAATCCGATATCAAACGATTATTTCAAACAGCAAAACAAATATTAAACTGGAAACCGGAGCCGGTGTATCCGGACAATGTCACAAAGGAAAAGTTGCCCTCTACTTTTGTAGACTATTTTGTGAACAAAATTGTCAAAATCAGTGCCGATATTGCCAGCGCCGCAGCAAATCAAACTGTCAAAGAAATAAGGGAAATTAACTGTGATGTGACATGCAATCTCAGTGAATTTCAACCGGCTACCAAAGAAGAAATTGAGAAAGCACTATCTGATTCGTCCTCAGCGACGTCAGAACTAGATCCTATTCCAACTAATCTTATTAAATCGTGCAGGGACATAGCCGTTCCCTCATTACTGCACATCGTCAATCTCTCCTTAGCCAGTGGTACCGTTCCAAAATTGATGAAAAATCCAGTTGTTAAACCGCTCTTGAAAAAGGCAAAATTGGATGGAATAATCTTAAAAATTACCGCCCGGTCTCCAACCTCAGCTTTGCTTCAGAACTTACAGAAAAATCGTCGCAAACAGGATCAATCAACATATTTCACAGAATAATTTAAGTGAGCCATTTCAGTCCGCGTACAAGATTTCACCGTACAGAAACTGCACTTCTGCGCGTGCATAGTGATATCGCCGCTGCAATCCAGCATAGGAAATTGTGTGCTCTTGTTTTGCTTGACTTGAGTGCCGCTTTTGACACCATAAATCACAGAATTCTCCTAAATCGTCTAACACAAAGATATTTAATCCATGAAACAGCTCGTAAGTGGATTACATCTTACCTAAGCAATAGATCGCAAACCATTATCGTGAACGGTATTCACTCCCCACCATCTTCGCTAACGACTGGAGTGCCCCAGGGCAGTGTTCTTGGACCGCTACTGTTTACCATGTATGTTGCACCGGTGGGTGACATTATTAGACGCCACGGTCTGTCGTTTCATTTTTATGCAGATGACACGCAACTCTATGTGTTTTTAATAGCAGCTCTATGGCACAGGCAAGATCCATTCTTGAACGTTGTATACAAGATACAAAACTGTGGATGATGTCGAACTATCTCAAGCTAAACGACGATAAGACCGAAATTATTGTTATTGGTTCACCCCATAGCACGCGCCAAATACCCTCGTTTGAGATCTGTGTTGGAAATAGTGAAATTGCTAGTAGTACGTCAGTAAAAAATCTTGGAGTTATTTTTGATTACAATCTATCCATGAAGGAGTTTGTTACCTCAAAGTGTCAAAACGCCATTATCAACCTTAGAGCTATTTCAAAAATTCGCAAATATCTTGACTACGATACTACCCGAACACTAATGCAAGCATTGGTTATCTCCAAGCTAGACTATGCCAACAGTTTGTTATTTGGAGTGAACAAATCTCTCCTTCAAAAACTCCAAATAATACAAAATTCTGCAGCGCGTGTTATTGCTGAACTAAAACGATCGGATCACATAACACCGACGTTAATATCTTTACATTGATTGCCGGTTGAAGCTCGTATTTGGTTTAAGATTTTGCTAATATGTTTTAAATGTGTCCGAGGTGAAGGACCACAGTGTCTCTGCGATCTTCTAGTACCATATGAACCATCCAGATCTCTTCGTTCATCTAGTCAAATGCTACTGAAAGTTCCCCGGTCACGTTCGCGTTTTAGCATAAACGCGGAAAAAGACGACGGTCGGCTAGGGCGACTGGTGAATGACGCACCAGCCGCCACCGCAAATTGTAAGATGAATAGGATTTTACATAATGGCCGACCGTTGTTGTATCTAACTGCCACAACGGATATTGGCATCAATGCAGAGCTAACTTGCGATTACGGTGACAGGCGGGAAAATTTGTGGTGGCGGGAGCAGGTCATACAGCATACGTTAAACTTGTGCTTGAATGCTCAAACAAAGAACGAAAAACTTTTTTCAAAATGCAAGAACTATGTAATCTTGTACACAACCAAAACGAAATATGGCCTAACTTACTGTTTAAAAATAAAGAAACCATCTGACGTTGTATTGGAGAAAAAAGAGGATTGCAATCAAAATAATAATTCATATTTATTTCAAAAACTTTATAGACATCTTCGAATGTTACGAAAAGAAGAACACCTCATAAAGACAAGTCGGCCCATGCAAAGGTCATTATTTTTTTTACTTTTCAAACAATTCATTTTATAAAGGGTTAAAAAGTAAAGCGAATCAATAAATGGTAAAAAATAAAAGCGTACCATTCGTATACATTTATATTATATTTTATAGATTCCACATTAAAAGTAAAAGCTCTCGTGTCGCTCTCTTTTGAACTTTCTCTGGAACTATGTAACTTTACAAAAATTGTTTACAAACTTCAAGAAATTTCAGGTTCCAAATTTTTGAGCTTGTGTTTAATTTTAGTACTCTCCGTTCATTTATTCAATTCATTTATATATCAAATACTTTATAGGCATCTTCAAATGTTACAAAACGAAGACAATAAGATAAAGCCAAGTTGGCCCATGAAAAGTTTATCAACTTTTTACTCTTCATGTAATTTATTTTATAGAGTGTTAAAAAGTTTAACGAATTAACACATGGTAATAAATAAAATTTATGTGCGTTCATATTATCTTTTATAGACATCAAACGACACAGTAAAAGGAAACACTCTCGTTTCATTCTCACACAGGGTTCGTGTTTGTTTTGTTGTTCATAAACGTGTCTGTTTATTGTTCATAAATATGCATATTACGACCTGTTTTATAGATAAAGGCAAACGAATTTGTGAAAATTTAAAATTATCAACAATTCTTCCTTAACTTTTTCTGCAACTATGTAACTATATAAACAATTTATTTACTAACTTAAATAAATTTATTTTAGGTTCCACATTTTTGAACTCGTATATAACTTTAGCACTCCTGCTTAAGTGCTTACGAAAATGAACGACAAACTATTTCATATAATCATATAATTTATTTTATAGAGTGTTAAAAAGTAAAACGAATCAAAACATGTTAATAAATAAAATCGTACAATTTATGTGCATTTATGTTATATTTTTCTAGACATCACATAACACCGTAAAAGGAAACACTCTCGTGTCTTTCTCAGACAAGGTTCCTGTGTGTTTTTGATGTTCATTAAGCGTCTGCTTATTGTTCATAAAATACATATTGTTTCATATGTTATCTGTTTCATAGATAAAGACAAACACATTTGTAGAAAAATTAAAATTATCAACAATTCTTCTTTAACTTTTTCTGCAACTACGTAACTATATAATAAATTATATATCAACTTTAATAAATTCATTTTAAGTTCCTAATTTTTTAGCTCTCCCCGTTAGAAATTGCGCGCATCGAGTTGCGCAGGATAGTGAAAAATGGCGAGCTGGATCAGATCTGTACGCGCTATCATCAAGTCGGCAGAGAGCAATTGTTGAAAGAATTCGGGCGACCGGATTTCGATAGACGCCATGAGCCCCACTTGGCGGTCTATGAGACAGATTGACGAAATTGCAGAAGAGGTATAATTACTTATATTTGAATCATACTCAAATTGATGCGTTTATTTTTGTTATCTCTGTTGAATATTTGATTTCTAACAAGGATACAATGTTTTAGATCAAAGAAATGTCGGATGATACATGTGACGATATAACCGACCCACAAATCAGGCCTCTCATTTTCTCGCTGTTGTACTCTCGCACCCTGACACGCTATATGCTGCAGGAAGAAAATGAGTTAGACGGCGATGATTCAGACAAGGACGGGGACTATGTAGTCTCGGATGTAAGAACCTCTAGGAATTTATTACATAATTTTATTTATTTCAATATTATAGAACAACAATTCTATTAAATATTATATACCGGTCTCCCACTCATTAAGTTTTAATAGTTCATACCCATTTTACATTTCTATCAAAAGTAAGATTCTTTCTTATTTAATATACCTTCGGTGTTACAGAGTGACAGAGAAGAGGACGACAAGCTACAAACCGTATGTTTTAGGTTTAACTTAGTTAGATACTGGTTTTCGCAAGAGCAGTAAAAAAAGACTAAGATGAATGCTATAACAGTTATATATTACAGTATAAGTAAATGCTGGGTTCCAAAAACATTATGTTAAAATATATACATGAATTGTTGTAGATTACGGTATAGATGTAAATTTGATATTGCAGAGTGAGAGAGAGAGGAACCAGAGGAAACAAAAGAAGAAGAAAGATTAGTACGTAAATAAAAGAAATAGAATAATAATACGCTTTTACCAAACTAAACTAAAATTAGAGTTTGAAGAATACAATTGGGTTACTAGTTTCCAAACAACCTGGCTCTTTTCCTCAGGACTGAAGTTACATTATATTGCATACTTACATTTAAAGGTTTAATTTATGCATCTGAAGAATGTAAAATTTTATTTCCCATTTCAAGTCATTAAAATTTTATACATCACATGTATTCATGGGTCTATTAAATTACATGTGATATATGATATAAAGTTTTCTATCAGTTCTTATCAATCATTTAAGAATAAAATATAAAAGCTATAAGACACAAGCAATTCTGTTTGGCACATATGAAGCAATAAATAAGTACTCCACCTTGCAGTCTCATGTGAAATGAATATTTTACTTTTACGCAAGAAGTAAATGATGAAACGAAATATTGTGTCATCTACATATATCAAGAACAAAACACGGTGAACGAGTTCTTTCACCTTTAGATAATACCCAATTCCTCTGGCAACAAAGACCAGTCTAACAAATCAAGTGCCGTTGATAACCGGGTAAGTTTGAAGTAAACTAAATAGTATATTTTGTCATTTAAGAATTATATATTAACAAGAATTATGATTCAGCATTCACAATCCAATCTTTTAACCGAGGAAAGCAAAACAAAAATTTACTCTGTGAATATTAAATTTTAATTGTGTATGATATTTAAAATGAATAAATTATCACAAGTTAAAGAAATGTTATCTTTATGTATATTGGAATGTATATGTGTAATTCAATTAAGAGTGAAATATAAAAATTACGAAACATAAAATCTGTCACTTATCGAATCATCCACACCTTTCCTATTGCACCTTGTACTCTTCAATTTTAATGTATGTATTATTTTCACTAAATAATAGGGGCAAGGATTTGGATTAAAAAAAAACAAACAAAGAACAAAACAAAACGCAGTTAACATCTTCTTTTCATCTGCAGACAAAACCAGATTCCCCTGACTCCCAGAATGAGCCTGGCACATCAACCGGAGTCACTGACAACGGGGTAGGTTTAAAATAAATAAGTTATATGTTTGACAATTTATTAATTAAATTAAATACAAACATTCCACTTAAAAGCTGACTAGGGCCATTTTCAGATCAGCAGTATTTTTTGTTTCAAATTTGGTGAAATGCAAAGGCATTTTTGTCACTTTAGTGATTACGTCGTAAACGGCAGAACAAAACTCTATTTTGTGTTACATACATATAAAAGGCCAAACATGCATTACCCCTTTTTTATTTTCAGTCGAGTTCAACTGAGTCGCATGACAGAAGCAACAAACGTGCTGTTCCTGTTAAAGATACACGGGTACATTTATATGCAACGAATAAAATGTATTAACCATTCATTGTATGGGATATAAAAACATTAACTGTTAATTTTTACTTGCTCTTCATTGTATTCATAATTTTAGTGTTAATAATATTTAATTATTAAGAATTTATTTTTACACATATTAATGTTGCAGGTTCGAGCAAAGAAACACAAATCTAGTTGTTCTTTTCCGAATTGCCCTTTCATTGGATGGGATTTAGGTATTTATTTGTTTTTTTTTTATCTTAATAAATATGATTGAACATACATTTCTACTTTGATATTTGTCCAATAATGACTTGAGCATGTTTTATGCATGTATTGGTTGAATTTTTTAGTTATGCAATAATTAATATGTTTGATTACGATCGATATTTAACTATGCTACTCTTTTAGGGAGACATTACAGACAAGTACATGGCTGCTCGAACGCAGAGTCAAGGGCTCATCTATACGCCCGGAAGAAAGAGCAGCCATGCAAAAGGGTGAAAGAGGCGTGCGTAGTAGAAGGCAAGGTATCTGAATTATTGGACAGTGTTGAGTCATGCACGATATATAAACCTTCATATCTAATAATAATAAAACCTTTTTTGTTAAGTCGTTGTATTCAAATGTCCAGTGTATATTTTTGTGCATAGCACCTGAGTATATTTATATTGCAGGATGTTCTGCGTACACATTGTACCTTTCGCAACACATGCGAAAGGTGCATAAAACCACAATACTGAAATATAAGAAGGAGCACAGGCCAGTTTCCGAAGAGAGGGCACCTATTGAATCTTGTTTATTTTGATATGAATTTAGAATTATTGACTTAGTTTCATAAAAGTAAATATATTTGTTTAAAAACGTCTGTGTTTGTAAAAGAATAATGGCCTTTAAAAATTTTCATGCTTCAGAGTAATACAGAACTTCCCGGTCAAGTGTCATCTACCGAAGAAATGAGGGTGTGCGAAAAGGTAGCATGAAATATTGTATGGTTAAAGAAAGGTTCTTTTTTCATTCTATTTTGCATCTAGTGCCTGACAAAAACGTATTGGTTATTAAATTTAAGTATAGATCTATACTTGTAAATACAAGCATACAAGTGCATATAGCTACAAAGAAATATATAGTATTTGACCTGATGATAACCATGTTTCTGTATAAAAGTGAAATATTATATATAATTTTAATTTAAACCGTTTAATGAATTATGGCATAAACTTTCAGTTTGATGTATTTTGATGAACAACTTATATAGCACTATTATTCTGAAACAGAATGACTCATCGCTGTTAAGTGGGCAAACGCGAGAATTGATCAAAAAGTGGAGAAGTTACAATATATACTCAAAGAACAAGTCTGAGGCCACAACGGTTGTCCACGAACGGCTGATGATTCGTGCCTTTTCGCACACCTTCCCGCGTCAACTACCAAGTGAAATTGTCGGCAACTGAGAAAGGCTTATGACGTCGACTGGGTTTCTCATCGCTGAAAAGGACTTTGCGAGGAGTGGAACTCTGAAAAAACAAGTAATATATAATTATATTTATTTTTGAGTAGATATAATACAATTAAGAATAAATGTTTTAAAAGCCATGTCTAAATGTGCCAATTAGTAACGGAATAACAGGTAACAAAGTGCTTGTTCTTCCATATAGAATTAGTTTATATGTATTGCATATTATAGGTTGGCACTGTGAAGAGCAATATTTGTTCTTTGAGGTACCTTTTGAGGTACCTCGAAGTCGACTCTTTCTGAGTCCCTTTTAGCACCATACAACGTGCGATCAGGCTCTCTAACGACTGGATAGAAAGCCGCGCCCAGGAGACTAGCCGCAGAAAGATGGAGGTCGCGGCTAGAGATGTAGAGACACTCCTGAACGCAGAGGAAATGGTATCGTACTACACATCTACAGTCGCTAGAGAGGCCATCAAACGGATCGCACGTGTACAGGAGATGAATTCCGCAGAGGTAAAATATTAATCTTCAAGTCAAATACTGTTATCTGGTAAGTCATTGAATACTGCTTAGTCAATTTTGTCGATAAGACAGCATAGATTTTAAACAACTGCAGATTATTTCTTGCTGTATTGTGTCCCTTTACAAGGATTTTAATGCCTGATCATTTTAATGTGAATTTTGAGAAAATCATTAGAATTTTCGTGTTCTTCTATTTTTAGCTCCTCAGCAATGTCGAACTGACAAGAATCAGAACTTTTCTGCAGGCCTTGCTCCTGTGCAAGAATGGCCAACGAGCAGGTTGCACAGTGAACATGACCCTGCAGGAATTGTCTGATGCAAAAAGAACTCCGAATGGGAACCACAGCATATTTGTTCATATGCACAAGACTTTCTCCTCTTATGGACCAGCGAATATACTGGTTGATCCCGAATGGATGGAATATTTCCGAGTGTGGCAAGGTACTTTTAGTTTGATTTAATTAGAGTTATATATTTAGTCACGCAGCCCCAGCAAAATATATCCATACATCACAACTGCGTTAAATTAGTTACTTCCCTGCATAGACGCATAAATTCTTACTAACTACTCCTACTACTACTACTACTACTGCTACTACTACTACTACACACACAGATATATATATATATAAATATATATATATATACATATATATATATATATATATATATATATATATATATATATATATATATATATATATATATATAAGAAGTGATTTTCGCTATAAATTCTTGTTCACAGACATAATTAGACCTAGGCTGGTAGACCCTGTTAATCCCTGTGACGCGCTGTTCTTAACGCTGAGTGGTCAGAAGCAGTCTAATGCCAATATGGCCACTCAGCTCAAGGCCCACTTTGCTAAAATTGGATTTAGTGAGGTAACGGCGACAAAGATCAGAAATTCAACCGTCTGCAATGTAAGTTTATACTTTATAAAACTTAGCAATAATCGCTATAAGTCCCAATACCTGATAAGAGTACATTGTTCTTTAAAGCAACTATTCATTTTAATAACTCATACTTTAATCACCATTGCATTGCACCATACTATGTTTTTGGTTATCTTTTTGTAAACTACAATTCACAAAGTTGGTAACTGCAAGAAAATAGTTAATAAATAAAATGAATAACATTTTTTTTATAATTTTACACAAAAAAGACCACATAAAACTAGATTCAGATGTCACGCTTTTAACATATTATTTACAAAATTATATATATATATATATATATATATATATATATATATATATATATATATATATATTATATATATATATATATATATATATATATATATATATATATATATATATATATATTAATTTATTTATTTTAAGCTTGCAACTGTTGCAACTGAATCAGCGATGTGTGAGCTTTCCAGGCATATGACACACAGCCGCGCCACGTCACGCCGCTTTTACCAAATAAAAGAAAATCAGTTGGCGTCAGATAGGGCGCACTACCTGATTGACGCCGGGATGAAGCGGGCGGCAGCTGCTCAAGCTGTAGTTGTAAGCTTTTTTTTCATCTTATTTAAAAAAATAAGTATATAACATTTAATTTTACTTATGTTTTACTTCATTTGAACGAAAGGCCAAGAAGGTTATATTCAATTATTACTTATTATTATTACTTTTAGGGCAGTTTATCACATGATCCAGGTTCGCTGGCATTAGAGGCACAAGAAGAGACCGACAGGGTATTATTGTTGTTTTGTTAATATTATTAATAACTATCTTTTATTACTCTGTGTTTTGCTTCAATTATATAAAAAATATATATATATTATAAAGTTATGACTTAATTTGCTTGCTTTAAAGGGTTTTAAGTGCTTATAGTTTGTGATTTTTTAATTGTAGACTGATTTAGAACGTCCTGCTTCTCCAGTGGAGGATATGTGCTTACCATCAACGTCTTATGACGTCCACAATGTAATATATTTCCCTTACTTACGTAACGACTAAACATAGTAGACTTTGGTGCTAGAAAGTAACCAGCACCACTTGCTGGACAAAAACTTATGATTCACGCTGAAACTCCCGTAGTTCATTATTATAAACAGTAATTTTTACACTCATTATTGCAACTGAAAATAAAAATAAAGCGGAAATTTGAATATTGCAGATGAGTCCAGAGCGACCACCCAGCCTGCTTTCTTCGGAAACCTGCCAAGTATGTGGAAACATTTTAAATTATTTTTTAAAACTGATGTTGATAAGCATATTTAAAGAAGATGGAATTTATTATTTTTGTCACTTTTTGTAACGGCACTGTTTTAAGAATCCTACGTTCGTGCATATAATAACATGGACTTTTATGTTCTGTTTAATATATATTTACTGGAAGGTATACTACATATGAGAAACAAAAAAAATAATTTGAATTTATATAGGACGAAGAGGATGATGAAGACGAAAATACTCCATTGTCACAGGTTGTATAAGTACTTTTCTACATATTACTCACTTTTACTTCAAAATTAATAAATACATAAACTAAAAGTCACAAGCTATGGATGCAAATGTATATATACAAATATTAATTTATTTTAATTCAAATTTATTTATGTGGACAGGTCAGAGGAATTCGTGGTGGCGTGTTTCACGACCACGCTACCAGGAAGCAGGACGCTCTAGATAGCTACTGTGACAGCCATTCCGGGGTGAACGCTTTCATAGTTAGCGAAATAACAAGTGTGAGTAAAATTTAGTGTGAACGTTTGAACGAGTTTGATTTGACCTATCATTGATGCCATAATGGACTTTTTAAGCTTTTTGTTAGCTTAAAGCAGTATGTTTCAATTAGAATGGTACGTTTTTTTCTCTTCTTTTATACTATTAGTACTTGCAGTGTACAACATTTATAAATAAAGGAAGTAAAAACAAAACAATTAAGATGTATACTATTTCCAGGATGTCTCAAACCCGACGAAGTTTAGAGTGTTTACTGAAGAGCAACATAACTTATTTATTGAGCTAACACGTGATCAGCTGAACGACAGCTTGAGGAGCAACAAAGCGGCCTCAAGCAAAGAGGTTTTTGACACCTTGTTGTCTGCCGAAGAAGGACGGAATCTGTACGACCACAAAAAGAAAGAATACCCCGAAACGTACCGATTAAAATTTAAAGAAAAATTCAAATCCATATTTCGCAACGAAATGAAGAAGAAGAAGAAAGGTTTAAGCTATAAAACCTTTTAACAAAGAACAATATCATCATCATAAGAAGCGTTATTATGTCGTGGTCACTATCATTTGAAATTTCGTTGCTTTCTCTTAACAACACTGTTTCCGTGATGTGGTTGCCTCTGTTTGCGGACTAATTTAACTCATTTAAATTATGTTGTTTACGGAGATTGTTCGACTGCTTTTCTTCCTATAAATTTTGGAGGTGAAGAAAAGTTTTGAAATCGACCTAAAATTCCTATGTGATATGCCGCAAGTTTTTTGTTGCATTGATGTGTTCAGCGCTGTTGAATTGATGTGATCTTTATATGCCACTATGCTTGTAATAACTTATTGAGAAACATTATGGTGTTTTTCTGTAAATGAAACAGACACTGGTCTTTATGTAATTTTTATGTGATTTATGTTTATTAAATTCTACTCTTGTTATTGTGCTTAACATATTCAGACTTAGTCTGGTATTACTCTACAAATGTTAGCTTAACTTGTCAAATGTTGCATTTTATTTTTATGTAAACTCTCCTGGAATAACAGCACTCAATGATATTTAAAATTGTAACTCATGTTAGAATATAAATGAGAAAAAAAACAAAGAAGGCAAAAAAGGAAAGATAAAAGAAATAAAAATGAAAGATAAAAAAAATGCCAAATAGAGTTCGGTGAAAGATCTGTAACTATGCTATGCCAGACTTCACCTCCCTTTATATGGCAACAATGATGACAACAATGATTGAATAAAGATAAAACGAAACTGCGTCATGATTCTAAGCTGAAGGGGAAAATATTTCGAATTAACCACTATGAGGAATAACATATCCAACAAACCAATTTGGTTTGCTTCTTTTGTTACTTGTGACAAAATAAGAACTCATGACTCAATTATTGGAGAACGGTGTACATTTTATGCTATACAAAAGTATTTCAGTAGCACAATGATGGTGTACTTTTCAAACATTATATGATTATAAACAGTGAGAAGTTTCTGTGATGTGGTATGTTTGCATCATGAAAGATTTGAAAAATTAAGAAAGCTGAAATTTTTGAGAATGTAATACAACTAAGAGCAATTAACAATAGAAAGTGTTAAAAACCTCAGAAGACAAAAAAATAATAAGAGAGGAATGAAAGGAGAATAAAGAAAACAAAACTTGCCAAATAGAGCTTGGTGAAAGATCTGTTTTCGTATCTGGGAACTGTGGATATTGTTACGATGCAGAGACAATTGAGGAGTGCATTTAAAGTATGCTGCTCAAACAAAAGGAGGTTTCTGTTTTACGGTATTTTATAAATTCTCATATACATTACATTACAACATTAAAGAATAATAATTGAAAAAAAAAACTAAATAACTGATGAAGAGAATGAGAAACGCGGGAAAGAAAACATAATTTCAAATCAAATAGGCAAGAACTTGTCGTATACTTATGAGACAATATTCAAGAAAGTGAAATTTGGAAGGGTATAAAACAATCAAAGGCTATTTACAGACAAAATAATAAACAAGGAATAAGCGATATAACAGAATAAAGACCGACAGAGCCAAACAGAGTTCGGTGAAAGATCTGTTTTTGTCCACTCTCAGACTTCACCCCTCTTTGTCTGGCGCCAATGAATGCAACAGTCACTGCTATATGGTGAAATACACGAACAATGTCATGATTGTTTAATGAAGGAGAAAGGAATAAACCAATATTAGGAATAACATATGATTCGAAAATAGTTTCTGTCTAATCCATCATTTTTTATAAGAAAATAACACGTTATGAAAGATATTTGATGGGATAACTATGTGCAGTTTTCAATTCAGAGTCAGATAAGAGGAACATGATATACTATCATATACAAAAGTTAACAATTTCGTTAATAAATAAATAAAATAACGAAAGGACAAAATATAGAAAAATAAGCGTAAGAAAGGATGGTGGGAGATCTGTTGGTAATGGTAATCACTTTCAAATCTCACTTCCCTTTATCTTTAGACCCAACCCCTCCCCCTCCCATCCCTCTCACCCACCTTAAAGCCCATCCCCCCTTTTAAGTCTCCCAAACAAAATGCCCCCTCCATATGCCTAGCCCCACCTCCTCCCAATCCCCCCCCCCCCCGGAAATTTTATAATTTTTATTTTGGACCTCATATTATTTATTTATTATTTTACTGTATTGAACTATTATATCCTGATTTTTGTTTCATTTTTAAAACTTACCTAATTCTTTTGCATTTCAAAGCCCGGAAACTCATAAACTTAATTCTCTGAAGTCACAAAGATATCAATGGTTTGTGAAAAATATTAAACAGTACTAAAAAAAACTGCAGTCTAAAATATTACCTAATAACCCGAATTCTAATGGAAATTACAATAATAAATTACAATAATAAATCACGACAACATAAAATGCAATTTTAAATGCCGACTGACCTCGCAATCGGTCTATAGATTGTACTGAGCAATGATCAACTATACAATAATTTGCAATTTTAAATGCACGCGGAATCATCAGTCATAAGAGAAATTGCAATTTCAAATACGGACTGACCCTATAACCAAACTATGAAGTGTAATTTACAAGGTAGATTCATCTCCATTTGTAATGAAACTGCAATTTTCACTGATCTTGGTCAGGGGTTTAGGCCGGGGGACAGGCCTTGTCGGGGAGGGGGGAGCTTGAGCCGGTTACTTATCTTTAGTTAAGAAATAATTGTGTACAGGAAACAAATATACAGTTTTAACAGGAGAAACACTTCACATTTCGCATGGGTTGTGTATTGTAGAAGTCTTCTTCCAAGTTCATTTATTGAACAAATAACCAACAAAGATCAAAACAAAATAGATAGAGTTATCTCGGAGGCCGACAGTCACAAGTGGTACATTCATGGGCCAAATTAGATTTTAGACAGCCAGATTAGTTTCAAGTTTTAGACACACCAGTATACACCAATGCAAAATTACATATAACGAAAAACACATGCATACGAACAAATGGGTAAAAAACACCTTTATTACCGCCGTATTTAGCTGCCACAATAAGAAAATGACTATCTACAAAAATCTCTGCAAGGTCTAAAATTATATTTTTCATTAATTTTTCCATTTGTTCTTGCTCTCCTCTTCTAAACTTACTATCAGTATAGAGTTTTTAATAAAACCTGTTCGATCCATTTGAATATATCCATCATATGGACCACATAACTACACAACCAAAAACTTACTACCATACAAAAATGCCCGGCGAGTGTGATATTCTATTTTGGTTTTAACCATACGACGAAACAGATATAATATTCTTAATATTTACCGTACAGACTGTACCAGAAACGATTTATAGTACTGTAGATGTTCTAAAACATTGTTCAAATGTATCCCCAATTATCGCCCGGAATGGACGAAAGTTTCAAAGTCCTGCCTTCGGCCTGCATTATTAGACCTTTTTATGATACTGATAGATGGCCGATTGCAGTTTATTACCAGGCGTATACATTATCTCCTTATAATAATTAAGTAAAATATTGTTAAGAGTTTTTTTCTGAAATAAAACATTTGGTATTTTTGTTTGCTATTGTGGGTTCGACTCCAACAGAGTGCTAGCATAACGATTTCTTATGCGTTAAAAATGCACTTTCCGGTGGTAGCTTACAATGTCAAATATATTTATTTGGGTAAAAAAAGAAATATTGCACACAAAAATACTCGAATTCATTCATCGAGAACGCTTAAGTAAAATCACGTCGATTTGTGCATTATTCAGGGAGATTTCAGCTGAAAAGCTCTCCTTTGAGCATTGTACCTGATTGAAAATGTGTAGTGGCTTTGTCGATCTGTTCATTTCTCTCTGCTAAGATAATATAACTCAGTTCAAATGTTGCTCTAATTTCACCCATGGACCGCAAAAGTAAAAGCGGTCTATATGCTAATTTATAACATAAGTGCAACATATTTATGTTGTTAGAAGAAGCATAATTTAAAGGTTATGTAGGACGTACGTATCAGTGGGTGTACTGGCGGTGCCGTCTTGCTCATTCACCCATACTTAAAATTTTCTAAGGCCAGGATCCCCTTGGCATTACATATACTTGTACTTGTAATATAAAGATGTTGCTCCGGAATGCATTATGCAGAAATTGAAGACATCACGTCCAACAGTTTTTGGAAAGACAGAACATTCATAGTCGACCAGATATTGATGTCATATAATATTCGGATATCGGACAAAATTCCCCAACCTATAACATTAGTTCGGCATATTTATACCAAGGGTAGAATATTAATTTTAAAAGCTACGTACCAAGGGAATATAAGTGTATTACTGGTGGTGCAACTCGGTGCATTTCTCTATTCTCAGATACCACAACTCGGTTCAAAAGTTGGTCAGATTTCACCGATACTTAAAATTTTATACAATCAGGACTCCACTCTTCGGCATTACACATACTTCTACTTGTAATATAAAAGTGTGCCTCCGTAATGCACTGTGAATACATCATGTTTATCGCGTCCAATATTTTTTTTTTGAAAGGCATGAGTAATCATACTCGGCTGTTTCTGTTGAATAATATTCGGAAACCGTACAAAATACCCTAACTTAAAAAGAATAGTGCAGCATATTTGTGTTTGGAGTAGAAGAATATTTTAAAAGGCATTTACCAAAGTTATACCGATGTGTATATTGGTTGTGCGTTTCGGTTTATTTCTCTCTTCTGCGATAATACAACAAATTTCAAAAGATGTTCCTATTTAACCTATAGTTCAAAATTCGACCGGCCCTCTTTGGCCGAAGAGTCGTACCAATGCTAAGTGTTGGCAACAGATCCCAATAGTAGTAAATGTATGTAAGAGGCTTACGTAGGGAAAATAGTGCATAAATGACCACGACTCCTGTCTCCTGCCACTGTGGGATGCAATCCACGCCACAGTGCGTTGATGTGACTGGAGTCCTTACAATGAAGAAGACCCCAGCAGCTGAACATCAAACTGGAACGCACAACATATTGCCACGCTATTATGCGATTAACGTGGGAACGTTGTTAGCCTCGTGTCTGGAGTCAAGTAGATCTATGGAAAAAGACTATTGCAGTAAAACCTCAGGTTGAGAACTATATCCGTCCAAAAATGAAGCAAATGGAAAGCACAAAGGGAACAGAGGTCACTATCTAATTCCAATGGGTCACATTGGCAGGCCAAAAATTAGGAAGAAAATGTATTGTAAGATTATGTTTTACCGTAATTGAGGTGTTTATTTGCGGGGAAGGTTTGGGTGTCGGTGAGGGTGGTGGGGGTGAGATACCAGCGGAACTGCTGCACGGCAGTAAGACTGGTACCCCGAGGAGGGTCTGTATCTGTGAGATCTGGCCCTTCATAGAGTTAAGGGGCTCCTTTAAAATTTAAAGGGGCGGACCCGTAATTTTCTTATAATGATTTACAATTATAATTTACAACTTATGCATCAATATTATTTTTGTTCAACCATAGATATCTAACTGCTTGTCTAAATTGTCCTTTCTTTAATATTATAGATATACAAGTCAATTTTATAGGAAATATTCTGTGTATTAATTATTTTAGGAAAATTAAAATAAACCTGATTTTGATTTTTATCTTCCAGGTGAAACTTGAAATCCGTCCTTTAACATAGGGCCTCAAGGGAAATTTCAAGGTTCATTTCTTCAATATTATACATACACACTTCAATTTTACAAAACCACATTTCACAATATATTTTCAACCCTAACCCCATACAGGTGACGCAGACACCTGACATCTAACTCCTCAGGTGACGCAGACACCAAAAATTATTTTCAACCCTAACCCCATACAGGTGACTCAGACACCAAAATAGTAGTGTAAATAACTAGCTTATTATTGACTTGCCGTGCATCGTTTCGCTAGAAAAAACTAAAGATTTACGCTCTAACAAGGGGCTACCGGTTGTTTTTGGAGTAAATGGTTCCATGTTCATTTGTTTCTTATCAACATTTTACAGCTTTTACCCCTCAGAGTTTTGACACCGTTATACTTACAAGGTCAATTATCTGAACAAAAATGGGTTTCACCATAGGCTTGACTCGGAAGACATAAAAGAACACAAAGTATATTTGCAGGGAAGGTTTGGGTGTCGGCGAGGGTGGTGGGGGTGAGATACCAGTGGAACTGCTGCACGGCAGTAAGACTGGTACCCCGAGGAGGGTGTGTATCTGTGAGATCCGGCCCTCCATAGAGTCAAGGGGCTCCTTTAAAATTTAAAGGGGCGGACCCGTAATTTTCTCATAATGACAGCTAAATACAGCGGTAATATAGATATTTGCGTTCAATTTTATGATGTATTTACAACTTATGCATCAATATTATTTTTGTTCAACCATAGATATCTAACTGCTTGTCTAAGTTGACCTTTCTTTAATATTATAGACATACAAGTCAATATTATAGGAAATATTCTTTGTATTAATTATTTTAGGAAATTTAAAATAAACCTGACTTTGATTTTTATCTTCCAGGTGAAGCTTGAACTCCGTCCTTTAACATAGGGCCTCAAGGGAAATTTCTAGGTTTATTTCTTCAATATTTTACATATACACTTCAATTTTACAAAACCCCATTTCACAATAGATTTTCAACCCTAACCCCATACAGGTGACGCGGACACCCGACATCTAACTCCTCCGGTGACGCAGACACCAAAATAGTAGTGTAAATAACTAGCTTATTATTGACTTGCCGTGCATCGTTTCGCTAGAAAAAACTGAAGATTTACGCTCTAAAAAGGGGCTACCGGTTGTTTTTGGAGTAAATGGTTCCATGTTCATTTGTTTCTTATCAACATTTTACAGCTTTTACCCCTCAGAGTTTTGACACCGTTATACTTACAAGGTCAATTATCCGAACAAAAAAGGGTTTCACCATAGGCTTGACTCAGAACACATGAACCCCAATTTTGTTTAAAAGAACACAAAGTTTTATCATCCTGAAATATTTGGGGCTCAACCCTAAACACACATGGGGGTTAGACACCACAGGTTACGCAGACACCACAGCCAGGTGACGCAGACACCAACCCAGGTGACGCAGACACCATGGCCAGGTGACGCAGACACCACTCAGGTGACGCAGACACCAATCCAGGTGACGCAGACACCAAACCCAGGTGACGCAGACACCACTTAGATATAACCATTACTAAGGAGCATGGAAAATTTGGACCATTTCTTCGAATCAAACGTGATGAGAGATGGTGTGCTTTATCACCATCTTTGTGGAAGATTGTGAGAGATTGAAAAATTTACGCAACATTGGCTGCAAACTGTACTTATTGATTGATTGATTGGTTTAACGACACTAGCAACCCGTTGGGGTCATATTGTGTCAGTTCTGTTGATATAGAAAGACTCAGTTGAAACTGAAATCGATTAAAATAGACAAAACAAGTAGTGTATACATCTACAATCAACTAAATCCAGTTTAAAACTTACTGTATATGTGTATTTCTTTCAGAAAAGAAATAATTTTGCTTGGTGCTACGCTTGTAAAAAGGTCCTTCATGGAATTCACACTGTAGTAGCGTGAACGAATGTTCTGAAAATCTACGCAATTGAGTAGAATATGTTTTGCAGTCAAACGTTCTTGACAACCAATACATTGTGGAGGCGCATCGCCTCTCAGAAGATATCCGTGGGTGATGTATGTATGCCCGATTCGAACTCTATGCATAACCGTTGTGTCGCGAATACTGCCAAGAGCTAGGTGTTTTTGTCCAACTGTTGGTTGGATTTGAAAGAATTTGTTATTTCTTTGCTCATTTTACATACCTTGAAATATGGGGTTTAAATCGGAGGATGGTATAAAATGGTCGGATATGTTGCAGTTTAGCGCCTCTTTTGCTGCCTGGTCCGCAGCTTCATTACCCGATATGCCCACGTGGGTTGGCACCCAGCAAAATACTAGGGATTTGCCTTGTTTGATTGCCCTTTCATAACGTTCTATTAGGTCTAGAATCATTGTGTTCGACACTTGCAGATTTTCTAGTGACTGTAAGACAGATAAGGAATCGACACAGATAACAAATTTTTTGTACCTACTAATCTTGCCAATTTCCATGGCTAACTGGAGTGCCCGAACATCCGCGGAAAAGATGGAGGAGCCGTTTTGCAATCTTGTTTTCACGGTATTTGATTTTGTAACTATTGAGGCAACAACTTTGCATCCGTCCGTGTATATGAAATGGTGGTGAAGGTAGGTTTCCTTTATCTCAGCAAACCTAACCTTGAACTCTTCAGCATTTGTTGCGTCTTTGAAAAGTTTGTCAGAGTTTTGACTATGGTTGGTCTTTCCATGTATTTTCCATGTTGGGTGTTTCGAAACTTTTAAGTTTGCAATTTGCTCGACTTTGATTCCGGTATTATTAAGGTGGTTACGGATTCTAGCGCCAAAGGGTACGATAACCCTGGGGTGTGTGCTTAGGATTTCTGAATGGTCTTTTTCGAACACTGTCTCAAAGGTGGGGTTTTGCTTATTTGCGCATAGTGTTATTGCATACTGCATTGAAAGTTTGATTCGTTGGATATCTAATGGATGTTCATTTGATTCAACTTGAAGACTTTCCGCAGGTGACGTTCTAAAAGCGTTAAGGCAGAGGCGAAGGCTTGGTTTTGTATTGGGTTCAACATCTTTAAGTACGAGGGCCTTGCCGATCCGTAGACGATGCTACCATAATCTATTCTGGATCTTATTAATGATCTATACAGTTTTGATTTAGTACTGGTATCTGCTCCCCAGTCTTGTGCGGAGACGATTCGCAGCAGGTTGAGAGCCTTTTGACATTCCTCTTCACGTCTTTTATGTGAGGAATAAAATTTAGCTTCGAGTCCAGAATTAGGCCAGGGAATTTGTTTTCCTTTGCTACGGGATCTGAGTGTTTGATAAGTGTAAAATAGGATCGTCGTGTGGCTTTCGCCTGCTGCAAAACTGCATGCAGACTGTTTTGGTTTGCGAAAATTTGAAACAAATTTGGTCAGCCCATTTTTGGAGGGAGTTGATTTTTTGCTTGAGGCAACGCTCGATCAGATTCATATCCTTACCCTTTGCAGACATAGCAGAATCGTCTACACACAGTGAGCTGTCTATTCCCTGTTTAGTTGCCTTTTTGATACTATTGATTTTGATTGGAAACAAGAGAATTGATAGAATACATCCTTTAGGATAGCCCTCTTCTTGCTCAAAATAGTCCGAGAAAACAGAACCGAGACGGACTTTAAATCGTCTATCATTTAAAAACCCTTCAATGAATTGTGGGAGGCGACCTCGTATGCTAAAGTTGTGGAGATCTTGCATGACCCCGTGTTTCCAGGCCGTATCGTAGGGTTTTTCTAAATCGAAGAAAACAGTGACGACATGTTCGTTATTGATGAAAACCTTCTCTTATAAATGATTCGAGTCTAACCAGGTAATCTATGGTACTTCTTTCTTTTCTGAAGCCACTTTGGATGTCGGTAAGCAGATGATTTTTCTCTAAATACCAAATTAGTCTTGCAGCTAT
Source organism: Protula sp. h YS-2021 (assembly GCA_949752745.1). Taxonomy (NCBI): domain Eukaryota; kingdom Metazoa; phylum Annelida; class Polychaeta; order Sabellida; family Serpulidae; genus Protula; species Protula sp. h YS-2021. The sequence goes on from OX457026.1 coordinate 17,891,246, forward strand.
CATACGCTCCAGTGTTTTGCACAAAGAGCTTGTCAGAGATATTGGACGATAATTTTGGGGATAAGTAGAATCCTTATTGCGTTTTGGAATTGGTATGATGGTGGCTTCTTTCCATATTTCAGGAAAGTTTCCTGTAGTCCAAACTTGGTTGAGTAATTGTAGCAGGACTTCAATGGTTAAAGAAGTGACTTGAAGTAATTTCATACTAAGACATACGCCATGTGAGCTTTACACACACACATCACTAGTTAGTGTGAAAGAATACACGCGTTACATCAACATGAATGATGTTTCGTCTCTTGGCTTCAATCTCCCGAACAAGCTTGAACGAGCGCGTTTACACCTATGTGCCACGAACAATTCCAGAGATGGAAATGCCACATTGCAATCATGACAGAAGACTGATGTGTCCCAATTTGCTGCCATCGTTGTTGTGTTGTCACATCATCTGCTAGAACTAATATGGGTGAAATGCATGTCTCACTCATCCTTTTATGCCATTTTATGATTTTTTATGCTGATCTGGCAAAATTTTTGCTGTCCACAGCACATGGGGGTGTCGGACATACCTTATTCTCCTAGAAGGAGGGGAGGGGTCGTACATTTCTAACTCTCCTATGGGGGGTTTTTCTGAGAATCTACCTCCACTTTTGACGTCATTTTGCAATATATATATAAGTGTGCTCTCTTCAGAACTTCCACAGAACGCAATCATAGAGTGTATCTTCGGGTTAAATCGCTTGTCATTCGCGACATTTTGGAGGTAGACCTACAATACCGCTCTCTAGCACAGAAAAGGGCCAGATTGTTCTTCCTGCAACTGCTCCCGGACCCAGCTCGTGCTGCTGTCATCGTCATGCCGGTCCTGTTCAATGCGGAAGCGACCATTGAGAGGCGACTTAGAGATACTGAAGAGGGGAGATATCATGAAGCGTGCGTCCGGTCAGTCGTACTAGGGGAAGCAATCCAATCTCGCCTAGAGCAGGAATAGTACCCGACCTGGGCCGGCTACTTCATCCGTCAAGATATCAACCTGTTGCGGCCATGAAGCGTGCCTGTTTTGCTCTGCCGTGCGCGCCTATCAGGCAGCCTTACGACATGTATATCTGCTGAAGTGCCAAAGATGTGGGATCAAGACCAACCATTTCATCTTTAATGACCAACAAATGTCACAGTGTGGCCGGCAGTACCAACACGTCATCAATTTCCGGCTGTAGATAGCAGCAGCACCAACAGTGGGGAGCGTGGGCTCCTGGCTGCCCTTTAGGACAGCTGCCACTTATTGTCAAATAAGCAAAAAACCTGTCTTGGTATGATAGTGTGTGTGTGAAAAAACCACGTCATTATGACGCGCGCTTTTTCCAAAACTGGCTTAGAAACCCTATGAGAGTTCCACTATGACGTCACTATGACGTCACTTCCTGGCTTGGAATTGGCATTATTACCCTATTCATTTCTCACTACTAATTACAAAACCATAGGCGGTTACTTTCAGATTTTGTGTTTTTAGTTTCAATTGACATAAAAGCGGCTATAACGTCTTTTTCATGCGTACATCCCCATTTAATTGCACTTGAATTTAATTTTCCACAACTGGGGTAACAGTTGGACTTAACTGTGCTAATATCTTGTTTGGATTCTTTAGTTTAACAAAAATTTATGGACATTGGAAGCTGTAATTTTCCCCGTCCGGCACTGATACCGATCCCCACTTTTTGACTGACCCCTTGTTTTCTTCACAACTTAAAATTTATTTATTTGCAAATAAATTGAGCATATTTTCCCTGCATATTTTGCATTTAGTAACTGCCCATTAAACAGTAGTTACTTAAAACAGAAGTCTATTCTAGTCAGAATATTCTAGTCTAGTCAGAACAGAGAGAAATTGTTGTAATGTATTGGAGAGTTTATGAACTTATTATTTAATTGTTAAACCTCTGTTGTTACTTGTTCAATAAAATAATAAACTGAATTTTAATTTGTTTATTGAACTTTATGTCCATCCGTCAGTATTTCTGTTGGGTAACGATCATATATCCCGTAGAAAAAATTCAGTCCGCCTGTAAGTGAGGAACGTGGTCCGTCTGTCCGACAGTAGAAGTGGTTCGACTGACGTTACTTCAAATAATTATACTGTTTTATGGACTTGTGAATACCAGCATATAAACTTCGACGTTATTGAAATAATTAGGTGGAAATCTTAAGCGGATGCTGAAGCCTCCTAACGTTGCAAGGGCCAGCAACCACGTTCGTTACAGTACATTCTCGATAATGTTACGTAATTTCTCCAAGTGCAATGCCACAAATGGCTGACACAGGTTGCTTTAGTTCATGTTTGATGTATGAATCTCGCTCTGATATTTCAATTATGTCGTCTTCAGATTGGTTGGTTGGTTATATGATTTGTTTAACGACACGATCGACCCTTAGCGGGTTACGCTGTGTCAAAACACATCAATAATCAGAGAATAGAAAACAATTTTACCAGAAGCATCAAGAATATGTATCTGTGTTGTAAGATATGCAAAACATTCGATACTTCAAACTCACTTTATAGACGATTAAAAATTCTTGCGTTTCTCTTTGGTGATTTTAGAACTGTTCGTCGTTATTGATTGATTGATTGGTTGGTTTAACGACACTAGCGACCCGTTAGGGTCATATTGTGTCAGTTCTGTTGCTATAGAAAGACTCAGTTGAAATTAAAATCAATTAAAATAGACAAAACAAGTAGTGCATACATCTTAAATCAACAACATTCAATTTAAAACTTACTGTACAAGTGTATTACTTTCAGAAAAAAAAATTTTGCTTGGTGCTACCTTTGCAACAAGGTCTTTCATGGAATTCACACTGTAGTAGCGTGAACGAATGTTCTGAAAATCTACGCAATTGAGTAGAATATGTTTCGCAGTCAAACGTTCTTGACAACCAATACATTCTGGAGGCGCATCGCCTCTCAAAAGATATCCGTGGGTGATGTATGTATGCCTGATTCGAACTCTATGCATAACCGTTGTGTCGCGAATACTGCCAAGAGCTAGGTGTTGTTGTCCAACTGTTGGTTGGATTTGAAAGAGTTTGTTATTTCTTTGTTCGTTCCATTTTTGTTGCCAAAGGTTTTATAAATAACGTGAAATATGGGGTTTAAAATCGGAGTATGGTGTGAGAAGGTCGGATATGTTGTAGTTTAGCGCCTCTTTCGCTGCCTGTTCAAGAGCTTCATTACCTGGTAGGGTAATGACGCTGACAACAGAATGTTACAAGTGTTGGGTGTGATTAGAGTATCCAGGACAACCACACAAGTGCCCGGTACATCACAATGCACCGCGTCGATACTGTTGCAAAACCTGTGGCGGTTTGCTATGGTATAAGTTTACGGCAACATTCCCTGGACCAGAACCACGTACAGACTGCTGGTAGTGCGGTGCTACTCTGAGAAGCATCAAATATTATACTTTTCATCCTTTTAAGTGTTCAAGAAGACCTTTCACGATGGAGCAGTTTGGTTGGTTGGACAACGTGTGCAAGATATTGAAGACGGCCGCTACAGGCATGCTTATTTTAGATCCGCCGTGACGTCACTGCAGCAGAACCAATGTTTTCATACTACTTTTCATTTATTTAAATGATTGATCTCTACAGTAATTTAAGCAACATTCAAACAGTCATGTCAGTCAATTGATATATTATGATAATAATTACAATTATATAATTATATAATTAAAATACCACATCCAACTTGCAATGACGACATCAACTTAGGCTTTTAAATTATGAAAGAAAATTTATATATTACAATCGCATGTTTGCCTATAAAAGCACGGTTGGAATAGCAAGAAGGAATACAACATTGAAGGCTGCAATTCTACTGGGTAGAACTTAGGTCAACGAAAAATTCTTTAGATATTATGTTTCAGTCACAATTGACATATTAAACAGTTTGTACATTGTTTTATCAGAACAGTATGAAGCAAATATATATGTGATTGATTGATTTGTTTAACGACACTAGCAACCTTTTGGGGTCATATTGTGTCAGTTCTGTTGCTATAGGAAGACTTAGTTGAAACTAAAATCAATTAAAATAGACAAAACAAGTAGTGTATACATCTACAATCAACTAAATTCAATTTAAAAGTTACTGTACAAGTGTATTTCTTTCAGAAAAGAAATAATTTTGCTTGCTGCTACCTTTGTAAAAAGGTCCTGCATGGAATTCACACTATAGTAGCGTGAACGAATGTTCTGAAAATCTACGCAGTTGAGTAGAATATGTTTTGCAGTCAAACGTTCTTGACAACCAATACATTCTGGAGGCGCATCGCCTCTCAAAAGATATCCGTGGGTGATGTATGTATGCCCGATTCGAACTCTATGCATAACCGTTGTGTCGCGAATACTGCCAAGAGCTAGGTGTTTTTGCCCAACTGTTGGTTGGATTTGGAAGAGTTTGTTATTTCTTTGTTCGTTCCATTTTTGTTGCCAAAGGCTTTTTACATACTTGAAATATGGGGTTTAAAATCGGAGTATGGTGTGAGAAGGTCGGATATGTTGTAGTTTAGCGCCTCTTTTGCTGCCTGGTCCACAGCTTCATTACCTGGTATGCCCACGTGGCTTGGCACCCAGCAAAATACTAGGGATTTGCCTTGTTTGATTGCCCTTTCGTAACGTTTTATTAGATCTAGAATCATTGTGTTCGACACTTGCAGATTTTCTAGTGACTGTACGACCGATAAGGAATCGACTCAGATAACGAATTTTTTGTACCTACTAATCTTGATAATTTCCATGGCTAGTTGGAGTGCCCGAACCTCCGCGGACAAGATGGAAGAGCCGTTTGGTAATCCTGTTTTCAGAGTATTTGATTTTGTAACTATTGAGGCAGCAACTTGGTTATCGAGTTTGGATCCGTCCGTGTAAATGAAGTGATGGTGAGTGCCCGGTACATCACAATGCACCGCGTCGATACTGTTGCAAAACCTGTGGCGGTTTGCTATGGTATAAGTTTACGGCAACATTCCCTGGACCAGAACCATGTACAGACTGCTGGTAGTGCGGTGCTACTCTGAGAAGCATCAAATATTATACTTTTCATCCTTTTAATGTACAAGAAGACCTTTCGCGACGGAGCAGTTTGGTTGGTTGGACAACGCCTGCAAGATATTGAAGACGGCCGCTACAGGCATGCTTATGTTAGATCCGCCGTCCTTGGCGAGCAGTTACTATCAAGGATTGAAGAGGAGGAATACCCGGCCTGGGGAAGATATTTCCTGCAGGAGGATATGCAGTTCTGTATTGGCTGTGGATGTATGATCTTCCCAGACCGGGTAATTGCTGCAGGATGAGGCCAACAGATGTGTGTGTACTGTGTGTTTATGTGGACGTGTCACTCCGCACTGAGGGACAGGTACACGTAGAGGTGCTTCACGTGTGGATTAAGCACCGACCACTACCTCTTCTACCGGCAGCAAATGACGTCATGTACGAGGCCCATCCAAGACATTATAACCTTCTTCTAGACCGGCAACAGCACTAACAGTGAGGAGTTTCGGCTCCTGGCCGCTCTTTTCAGAGCGGCCGCCATTTACTACAAATAAGCAAAACATTTTATCATGGTGTTGGTATGTGTGCGTGTATGCATGAGAGTGTGGGAAATGAAAAAAAACATGCCGATTCTACCAGATCCTAGCACTGCAGCAGAAACGACGCTGATTCTGCTGCAGCAGAAGCAAACATTGGTTCTGCTGCAGTGACGTCACTGCTGCAGAACCAATGTTTTCACACTACTTTTCATTTATTTAAATGATTGATCTCTACAGTAATTTAAGCAACATTCAAACAGTCATGTCAGTCAATTGGTATATTATGATAATAATTACAATTATATAATTATATAATTAAAATACCACATCCAACTTGCAATGACGACATCAACTGAGGCTTTTAAATTACGAAAGAAAATTTATATATTAAAATCGCATGTTTGCCTTTAAAAGCACGGTTGGAATAGCAAGAAGGAATACAACATTGAAGGCTGCAATTTTACTGGATGGAACTGAGGTCAACGAAAATTTCTTTAGATATTATGTTTCAGTCACCATTGACATATTAAACAGTTTGTACATTGTTTTATCAGAACAGTATGAAGCAAATATATATGTGATTGATTGATTTGTTTAACGACACTAGCAACCTGTTAGGGTCATATTGTGTCAGTTCTGTTGCTATAGGAAGACTCAGTTGAAACTAAAATCAATTAAAATAGACAAAACAAGTAGTGTATACATCTAAAATCAACTAAATTCAATTTAAAAGTTACTGTACAAGTGTATTTCTTTCAGAAAAGAAATAATTTTGCTTGGTGCTACCTTTGTAAAAAGGTCTTTCATGGAATTCACACTATAGTAGCGTGAACGAATGTTCTGAAAATCTACGCAGTTGAGTAGAATATGTTTTGCAGTCAAACGTTCTTGACAACCAATACATTCTGGAGGTGCATCGCCTCTCAAAAGATATCCGTGGGTGATGTGTGTATGCCTGATTCGAACTCTATGCATAACCGTTGTTTCGCGAATACTGCCAAGAGCTAGGTGTTTTTGCCCAACTGTTGGTTGGATTTGAAAGAGTTTGTTATTTCTTTGTTCGTTCCATTTTTGTTGCCAAAGGCTTTTTATATAACTTGAAATATGGGGTTTAAGGTCGGAGTATGGTATGAGAAGGTCGGATATGTTGTAATTTAGCGCCTCTTTTGCTACCTGGTCCGCAGCTTCATTACCTGGTAGGGTAGTGACGCTGACAACAGAATGTTACAAGTGTTGTGTGTGGTTAGAGTATCCAGGACAACCACACAAGTGCCCGGTACATCACAATGCACCGCGTCGATACTGTTGCAAAACCTGTGGCGGTTTGCTATGGTATAAGTTTGCGGCAACATTCCCTGGACCAGAACCATGTGCAGACTGCTGGTAGTGGGGTGCTACTCTGAGAGGCATCAAATATTATACTTTTCATCCTTTTAAGTGTTCAAAAAGACCTTTCACGATGGAGCAGTTTGGTTGGTTGGACAACGCCTGCAAGATATTGAAGACGGCCGCTACAGTCATGCTTATTTTAGATCCGTCGTCCTTGGCGAGCAATTACCATCAAGGATTGAAGAGGAGGAATACCCGGCCTGGGGAAGATATTTCCTGCAGGAGGATATACAGTTCTGTATTGGCTGTGGATGTATGATCTTCCCAGACCGGGTAATTGCTACAGGATGCGGCCACCAGATGTGTATGTACTGCGCGTTTATGTGGACGTGTCACTCCGCACTGAGGGACAGGTACACGTTGAGGTGTTTCACGTGTGGATTAAGCACCGACCACTACCTCTTCTGCGGGCAGCAAATGACGTCATGTGCGAGGCCCATCCAAGACATTATAACCTTCTTCTAGACTGGCAACAGCACTAACAGTGAGGTGTTTCGGCTCCTGGCCGCTCTTTTCAGAGCGCCGCCACTTACTAGAAATAAGCAAAACATTTTATCACGGTGTTGGTATGTGTGCGTGTATGCATGAGAGTGTGGGAAATGAAAAAAAACATGCCGATTCTACCACACCCTAGCACTGCAGCAGAAACGATGCCGATTCTGCTGCAGCAGAAGCAAACATTGGTTCTGCTGCAGTGACGTCACTGCAGCAGAACCAGTGTTTTCACACTACTTTTCATTTATTTAAATGGTTGATCACTACAGTAATTTAAGCAACATTCAAACAGTCATGTCAGTCAATTGATATATTATGACAATAATTACAATTATATAATTATATAATTAAAATACCACATCCAACTTGCAATGACGATATCAACTTAGGCTTTTAAATTACGAAAGAAAATTTATATATTACAATCGCATGTTTGCCTATAAAAGCACGGTTGGAATAGCAAGAAGGAATACAACATTGACGGCTGCAATTCTACTGGGTAGAACTTAGGTCAACGAAAATTTCTTTAGATATTATGTTTCAGTCACAATTGACATATTAAACAGTTTGTACATTGTTTTATCAGAACAGTATGAAGCAAATATATATGTGATTGATTGATTTGTTTAACGACACTAGCAACCTGTTAGGGTCATATTGTGTCAGTTCTGTTGCTATAGGAAGACTCAGTTGAAATTAAAATCAATTAAAATAGACAAAACAAGTAGTGTATACATCTAAAATCAACAAAATTTAATAAGTGTATTTCTTTCTGAAAAGAAATAATTTTCCTTGGTGCTACCTTTGTAAAAAGGTCATTCATGGAAATCACACTGTAGTAGCGTGAACGAATGTTCTGAAAATCTACGCAATTGAGTAGAATATGTTTTGCAGTCAAACGTTCTTGACAACCAATACATTCTGGAGGCGCATCGCCTCTCAAAAGATATCCGTGGGTGATGTATGTATGCCTGATTCGAACTCTATGCATAACCGTTGTGTCGCGAATACTGCCAAGAGCTAGGTGTTTTTGTCCAACTGTTGGTTGGATTTGAAAGAGTTTGTTATTTCTTTGTTCGTTCCGTTTTTTGTCGCCAAAGGTTTTTTTACATAACATGACATATGGGGTTTAAAATCGGAGTATGGTATGAGAAGGTCGGATATGTTGTAATTTAGCGCCTCTTTTGCTGCCTGGTCCGCAGCTTCATTACCTGGTAGGGTAGTGACGCTGACAACAGAATGTTACAAGTGTTGGGTGTGGTTAAAGTATTCAGAACAACCACACAAGTGCCCGGTACATCACAATGCACCGCGTCGATACTGTTGCAAAACCTGTGGCGGTTTGCTATGGTATAAGTTTACGGCAACATTCCCTGGACCAGAACCATGTACAGACTGCTGGTAGTGCGGTGCTACTCTGAGAAGCATCAAATATTATACTTTTCATCCTTTTAATGTTCAAGAAGACCTTTCACGATGGAGCAGTTTGGTTGGTTGGACAACGCCTGCAAGATATTGAAGACGGCCGCTACAGTCATGCTTATTTTAGATCCGCCGTCCTTGGCGAGCAATTACCATCAAGGATTGAAGAGGAGGAATTCCCGGCCTGCGGAAGATATTTCCTGCAGGAGGATATACAGTTCTGCATTGGCTGTGGATGTATGATCTCCCCAGACCGGGTAATTGCTACAGGATGCGGCCACCAGATGTATATGTACTGTGCGTTTATGTGGACGTGTCACTCCGCACTGAGGGACAGGTACACGTTGAGGTGCTTCACGTGTGGATTAAGCACCGACCACTACCTCTTCTGCGGGCAGCAAATGACGTCATGTGCGAGGCCCATCCAAGACATTATAGCCTTCTTCTAGACCGGCAGCAGCACTAACAGTGAGGAGTTTCGGGTCTCGGCCGCTCTTTTCAGAGCGGCCGCCACTTACTACAAATAAGCAAAACATTTTATCATGGTGTTGGTATGTGTGCGTGTATACATGAGAGTGTGGGAAAAGTAGATGATAAACATTGGTTCTGCTGCAGTGACTTCATTGCAGCAGAACCAACATTGGTTCTGCTGCAATGACGTCACTGCAGCAGAACCAATGTTTGGTTGTGCAGCAGCAGAATCGGCAGATGGTAGACAGATGGACAGACGTAGGCAGACGGTCAGACGTGGTAGGACACGGTCAGACAGACAGACGGTAACTTTTTTTCCCACACTCTCTCTCCACACACACCAACACCAAGACTAAGCGTTTCATTTCGTAAGCCACATAGGTATTTTAACCTTATGATGGCAACTTTTTTTCCATTTCCCACACTCTCATGCATACACACATATACCAACACCATGATAAACTGTTTTGCTTATTTTGTAATAAGTGGCGGCTGCCCTAAGGCAGCCAGGAGCTCACGCCCCCCATTGTATTAGTTGTCTCCTCACTCTGGCAGAGACCACTGAGAAGCTTTACAAGGGCACTTCCGCCTGTGCCTTGCAATCGTAGCCACCGTTGATTTAAAAGTATCGTTCGATACAGGGCAGAAGTATGCCTGGATCCGCCAAGCTTCTGCACAATGTAAAACATGCTGCTCAATAGCGATATTGGTAGGCAGCACTGTTTTGCACATAGTGCAGGAGTTGGTGGATCCACCATTCAACCCGTTCAGAATGAGCATTACTTCTTCCATTTGATCTTTGTCGGGTTCTTGAGCAATGACGGTAAGGCTACTCTTGCTACAGAGGCAGAAGCGCCCTGTAAGTTCCCAGCAGAAGTCTGCGCGGGTAAGGAGACGACGGTCGCAGGTGCAGTCCTCTGCCTCTTCCTTGGCGGAGACGACGTCAACGGTGTTGTTGACCTAACGGCAGGCTCAGCAACAGCAGGCTCAGGGGCTGGCTCAGCAACAGCAGGTTCAGCGACAGCAGGTTCAGCGAAGGAGGCTCAGGGGCTGGCTGAAGAATGCGAGGCCTTCGAAATCTGTTTTCTTTGTTCCTGCTCAAATTTCTCTTCTAAATTCTGTAATTTGAAGTGTTCATAATCCAGAACAATTTCCTCGATGAGACATATATCACGTTTAGATATGGCATAGTGCTGCAGTCTAGCATCTGTAAAAAAATCGTTCTTGTATTCCATTTCTTCTTCTTTTTTTCTCGTTTGCTAAGCGTGTACAAAATGGCGTCGTACAACTTGTAAACCGCAGTATTTCGTCATCTAAAGCCAGCGTAATCAGACTGCGTCATCTATAGCCAGCTTAATCAGATTGCGTAATCAGACTTCATTAACAACGTAGACAATGGTTTGTAGCTTTTTGTTTGTGTGAGGCAGCAGTGCCTGGCTGCTTGGAGTTGTAGTGTTAGAAAGTGACCATACATCATGACCATGACCCCCCTCCCCCCCCCCCTACAGAGGAAAATTTTGTAAAAGTTAACTTAACATACATATATCATGATAGTAAGTTGGCTAGGGTCGACCACCCCCCCCCCCGGGGGTGAATTTCAGATTATTGCATATTTACACGTTCAAGACCATTCTGAACATTTTTGGTTTTTTGAGTCGACCAACCCCCGGGGGTGAATTTCAGATTTTTGCATATTTACACGTTTCAGACCATTCTGAACATTTTTTGTTTTTTTTTAGTCAACCTCCCCCAACCCCCCCCCCCCCCCCCAGGAGAGCAAAAATTTTGCTGAATCAGCATGATGAAATCGTCGATTCAGCATGATAAAATCGTCGATTCAGCATGATAAAATCGCATATAAGTGTAGTGTCTCGAGGCTCAGACATCGTCAGACACATCATGGACAACACACCAGCTATCAACACAGACATGAATGACTTGTTTAACTTTGAAACAGTTGCTTTTGATGATACATTATTATCGTTGGAAGAGATTAATGCGTTCTTTGAAGACGCTGAAAAAGCCTTGAAGGAAGCGTTAGATGCTCCGCCAGATGTCGCTACAGTGCAACAAGCAATGCCTCAGGAGGAAGCGTTAAATGCACCATCATATGTCGCTACAGTGCAACAAGCAATGCCTCAGGAGGAAGCGTTAAATGCACCATCAGATGTCGCTGCAATGCAGCAAGAAATGCCAGATCCTGAGGGGCCTGACTACCCGTTCTGGGTTGCAAATAGACTTGTAAATGGTGACAACTCACAACTGAGTGCAAAGTTAAAAGCACATCTGAAACATTTTGAGGAAAACGAAGTGAGTGATGATGATGAGGATTTAGAAGTGGACATGTCAAGCGATAGTGAGGATTCAGAAGTGGACATGTCAAGCGATGACGAAGAAGAAAAACAGCTGAAATCTAAAATTGAATCGAGTAAGACCATACCTGTTACTGAGGAAGATGTTATGATGTTGAAACGGAACTTTCGAGCAGTACTTCCTCTGATTGATTGTAACATTTTATGGTGTTTATGTGAAGAAGGTTTTTCAACCAACACACATACATGTATCTAACGGAAGAAGTGAATACCGTCATTGAAGTCATCTACATGTTAGAAGGAAACACAGAACATGTTCCGGCGTCAGAGCAAAAGCTCTCCGAAGCCATGACTCAACGTTTCGTTCAACTTATTAAAAGTCTTCATGAGGAACTTTTTAAGACTTTATGTCTACCGGCGCCAAAGTCTCTGGATGAGGATCGTGAATTCAAATGTGCAAGGGTTATACTACAAGGCTTCAAGTACCTTGAAGAACGCATTCAGGTGTATGATATGATGGCTTACCTCTATGAAAAAGGACATTTCACCATGCAAATGGTCTTTAAATGAACAGTAGGTAGTCGCGAACGAAGAGACTTTTTAGTGATTGTCATGACACAATCTCTAACAAACGGTTTACCAACAGCCTTTCTCAACGGTTCCAATGAGATGACTCCGCGATTTTACAAACATCTCATGAAAACATACATGTAACACCTGTATAAAAGGAGTTAAAACCATTTACAATGTCAACATTGCTTCTTCATCGATGTGCAGAGACCATGGATGACGTCTTCAAAGTGAATTATGCTGACTATATATTTTCAAAGCTTCCTGCTTTTGAATCGGATTGGAGGTTGCAAGTGAAGAATTGACATCAACATTGGAAAGCTGTTGGAAAGACCATTCCAAGAGATCGTTTCATCCGCTCGTTTCTACGTGAATGTGAAGAACTGCATTTGCCATCAACTGACGACATTGATTCAGCATTTATCAACGCGAATACAATTTGGTCAGTTGAGCTCATGTTAGTTGTAGCTGCAAGAATCATTTTACATTATGATGATGACATTCCATTGACGACGAATGTATCAGAACTTGTTCGATTCAACCATGGACGAGTTGAAGTGAATTCAAAACTTTGCAAGGGAGCTGACTCAGCAAATAGTTGGGTATAAAAGGGAGTGGACTCAAAGGCATCAGTACATTGTACAGCCATGGAGAACAAGACAAGCAGCTTTAAAATTAGTGCAAACTTAACCATTACTGTGGAGTATGGAGAATATGGACCATTTCTACGCATCACACGTGGAGAGAGATGGTGTGCTTATTCACCATCTTTGTGGAAGATTGTATGTCAAAGCTTGGAAAATTTACGTGACATTGGCTTCAAACTGTACTTAACACAAACGAAGTGGCTTGAAGTCATTTCATACTTGGATAACGGTTTGAAGGGAAAGAATACACACATCACATCAACATGAATGATGGTGAATGGGAGACACTGCTTCAGGAGATAGACAACATTAACTCAGCCTTGCTGCCATGTACGGAATGTCATGGTGAGAAAACTATCATCAAGTTGCAAAAGGATGGTCGGATGAAGGTGTCAAAACTATCCAAGAAAAGGCTGGCTGAAGTTCAGTTGGAGAACATGAACGTACAAAATCAACTTGGACTTACCTGCGACTATTGCGGTGCTTGTGGATATATGGAGGATTATCATTGCCACTGCCACAAGTACAATTGCAAGATGTGTGAACCAAACAACTTCTGCGACAAGTGTGGAGTACTTAAAGTCTGTGAAGCAAAGTAAAAAGCCCACAAGACATATTGAAACAAGATGGACGCATGTTTTAAAAAAGCTTATGTTGACTTGATAATTGCTAAACTTGCTTGCTGTGGCACTCCAGACTATCAACTTTATCATTTAGACGCTTTTTGGGATGTTGTACATCACAGTCTTGATGTGACTGAACTACATTCAAGATTTCTTGGAGAATGTCATAAAATTGGAATAGAAGAGGATCCTGACTTTGACTTTGATTCTGCGCTCTATTCTGCTCGCACTGATGTGGAAGTATATTTCACCGTGGTTGACTATTTGAGAGATTGCTGCAAAGAAGAGGAAACCGAACAGCTTTGTCAGGTAACTGTAACTTTAAAGATATGAAAACCTTTTAACATCTTTGTAACAACATAGTGAATTGTTTCTCAAAGCCATAACAATGTTTTTCGTACTAGCAAATTTAGTTTTACGTGAGTGGTTTCAACGTAAAGAAAGAAAGAACATGATAGAAGAGGCAGCAAATATATTAAAAGATATTTTATTACAGGAAGAAACCGACATGTCAGAATAAAACAGCAGAAGCAAACATGGAGAATCTTGTGCTATTCAGCGGTCACAAGGACGTTCCTTCAAACATGTTTCCAACACGACTTGAAAAGTATGGACATGTGTTCAACTCAAGTGAAGCTTTGTATCAATATGAGAAAGCAGTTTTTCATCACCGTCAAGATATTGCTTCAGCCATTGCTTCATGTAGAAATGGATATGAAGCAAAACGTATTGCTAAAGTGATAAAGCCATGCCCTTTATGGCATACAGTGAAGAGAGGTAAAATGCAAAATGTTTTACAAGTTAAATTGAATCAGTGTGTATTGTTTCGCAACAAGTTAAAAGAATGTAAAGACAAAACTTTAGTTGAAGCAACGTATGATCATTGGTGGGGAGCTGGTGTGAAACAATTGTCATTTCCTTCATATCCTGGTCAGAATATCATGGGAAAGTTGTTGGAACTTTTGTGTGAGGGGGTATAAAAGAGACTTTTTCAGACTTGATGTGCAGACGTGTGAACATGTAAATTTGAAGTATGTTTAACTACATGATTAGTGAATAACTTGTGTTGCATTGATTCAAGACTACAATGGCAGACATTACATTGAGACAATATATTGTTCAAAAAGTCTATTGTGAAGAAATGTTATTAGCAGTAAAAAAGTTTGCATGTTTAGTATGTCCTGCTTGTCAACATGAAGAGTGTTCAGAACATACTTGTCATTTTGCATCTGTTTATACATGTTGGAATGAAGCTAAATATTACATTCATGTAGATAAAGTGTTAGAGAATGCGAATGGTGTAGATACTATTACATTAGATGAACTCAGTAGTTGGTTAGTGTTCATTGAAGACCAATGGTCTCCAGTTATTTATACCATTGTATCTATACTGGATTTGTAAGATATGTTAGTTATAAATACATGTTAGTTAAGTTATAAATACATGTTACTATGTTGATTGAGTTATAAAATAAAAACGTGTTCTGTTGAAAAGTGTTTTTTCATTGAACATGTCAACGTTGAAAGACTACTTAACCAATATTTACTTCAAACCTGGACAGCCTGGAGCATTTGCTGGTCCTTACAAACTTTATCACATCTTACGAAAACATGATCAACCAGTCACACATTCACAAGTGAAGAAATGGCTGCAGGATCAAGATGCATTCAGTTTACTACAACCTGTAAAATACAGGTTCAAAAGACAACGTGTGATTACACGTGGCATTGATGACATGTGGGATATTGATTTGGCTGATATGGAAAACATAGCTCCCTATAATGATGACACACGCTTTTTACTCATTGTCATTGATGTTTTTTCGAAATATTTATGGGTACAGCCAATACCTAATAAATCACATACCAGCGTCATACAAGCTTTCCAAAAGATTTTTCATGACACACGACGAAGACCACTCACTCTAAGGTCAGATAAAGAAACGGAATTTAAAAACAGATGGGTAAAAGCATTTTTGAAGAAAGAGGGAATTCATGCTTATACCACAAAGAATGAAACCAAAGCCAACTTTGCTGAAAAAGGGAATGATGTATCGTTATTTTGTACATAATCAAACTTACCGTTACTTAGACATCCTTCCAGACTTGGTGTACCATTACAACCATAGACCTCATGGTTCTCTTCCTGATAAGTATGCTCCAGCAGAGATTCGCAAAGACAACGAATCGAAAGTGTGGAAGTATATGTATGTTGACAAACTGAAATTGAAACCGAAGAAGAAGAAGAATTTTAAATTTAACATTGGCGATCATGTTCGTATTTCCCACATCACGTATGTGTTTCAACGAGATTATCACATTAAATGGACGCAAGAAGTCTTCATT
Source organism: Protula sp. h YS-2021 (assembly GCA_949752745.1). Taxonomy (NCBI): domain Eukaryota; kingdom Metazoa; phylum Annelida; class Polychaeta; order Sabellida; family Serpulidae; genus Protula; species Protula sp. h YS-2021. The sequence goes on from OX457026.1 coordinate 17,907,106, forward strand.
GTCACGCATCGTTGTAAGAAGCAAGGAATACATTTGTATCGTGTGAAAGACTTTTTAGACGAAGATATTGATGGACATTTCTATGAAGAAGAACTGCAGAAAGTGACCAAAGATATTGAATCTATTTATAGAATTGAAAAAGTCTTGAAAACACGTAAAGGACGAGGAGGTGTGAAAGAATTATTTGTCAAGTGGTTAGGTTGGCCAAACAAGTTTAATACTTGGGTGAAAGAAACAGACATTCAAAAATGAAGCATCCATTTACATGTTTGGTCTCTGGACCTACAGGCAGTGGCAAAACGTCTCTGGTGAAGGAAATTCTAGAACAAAAGTTTATTAAACCCTCTCCGAAAAGCATTTTATGGCTCTATGCAGCAGATCAGCCTTTGTACAAGGGAATGAAAGGTGTGAAATTTTACCAAAGCATTCCAGATGACATTGAAGAGCGCTTTAACCCGAAAAAACCAAACTTACTCATCATTGATGACTTAATGACGAAATGTCATAGTTATGAGCGAATGACACGTCTCTTTAGTGTTGGCAGCAGTCATCAAAATCTAAGCATTATCTTTATTGTGCATAATTTATTCCATCATGGGAAAGAGATGCGAAATATTAGTTTGAATACACATTATATCATTCTGCTTAAAAATCCTAGAGATAGCCAACAAATAAGTACATTAGCACGACAAATATATCCTGGAAGATCTCAATTTCTCATAGAAGCCTATCAAGATGCCACAAGCAAACCCCATAGTTATTTATTCATTGATTTAAAACCAAAGACAAATGATCAACTACGTATTCGTACAGACATTTTACCAAAAGATTCACATTATGTATATATTGATAAAGCAGTGTATGAGCAAGAACCAACTCATTTAACCATTCACAGGCAAGATGTCTAAACGTATTCGAGCGAACCAGCCTTTTCTTCATTTGCTTGCACGCAGTGGGCCTAAACGACGTAAATCCTTGCTACAGCAAGCTACAAAGGAGGAATTAACAAGCTTGTTTGAAATTTGTTTGAATATATTGCGAGGACATTTACCCTTAAGCTCAAAACGGTTTAAGGAATTTAAACGTGAACGTCATACTCTACGTACTCTAGCAGATAAGAAGATACCACTTCGAAGAAAAAAGAAGTTGATTAATCAGAAAGGAGGATTTATTGGAGCTATTGCTAAATTTGCATTGCCCTTATTAGCCCAACTGCTGTTAAAATGAAACATACTATGAAAATGGTCCTCATTCCTGAATATGAATACAAACTGTTATTAGAAAAGAAACATGATGGTGAAATCAAAACAAAAGTCAATAAACTTTTACGTGGGAAACGAACGCGTGAAAAGGCTATGGAAATGTCTCAACTTCTTGGTCGTCATTTACGAACAAGTCAGTCTAGGCAAAAACAACAAAAACCTGTTGCGTCATCACCTGAAAAGTTATTTTTAAGTCATTTTCAACCTATCCATCATGGAAAAGTAATACAACTTTTAGCAGAACTGAAGAAACATGGTGTTAAATGGACGGACAAGAATGAACTTGTGTTGAAAACGGGCGATATTATAACAAATTCCAACATTGTTGATATGATGAAAGAAGCATTGGTGGCTACAAGAAGAAAAGAACGAAGAGAACTACCACATGGCTGGTATCCGTTTCTCCAGGACATTGTAGATGCTAATATTTTAAAAACAATGTTTAGTAAAAAGACCACTCGTGATGACATTACAACAGAAATGAAACAACGTCAACAAAGACAGTGTCCTGAAGGATGGGAAAATTTTTAACATGGCTGAAAGAGCTATGTTGTTGTCAAAAAACAACTATTCCTGTAAAAATAAGATGTACAAGCGCTTGTTGTGAAGGAGAAGTCATAGGCCATGATGTGAAAGATTATGAGACATATCATTTGCAGACGTCTGCGAATGGCGCGCGCTATCGTGATGTATATAGACAACGTCAACGCACCTATACCACTTAGTTCCCATCATGAAGTCGACAAGTTTTTACATTACTTTGCCTAGCAATGCGAGTATGAACTATTATCCCAACAACAAAGCTTCGAATTATCAAATTCGTATGCCTCGACCTATTTATCTGAATGGAAAATATGAAGTAGCTTTAGCTGAAATTCAATATCCACATACATGGACAACTATGAGACATGGAATGGACTATTCTATTCAGTATCGACAACAACCATTGACAGAGACAGTTGGCACTATCACTATTCCTTATGGTTATTATAGATCCATACAAGAAATATGCCAGGCAGTGTATGAAGAAGCGACTAATTCTATAAAAGATGATCTTAAAGAAGCTATTCGCATAAAGTATGATAAAATTAGACGACGCGTGTTTCTATTTCTAAATTATGGCTTTGAAGTGTCATTTTCCACAGGATTAGCTGAGATTTTAGGATTTATTCCAGATCAATGGTATACTGAAAGATGTATAGCTGAACATAAAGCTGATGTGAAACAGGGATTTTATACACTTTATGTGTATTGTAGTATTTGTGAACCACAAGTTGTTGGCGATTACTATGTTCCCTTACTACGTTCTGTTGGAATACAAGGCCATGATGGCGAGATTATCATGAAAATGTACGGCGAACCGCATTATGTTCCTGTAAACACGTCCAAATTTGACGTGATAGAAATGAATATTAAGGACGAAACAGGCCATAATGTTCCATTTAAACTGGAAAGGTGATTTGTAAACTTCATTTTCGACCAAAAGCAATATGAAAGCTTATACACACGATCCGTCTGCATATCACAACCATTTTCTTCGTCAAGTGGGAGGGGAATTACCAGAATTCAAAGGAGCGCGAATCCAATATGGTGATGGTATTGGTTCAATACTGGGATCATTGGCTCGTAAAGCTATTCCACTACTTAAGGCTGGGGCTAAGCTCGTTGCGCCACATCTTAAGAAGGCTGCAAAGAATGTCGCGAAAGATGTTACGGGCCGAGTAGCAGAACGTGTGTTTGGTGAACAAAAGCGCGTGCAACCAACGAAACGTGCCAGAAGACGAAAAACAGCCAGACGGATAACATCAAAACACATCAAAGATATCTTTTAAATCATATCTCTCATTCATAACCATTCGTGTGAATGTAGTCTTTCTCCATTGGAATGGTTTGACGTACCACCGACGCAAACTGCTGTAGAGAAAAGTTATAATGTTGACTATCAACCACTCACTACCATTAGAGAAGGCGCTCCAATAGAATTCTACATTCCTGCGAGTACAGCAGAATATCTGGATTTAAAGAACAGCAAACTTCATATTGTATGTCGCATTCTAAAGGCTGATGGAGCAGCTTGTGGCCCAGATGATAATGTCTCCTGCATCAATGATTTGTTTAATGGGTTATGGTCTAATATTGAATTGTTTCTGAATGATCGATTGGTATCTCATAGCAACAATACCCATGGTTATACCAGCATTATCTCTCATCTCATCCATGATTCGGATGAAAGCCTCCATTCTGAGCGCTCTATGCGTCCCATGTTCAAGGATACGGCTGGGTCGATTAATAGTTATGAGGTGAAAAGACCTAATCATGAACAATATGTATCCGGGTTTCATGTCAATGCTGACGGTGGTGACTTAGCTGAGCAAGGAAACAATGGTTTACATAATCGTTATTTGCATACACGTCTTAGCCGTGATTTTATGCTCACAGGTGGTTTAATGATAGATTTGTTTGAGCAGGATTGTTATCTTCCTAATGGCATCAGTTTGAAATTGCGTTTCTATAGACAAAAAGATGACTATGTATTGATGGCTGCAGATAATACCTATAAGCTAGAAGTGAAAGAGGCATTTTTAACCATTCGTAAAGTGAGGGTGAGTCCGGGTATTCAGTTAGGACATACAGATGCATTGATGAAAAGTCCTGACAAGATCATCATCACTAGAAAAAGAATGTAAAGTGTTGGCTATTCCAGCAGGATTTCAGTCTTTTGTAAAAGATAACATCTTTTTGGGTCAATTACCAAATCGCATTGTCATTGGTCTGGTTCATAATGAAGCCTTTGGTGGATCAGTATCGAGGAATCCATATGATTTCAAACATTTTGATCTGGACTATATGCAACTGTACACGGATGGTGAACGAGTTCTATCCAAACCTCTCAAGCTTGACATTACACGGAACAAATACCTGGACGCTTTTGAAACGCTTTACAAATCGTTTGATAGATTGAATGGTGAGAAAAGTTCCATTATAAAACGGGAAGATTTTCCTAGAGGTTATGCTTTGTTTTCGTTTGACTTAACACCTGATTATGATGGTGATGATCATTTTCCCCTGATCAAGCATGGGAATTTGAGGCTAGAAATGAATTTTGCTAGGACTTTACAACATACAATCAATGTCATCGTCTATGCTGAATTTGACAACATTATTGAAATCAGTGCAAATCGTAGCATCCAATTCGACTACCAGTCATGAACACGAAGCAGATTGATGCGATATTGAGTCATGATGTCATGACCAAAGACTTGTTTCAAGGTGTGTTTGCCATGGACCAGTTACCATCTTTACAACGTGGTGCTTATTTCATCAACACAGACGATCAAGATGAACCAGGAGAACATTGGGTGGCAGTGTATTATGACAAAGACCCTGCAGAATATTTTGACTCTTATGGACTTTTACGTCTAGATGATCGCTTAGACATGTTTTTAAGAAATGACTATATGTATAATTCCATATCATTACAAACACCAATATCATCGTCATGTGGTTTTTATTGTGTATATTATATATTGCACAGAGCTCGAGGTCAGAGTATGTTTGATATTGTTAATGTATTAAAAAGAAAGGATGGTGATTTTATTGTAAAGAATTTTGTATATAGACATTATAAACCATTGTTTTACTAATGCTGTTGTTGTAGTTGTTAAGTTGTAATTAAGTTGTTGTTAATTGTTCAAGTTTGTTAAATAAAAACAACCCAAGTTTCAAACAGTCTTGTTTATTGTGTTCTATTTACAAAGTTTACAAACTTCTATTTACAAACACTTAACTACAAACGTCTATTTACAAACTTCTATTTACAAACGTCTATTTACAAAGTTTTATTTCCAAGTTTTATTTACAAACGTCTATTTACAAACTCTTTATTTACAAACACATTCATTTTTTATACATTCATCAATGAATGCCATTCATTACAATCTAAATTAATATATGTATCATAGACATTACATCCATGTTTGTAAATGCTATGAAAGCTCACATAACGCGCATCACCAAACTTTATCACTTTAACAGTTTCATGTTCAGACAGTTTCAGTTCATATGCTTCTTCTAAGTCAATGTCCATCACACGCATAGGCTGTGTCATCTCAATAGATTTGGTGCCCCGCTTGAGTTGTATTCCTTCCTCTTTGAATTCAAGCATAAGGTTCTTCCCAATCCAATGCTTGTAACAGCGCGTTCCATTCCACTGTGCTGAGGGTGATGTAGTCGTAGTGTTCTGTAAGCTCGTCATATTGGCGAAATTGTACAAACACGTACTTCTATATCATTTGAAAGTGGAAGAAGAAAGCCAGGTATCCTCAGCTTCTCCAGATAATCCTTCAACACGGATTGGTCGTCAAGCGATAGTATGATATACTTTCCAAAATGTCGTAGTACAATGTCATCACATAAGTTTCTCATATACGAGAATCCATATGTAATAGGTTCATAATCCAACAAATAGTCTTCCATCTTTATACTCGGATGATGTCGAACAGTGGATGTTGTATAGCTTCTAGGAATCGTAAGACTGCGCGCCAGTTCTTGATATCAAAGTGGATCAAATCTGTATATAATGTATCTGGCACAACTCCCTTATAATCCTCTGGATAATCCTGTAAAAGATTTCTACAGATTTCTACACGTATGTTAGAATCATATTCAGCCACCGTCACTTCCACTTTATTTTCAAGTCTGCGTTTAAATCCATGTTCAAGCGGTATGTTTTTAAAGTCTTTCCACACTTCAGGTTTAAACCGATGATAACTTGTCCGAGAACCTAGTATCACTTCATTCCTGTCATTTACAGTAAGGTAAGCACCACCGTTCAGCATGAGTGCATTCATGTTTTTACCTTATTCTTCTTGTCTGCGAAGCCTTTTATCCACTTCTTTCACTTTCTTCTTCAGCATTTTCCATTCAGGTATTGTCAGCGAAATTCCCTTTTTCGTAGGACGGTTTCTTCCAGTCCCCTCATCTCTGAGGTATTTGCGAATGTTCACCACTCCTTCATTGCTTTGTTTCATAATCTTGATATACTTTCCATTGCCTAGAGAAAGCATTCCCTCCCACGACTGTGGTGTAGATGCTGTCTCCACTTTTAATTTCTTGATGGTATTGTCAGGATGTTTCACGTTCAAGTCTTTCACTGTATCAGCAAGAGTATCCATATCCGTTGTAGATCTTTTCCGATTCATGTTCACGCTTCAGTGTTCACACCTCAACTAACTCTCAAGTTGAAGTGTCTCCCCCTTATATACTGTAATGTCCATGTGCCAACGTGGAATAGCCATTATTCAGCACATATCGCTTGTCATCATAGGGGGAGAGAGCCACTTTCATCAACTTCTCCGAGAAAATCTGATGGTCATAACTTCGTTTGCCTTTGGTTGAATAAACTGTCTTTATACTGCTTATGTTTCATACGTCTTTGACACGCGGGAGTGATACCTTTGACCGTACGTTTTTCTTTCCCACCATACATCATGCTATACATTTTCGGTCGAAGTCCAACAAACTCTTCAATGGGAATGCCCGCCGTCTCATCTTTCATTTTCATAAGCACTTTCTTGTTCACGTTGGAATGCAGGAAATGATCTGATGGATAGTCACTTGTGTCGAACAAGTCAGCATCTTCCTGCATATCCTTGTAGATATCGTCCGTTTCTATGTCGTAACAGAGACTGTCGGTGTCGCTGAACAACAGCTTGGCGTTGGGATACTTGGTCATGATGTAGTTGTAATGAAAGTGGAACATGAGCACTTTGCTGAGGTCGAGAATGGTGAAGCCGACTTGAATGGGCTTGTTCAGAAGCAGATCCACTTTGCGTAAATATACCGCAGTCAAATCTTCGTTGAAAATTCTAAATTTGTAGAATGATGGTTTGACTGCAAGTTTCTTGAACCGCTTTTCCTGGTGAACGAGTTCCACAGTGATGCGCTTTCTCACATTTGACATGGTTTTGCCAAACACAGAGTTGTTCATCAATTTGAAAAAAGTCTTTCTCAAACGGGTTCTTGGCCAACTTTCTCTTTCCCGTGTTCAACGAGATGTATTTCTCCAACCATTTGCTCTGTGTAAACATGATGGCACGATGTACCTTAGTGACTTTCAATCCCAGTGACACATACTGTTGTAAATTTCTATAATGAAGCACATATTTCTTCTTGTCACACAAGTTGGGAATGAGCTTTTCACTAGGTTTGCCTTTTATGTCCAGATCTTTCCGTAGCTTCTAACTATGCTCTAACAATTCTCCCACCTTGATACTTTTCCGTTCTGGAGCCACTGGATAGTGATTATGACAATCATGAATGGCTTGTGGGTATTCCAAATCCACCTCTAAAATGTATCCAACCTCATCATCTTCATCCACATCCACGAAGTTAATAGATTCTGGCTCGCTCAGCCACATAAATTCACTTTTCGGCATGTTTTGCGACATGGCCCAACCATACAAGTTGTTCGCATTCAGGTACACCAAGTAGTTGGCCGGTTTCGTGGGATCGTAATCTGCTACGTAGGGGTTATTTGCTTTCGCATACCTGTGTGTGATGACAGATATTCCTCCACGTAGACCTTGTTCAACCATTTGGTACATGTAAATGTCGTTGATCAATTCCAATTTCACATTTGTCGCTTTTACCATGGCATCCCACGACAGTCCTGGCGCTGTATAGTAGTGAGCAGGATCCAATTCATACGTGTTGAGACATACTTGACGAAAGTTTTCAAACACGTCAGCCAGCAGTAACACATTCGATTTCAGGTACAGGTCATGGTATTCGCCAAATGTAGTACAGTTTAATGTCTCCCACACCTTCTGCGCATGCGCATAATCCTCATCACTAATGTCCTCTTCACTAAGCAGACTGTAAAACTTGTCCTTGGACGGCAGTTGTGTTTCAGCAAACTTGGATGGTTCATCCACGTAATCGTAGGGGTAAACTCCCTTTCTCAACAGCAAATCTTGTTGGTTGCTATCGTGAATGTGTGAGGTCATGTTATAAAAGTTGTCTTTCCCTTCTGCCGCCAGGTTGGATACCAACTTTTGTAGAGAAGTACTCATGAACTGATAACTGTCCGTAAATTTCAGATTGCTCATGGTGAATGCAATATATTTCTCAACGGTGTTGGGAATGACTGTAATGGTTACATTTTTTAACTTTCCAATTTCTTCCATGATCAAATGACTGTCATAGCCTCGCAAATTGTGGAAAAAGACAGGAATGATAAAAGAATCTTTATCGTCCTGCTGATCTTTTCGAAGTCGGAATTGTAAATTGCATTCACTATGCGCAGCTCCGTGGTATTTACCGTTGATATGGTCATGATCTCTCACACGATCTACTCCTAGAGGCTCATGACAAATGTAGCAATCTGTAGCGTTCTTGAAATCCTCTTCATCTGTACGAGTCATGACTATTTTCTTTGGCTGTTGTAAACCGTGTACAATACGATCACGCTCATTCACCATATGGTCTAAAAAGACTTTCACGGCATTATCTCCTCGATACATGACTGGTGCACGTGTATCATATTGGCTCACAACCACATAGGCGAAGCTGTTTGGACGATGATGTTGATACCTAACTTCTTCATGCTTTTTCGTGAAACATTCAAAGTCTGCATAAATCACAAAAGGTGCTCGCTGTTGTTTGGCTACATTCTTGAACTTGATGAGAGGTTTCTTGGGGAATGATAAACGTTGTGCTCCATGCTTGCCACACACTTCACGATGCTTGTCTAAAAGATCTTGTCGCATAAACCCATGAAGACAGTTGAAACAATAAAATTTTGCATTCTGACGCTTTGTTCGATAAGTCATAAGTCTGCTGAAATTCTTGATGAGGCAGTAATGCCTTTTCTTGTCATTGCTAATCAAAAGCAAGTTGATTTCTCTGACGCTGGTGTTTCAACTCAGATGTATTGGAACAACTACATCATGTTCATATCCAAACACGTTGATAGACACATCATTCTCCTTTTCAAACTTTGGAATGTCTGTAATCGGTGTTGGAAATTTCATACCTTCCACCTTCAAGTCCTTCTCAAAAGGTTTGTATTGATTCACACGCTCTGGGTTTCTATTTGTTGAAGGGTGAAGATGAGCCAATACAGACCATAAGAAACACTTGTTGTCATCATTCTGAATGTTTATCACAGCCTTTGTATTCTTCACTTTCTTCGGTAGTGGGATAAAACTGCTCGCTTCCAGTGGCGCTGATGTAGCTGTATGCACTTCAATATACAGTATGTTATCCATCACCCAGCCAGAACCTTGTTGCTCATGTTCGTCATACTTGGTAAACAATTCTTTATAGGCTTCTGGCAAGTCCTTCTCAATATCCGTTGGATTGTATGCTGTATATGTCGGACTACTGATGAAGGCATTATCCACTTGTTCTACCATAACACCTTCAGCATTCGCCGTCATTTTCTTGAAGCGTGCATGTACAACAATATACCATTTCATTCCGCGGTTTAACGTTTCTAGCAAATGTGCCTTGATCCGGTTCTCTTGTTGTCGCATTTCAAGTAACAAATCTGATCCATCCTCGGGTTCAAACCGTTTTTCCTGTGCTTTTTCGCCAAGACTCACTCTTCTGCCTCTGCCTACTTGTACCGTCTTTTGTTCTTCCAACGGTACACATGCATGTGTCTCAAACACGTCCACAGATGAAAATATCTTGGCGCATTTACAGCAGAGGACTGGATCAGGTCTGTCAACACCATCTTGTAACGTCTTTCGTCTCTTGGCTTCAATCTGCTCAACAAGCTCATCATGAGCACGTTTCATCCTAGTTGATCTGCATGTATGTGTCACGAACAATTCCAGAGATGGAAATGTCACATCACAATCATGACAGTAGACTGCTGCAATCGTTGTTGTCTCATCAACTGTTAGAAGTGATATGGGTGAAATACACGTTTCACTCTTCCTTTTATACCACTTCAATGGTGTGCAACTTGTTGACTCAGCAGAATTATCACTGGTTCATATGCATGTTTCACTCATGCTTTTATGCTACTTCGATGTAATCAAAATATGGTGTGTAACTTTTCAAAAAATTGTTAAAATTGCTGACTCAGCAGAATGTATCACTGCTTAATATGAATGTCTCACTTACAGTTATACAGCTGTACAGCAGAGACATGTGGCGGTGAAGCCAAATGGTGTTCATCCGCCAAATGGTATTCATCCACCAACTAGACCTGAAATGTGATAAATTGTATTCTCAAACATCACACACACACAGACAGACAGGTTGTTTCATTTCATAATATAGGATGGCCCTTAAAAGGGCCGAAAGATTTTAGTATATATGAGCAGTTGTTCCTCATATTCCAACCACGCTTGACACTTGCAGTATCGTTGAGTCAGTGTTACTTTGCGGTTGTTCCACATAAATGTAATTACTACGTCAGGCTTCACTGGAGCGATCTGAGTTGGAAATCCTAGCACCTCCTCCAAAGCATATGTAATATCAGCTGCTTGAGTTTCATCATGCATGTTTACCCAGATGCAAACAGATTCATCCGCCCAAAACGCTGTTAAGTCATCAATGTTGATAGCTGGTGTGTTGTCCATGATGTGTCTGACAATGTCTCGAAGCCTTGAGACACCACACTTATATAGGATTTTATCATGCTGATTCGGCTAAATTTTTTTGCTCTCCTGGGGGGGGGGGGGGTCGGTACATAGTATGTCCTGGGGGGGTCGGTACATAGTATACGCGGGGGGGGGGGTCGGTACTTAGTATGTCCTGGGGGGGTTGGTACATAGTATGCTGGGGGGGTTGGTACATAGTATATCGGGGGGGTCGGTACATAGTATGCACTGGGGGGATGACGTTATCTTTTCCATCTTGACGTCATTTTGCAATGACGTCATTTTGCAATATATATATGTACTATCTTCACAACTTCCACAGTTTACCACTACCTGCTGAGATGGAGATTCTAGCCGCGATCGATGATACACGTACCATAAGAGAGATTAGAGAGGTGGCTGTTGGAGTAACACCACCAATCTATCCGCCAGAGAGAGTGTCGTTTTTCCATTTGCTGCCAGATCCAGCTAAAGCCGCTGCGCTGTGTCTTCCTGTATTTTTTAGTAGAAGGGCCATGGTTGGGCAACGTCTTAAAGATAAAGAAGAAGGCCGTTACAGACACGCGTACTTCAGATCTGCAGTCCTAGGAGAGAACATACCATCGAAGAGTGAAGAGGAAGAATACCCGGCCTGGGGAAGATATTTCCTACAGGAAGATATCCAATTTTGCATTGGATGCGGATGCATGCTGTCCCCAGACCGGGTAATAGCAGCACGGTGCGGCCACCAGACGTGTCTGTTTTGCGCTTCATATGGACCTGCCACTCAGCGCTCAGAGATAGATACACCTTGAGGTGTTTTACGTGCGGTTTAACAACAGATCACTACCTATTCAACAGCCAGAAATGACCTCATGTGCCAGACCAGTGCAAGATATCATACTCTTCTACTAGACCGACAGCACCAACAGTGAGGAGTTTCAACTCCTGGCTGCTCTTTTCAGAGCGGCCGCCACTTATTACAAAATAAGCAAAACAGTTTATCATGGTGTTGGTATATGTGTGTATGCATGAGAGTGTGGGAAATGGAAAAAAAAGTTGCCATCATAAGGTTAAAATACCTATGTGGCTTACGAAATGAAACGCTTAGTCTTAGTGTTGGTGTGTGTGGAGAGAGAGTGTGGGAAAAAAGTTACGGTCTGTCCGTCTGACCGTGTCTGCCCGCGTCTGACCGTCCGCCCAGGTCTGCCCACGTCTGTCCGTCTGTCTACCATCTGCCGATTCTGCTGCTGCACAACCAAACATTGGTTCTGCTGCAGTGACGTCACTGTGGCAGAAACAATGTTTATCATCTACTGGGAAATGAAAAAAAACATGCCGATTCTACCAGACTCTAGCACTGAAGCAGAAACGACGCCGATTCTGCTGCAGCAGAAGCAAACATTGGTTCTGCTGCAGTGACGTCACTGCAGCAGAACCAATGTTTTCACACTACTTTTCATTTATTTAAATGATTGATCTCTACAGTAATTTAAGCAACATTCAAACAGTCATGTCAGTCAATTGATATATTATGATAATAATTACAATTACTTAATTATATAATTAAAATACCACATCCAACTTGCAATGACGACATCAACTTAGGCTTTTAAATTATGAAAGAAAATTTATATATTAAAATCGCATGTTTGCCTATAAAAGCACGGTTAGAATAGCAAGAAGGAATACAACATTGAAGGCTGCAATTTTACTGGGTAGAACTTAGGTCAACGAAAATTTCTTTAGATATTATGTTTCAGTCACCATTGACATATTAAACAGTTTGTACATTGTTTTATCAGAACAGTATGAAGCAAATATATATGATTGATTGATTTGTTTAACGCCACTAGCAACCTGTTAGGGTCATGTTGTGTCATTTCTGTTGCTACAGGAAGAATTAGTTGAAACTAAAATCAATTAAAATAGACAAAACAAGTAGTGTATACATCTAAAATCAACAAAATTCAATTTAAAACTTACTGTACAAGTGTATTTCTTTCTGAAAAGAAATAATTTTGCTTGGTGCTACCTTTGTAAAAAGGTCTTTCATGGAATTCACACTGTAGTAGCGTGAACGAATGTTCTGAAAATCTACGCAATTGAGTAGAATATGTTTTGCAGTCAAACGTTCTTGACAACCAATGCATTCTGGAGGCGCATCGCCTCTCAAAAGATATCCGTGGGTGATGCATGTATGCCTGATTCGAACTCTATGCATAACCGTTCTGTCGCGAATACTGTCAAGAGCTAGGTGTTTTTGTCCAACTGTTGGTTGGATTTGAAAGAGTTTGTTATTTCTTTGTTCGTTCCGTTTTTTGTTGCCAAAGGTTTTATTTACATAACTTGAAATATGGGGTTTAAAATCGGAGTATGGTATGAGAAGGTCGGATATGTTGTAGTTAAGCGCCTCTTTTGCTGCCTGGTCCGCAGCTTCATTACCTGGTATGCCAACTTGGCTTGGCACCCAGCAAAATACTAGGGATTTGCCTTGTTTGATTGCCCTTTCGTAACGTTTTGTTAGGTCTAGAATCATTGTGTTCGACACTTGCAGATTTTCTAATGACTGTACGACTGATGTGGAATTGACACAGATAACACATTTTTGTACTTACTAATCTTGATAATTTCCATGGCTAGTTGGAGTGCCCGAACCTCCGAGGAAAAGATGGAGGACCCGTTTGGTAATATTGTTTTCAGGGTATTTGATTTTGTAACTATTGGGGCAGCAAATTGGTTATCGAGTTTAGATCCGTCCAAAGGGTACGATAACCCTAGGGCGTGTGCTTCAGATTTCTGAATGGTCTTTTTCGAACACTGCCTTATGGGTGGGGTTTTCTTAATGTGCGTATAGTTTAATTGCATATTGCATTGAAAGTTTGATTCGTTGGATATCTAATGGTTGTTCATCTGATTCAACCTGAAGGCTTTCCTCAGGTGACGTTCTGAAAGCCTTAAGGCAGAGGCGAAGGCCTTGGTTTTGTATTGGGTTAAGCCTCTTTAAGTACGAAGGCCTTGCTGATCCGTAGACGATGCTACCATAACCAATCTAGATCTTTTTAATGATCTATACAGTTTTAATTTAGTTCTGGTATCTGCTCCCGAGTCTTGGGTGGAGACGACTCGTAGCAGGTTGAGTGCCTTTTGACATTTTCCTCTTCACCTCTTTTATGTGGGGGATAAAATTTAGCTTCGAGTCCAGAATTAGACCAAGTAATTTGTTTTCCTTCACTACTGGTATTTGACTGTTTGATAAGTATAAAATAGGGTCATCATGTGGCTTTTGCTTGTCGCAAAAGTGCATGGTTTGCGAGAACTTGAAGGCATTTTGGTCAGCCCATTTTTGAAGAGAGTTTATATTTTGCTGGAGTCGACGCTCGATCAGATTCATATTCTTGCCCCTGGAAGACATAGCAAAGTCGTCGGCAAAGAGTGAGCTGTCTATTGCCTGTTTAGTTGCGCCTTTGATACTATTGCTTTTGATTAGAAACAACAGAGTTGATAGAATACAGCCTTGAGAATAGCCCTCTTCTTGCTCAAAATAATCCGAGAAAATGGAACCGAGACGGACTTTAAACCGCCTGTCATTTAAAAATACTTGAATGAATTGAGGAAGGCGACCTCGTACACCAAGGTCGTAGAGATCTTGCATGACCCCGTGTTTCCAAGCCGTGTAGTAGGCTTTTTCTAAATCCAAGAAAACAGTGACAGCATGATTTCACAAAAATAGACAATTCAGAAGCAGAAGTTCTGATGAAGAAAAGTTCGCGCTTCAAAAAGAACGTGAAAAAGATGCGCCGTTAGGAAAAACTCAGAGGTTGTGCCCTATTCTAATTACATGCATGTTTATCCTGTAACAAAGATGGTAATAAAAAGTTTATATTGATGTAGATAAATATTTTATTTATAATAAAAGTAGTTAGTGAGGTAGTTAGTTAGTTAATTAGTTAGTTAGTTGGTTAGTTAGTGGACTCAAAATAAAATAATATTCATAAAATAAAACAAATGTTAATCTAATACCTATTTAGGGCTGATATGTCGATTAGCCGAATTTAGTAATTTAAACAGTATTTTGAGAAATCTTAAGCATATTTCGTGCTCTCACCGAAGGTTCTCTATGAATATCGTTCATCTATATCAAAGATTATCCGGATATTCGAATTAATTTTGAAACGTACTTTAGATTTTTGCAATTCTTAAAGTGTTTTGCAAACCGATGCAAATTTTATCCGCTTGAAATATTATTGAAAATACGAAAAATTTTAGTTAAAAGCCCAGAAGTCCACTTTTGTTTAATTACATTAGGTTTGACAAGTCTGACCCGGAATTCTCATTGGCCGGTTTGGATCATATGATATATTCTAACTTCCTTTACCGTGGAAGGCATGAGAACTGAAAACAGAATAAAGTATTGAAATAAAATATTGAGAAAAATCGTTGCAATGGAAAAGCAAAGGTGAATAACGGAAAAGCTGTTTTATATATTGATATCTAACTGATGTTTTCCGCGTTTATATTTTGGTTACTGTGATTTGGTTAACTATCCTTTAAGGGATTTTATGAGCTCCCTCGTGTAGAAAGTTGTGTTTTAGATGTTTCAAATAACCACATAGATTTTTACGCGGATGAAAGAAAACATTAAGTGTTGAAGGTTAGGTAGTTTTGAGAGCTTGCACATTGGACTTGTACGTTTAATAAAGTCTACCCCAGGACCACGACAATATGGTGGCATGTGGTGGGATACATTGCGTTACTTCCGGTTGAGAAATTAAGAGTTTAATTTTGCCATTCGCACCATGTATCCCCGATTCGTACCTAGCTCCGCTTAAACATCTACAGCAGAATGCTAAGCATCAAAAGAGACACTACGACACCAATGTTAAAGAGACCATTATCGAAATTTGTAATTTCGTCTGGTTACACCATTCAAGCAAAGTAAAAGATCTGTCCTCTAAATTAGCTCCGAAATGGAAATGGACCGTATCTAGTCCGAGTTGGAGAGGTTAGTTATAGGATCCAGTGGAACAAGAAATCAAACCATAAAATAGTTCAACGTAACTGGAAGTTCAATTGCTACATTCATTGCGGCGTCTTCAAGCGAATGAGCGCAGAAACCATCTAGATCTTTTATTGCCCCCTCTCCCGCATCATGCGAGTGAAAGTCGATGAACATATGAACAAGTGTCATCCAGAAAAGAACGTTCTTAATCCGTCTCCGCAATGGAACAGAACGGTGTGTAGGCGTACGCTGTCGCCCAAACCATCCGCACCGGTAAAACGACACCAGTCAAAATCGATAATATTCGTCGGATGCTGCAGTCCTTCAGCAAAATTCATTTCCGACCTTAAATTTCAATGTTTTATAATACCATAGTGGTCATTTTCATCATTGTCTGGTGTTAAGTCAAAGAGTGCATAACCTTTATCCCAGTCTTCACGCTTAATGATACAGCTCTTACCTCCATCCAACCTATCAAATCCTCGAAACAATGTTTCATAGCATTGCAAATAAGCCTTTTCACTCATATTCGGTTGGAGAGCTTTGGTAGCTACAGGCTCACCATCTGTGTACATTTGAATAAAGTTAATGTTGTTATGTAGAAAATTGTTAGGATTCTTATCTCCTCTTCAAGAAAAAGCTGAACTTTCCACCATACTTATGACAACTCCCCTCGGTAATTGTCCAAGAAATATGTTGTCTTTCACAAATGTGCGAAATCCAGCCGGCACAGCAACCACTTTACATTCCTTACGTGTGATAGGGAATTTTGCTGGCATTTTCAATAGTGCATCAGCATGACCTAATTGCACACCTGGGCTTGCTCGCACTTTTCGTACCATGAGGAAACATTCCATCATATCAGCTCTATAGCTGTCTACCGGTGTCATCAACATGTAACTATCCTTTTGTCTGTGGAAACGTAGTTTTGCATTGATACCGCTTGGAAGGTACCTTTCTTGCTCAAACATACCAATACGTAATGAGCCCATGACGCTCACCGGTTGATTATTACGTGTGTATTTGTAGCGTGTGTGTAAGCCATTGTTCCCAGGTGGATCAGCAATGGGTTGTCCATTCTCTCCTATGGTGAAGCCGGGAATATACTGTAATGGATTATCCTTATTCACATTTAAAGAATCTATTTGTCCTGCTGTATCTTTGTAAATGAGCTGTAGCGTTCGCTCTGATTTGAGGCTTTCTTCCGAGTCATGAATGAGGTGTGAAATAATGCTTTTATATCCATGAGTGTTGTTGCTATGTTCTTTTGTTGTTGCTGGCATGTAGAATTCTACTGGTGCTCTCGGTCTAAGAGCAGTTAAGGCTGGTATTCTACATCAGATGTTTTTCTCAACTGCTGTTTGTGTTGGTAAAATGCGAAACCATTCTAAAGGTGAAGTACTACATTCACAGGATTGATCATGAATAAGTGACATCTTTTTAAAAAATATCTTTTGATGGTGACGCTTTCACTCTTTTTCGTTTACTAACAGGTGTGCGTGCGTGCTTGCGCCTTTTACCATTTGGTATAGCACCTACGAGTCGTGTTGTTGCTTTCTGAGCTACTTTTCGTAACATCTTAAGCAATTCCTCTTAATGCTTTTTTCAAATGAGGAGCAACCATTTTTGCGCCAGATGCAAGTAGTGGCACAGCCTTTCTAGCCAATGCACTCAGAAAAGAACCAATACCCTGCCCATATTGCATTCGAGTGCCTCGAAAGCCAGTTAGTGCCCTCCCAACTTGGTATTGAAAATGGTTTCGATAAATATTTGGATTGTGAATATAAGGCTTCATATTGCTTTTTGTCTCAAATGAAGTTTGCAAATGACTTTACCACTCTCAAATGCTACGTTTTCCTCTGTATCGTTCTTGATATTGATTTCAATGGTATCGAACTCAATGGTTGCTATTTACAGAAACATAATGTGGTTCCCCATACGTTTTAGTGACTATATCGCCATCTTTTCCTTGAACAGCTACTGCACGTAATAAAGGGACATAATAATCACCAACAACTTGAGGATCACAAATACTACAATACACATACAAAGTGTAAAATCCACGTGTAATATTAGAGGTATAGTCCGATTGCTACATTTGGTCACTGTCCACGTCAGATGTAAATAAACCTGTGTCGCGAAATCCTAACACGTCAGCTAAACCTCGACTTAGAGTGAGTTTATGTGCATTTTTCACAATTATTCGGATGCGTCGTGTGATTGTGTTGTATTTGAATTTTATTTTCAATGCTGTAATCGTTGTTGTATTGGTTTCTATAAGCATCTGCCTATTCAACATATCTACTAATTCTTCCGTTGTACTATAATGACCTGGAATATGAATTTTTATTAACTCTTCTGTACCATACCAAAAGGAATAGTCTCTATCTTTTTTAAATGTAGGCCACGTATGAGGGCATTGCATTTCTGCCAATGCTACTTCAAATTTGTTTCTTAAATAAATTGTTTGCATACGTATTTGAAACGCGGAAGCCGCATTATTTGGATAAATATACTTGCTTGCATTGCTCGGTAAAGTAATGTAAAAAAAACTTGTTGATTCCATGACGTCTAAATTGAAAATGACCATTTGTGCTTTGGTATAACATTAATTTCTACACTTATGGTTTTGTCTACTGTACCACCACAACACCCACTTAAGCACCGTACTTTTTGAAAGGTTTTCATAAAACGTAATGAAGGTAATTTAAAATATTTCCCATTCCAGCTCATGTTGACGGGCTTTTTTAATATCTTGTATGGTTGTACGTTTTGTAAAAATGGTTAAAGGAATGTTACTGTTTGCTATAGCCTCAATGAACTCTTTCCATCCAAATGGTACACTTTCACGTTCTTTCTTTCGTGACCCCATCAGTGCTTTTTTCAATAAGTCAACAATATTTGAATTAGAAATGACTTCACCCGCACTTAACACAAGTTCTTTCTGTTCAGTCCACTGTAATCCATTGTCTTTCAGTTCTTTTAATACTAAAGTCACCTTTTGATGATATGTAGGTGGAAAATACTGTACTATGTTTCTTTTCTTATCCGGAGGTGTGCCACGTTTTTGTTTCTAGCGTATATATTGTCCCACCAGCTGTGACATCTTTTTAGCAGCTTCATGATTCCTTTCACCTTTCAATGTTTTATTTTACTTTTCACATCACTCTCCTTAGACTGAGACTTTTTTAGTTCTACATAAAATATTCAGATTCTAGAATCAACACCATTTTCTCTATGGTTTCATCGTAGTATAAGATGTGCTAACAGGGGTAGGGCAAAGGTTGCTAAAGTCCCAATAAAACCACTTTTTTTATTAATTAGCTTCTTTTTATGTTTAAGAGATACTTTTTTGTTATACTCAGTGTTCTCAACAAGTGTTTATGACGTTTCAGCTTTTTATAAGCTTGTGGATTTAATGGTATATGCCCTTTTAAAATGTTGAGACAAATTTCAAACAAACTGGTTAATTCTTCTTTTGTCGCTTGTTTAAGTAAAGCTTTACGTCGCTGTGGTCCACTGCGCGCGAGCAAACGAAGGAATGGTTGATTTGATTTTAGTCGCTTTGACATGTTGCTCCATTCAATGTAAAAACTAGAAATGACTTCTGTGCTATGGACATAGCCTTATTTACAAAAACGAAAGGTATGTCATGTGGTAAAATACCAGTACGAATGCGGAGGTGTTCTTCTGCTTTTTGGTTTGAAGTCAATAAGCAAATACCCAAAAGGTTTGGTTGTAGCGTCTTGAAACGCTTCAATTAAAAATTGTGATTTGCCTGGATACATTTGATGCGCTAATGTTGTAATTTGTTGATTATCTCTTGGATTCTTAAACAAAATAATATAATTAGAGTTCAAACTAATATTTCGGATTTCTTTTCCTTGATGAGACAAATTGTGTACAACAAACAGAATGCTTAAATTACTATGACTGCTGGCCACGCTAAACAAACGCGGCATGCGTTCATCGCTATGGCACTGTGTCATTAAGTCATCAATCACTAACAGATTGGTTGTTTTAGGATCAAATCGGTCTTCAGTGTCTTCTGATATACCTTTATAAAATATAACCTGACGCATAGACTTGTATAAAGGTTGATCTGCACCATATAACCATAAAATATGTTGTGGAGGTGGATGAATGAGTTTATGCTCAATAATCGCTTTCACTAGAGATGTTTTTCCACTTCCAGTGGGTCCAGAACATAAACATGTGAACGGGTTTTTGAATTGCACGTTAAAACCACTGTATGTCTTGGTCTTTTATCCAACTGTTGAATTTAATTTTTCGACCAGCCCATCCACTTCACAAAGTGTTCTGTTTGTCCTTTTCTTTTACGTGTTTTTTAAATCTTTTCCACTTTAAATAATGAATCAGCATCTTTTGAAACGGTTTGTAATTCTTCTTCATAAAAATAACCATCTATAGGCTCATCCATAAAGTCTTTAAGTCTGTACAAGTTGATACCCTGTTTTCGACACCGATGCGTAATGATAAAGACTTCTTCAGTCCATTTCTGTTGATAGTCACGTTGAAATACATATTTCATATGAGAAATACATACTTGAGCTTTTATTTTAAATTTATATGGTCTAACTTTTTTTAGAAAATTTAATAGTGTCCATGTACATACGTTTCCATACTTTCGCTTCGTTTGTTTTATTCACAGCAGCAGTTGATAAACCATGTAATGAGGTATGAGGTCTATTATTATTATTGGCTACAAGTTGTAATATGTCAGTGTACTTGTATGTTTGATTTTGAAGAAAATAACGGTAGATCAAACCTTTAACGGTACGTATGACACGTTCAGCATAATTCGCTTTGGTTTCATTTTTAGTTGTGTAGATATGAATACCTTGTTTTTTTTTTCAGAAATTGTTTCACCCCTCGGTTGGTGAATTATGTCCCTTTTTTTGACCGTAACAACTTAGGTCGTCTGTCTGTTTTCCTGAAAGTGGTTTTAAAGGCTTGTCCCACAGAGTCATGTTTTTTATTTGGTAATGATTCAATCCACAAATATTTAGAAAAAAACATCAATAACGACTAGCAGAAAATGAATGCCCTCGTTGTGTGGAGAAAGATTGGTAACGTCAGCTAAATCTATATCCCATAAGTCATCTAAACCTTATAATACGCTGCCGTTTGAATTTGTACTTGACGGGTTGTAAGAGTGTAAACGCGTCTTGATCACGAATCAATTTTTTAACGTTATGATAGGAAGTTGCTTTTCCTGTTTGTTTCAGAAGTTGATATAATTTATAAGGCCCAGCAAAAGCACCAGGATGACTTCGATCAAAATAAGTTTGATTTAAATAATCTTTCCATTTAACCATGGCATAAAAACGCATTCAGTAACAATAAAACCATTTATTTTACAATGACATTAAAAACATTATACATATGCTTAACTACAGCTTAACTATGACTCGTGTTTATATGTATAACTGTTTCTATAACAAGCATTTTACTTTAAAAGTTCTTTTATTAGACTTTCTATAACCCATGTTTCTATAACAAACATTTTACTTTAAATGTTCTTTTATTAGACTGTCTATTTCCCTAGTACTCTTCCGTAGTTGTTTCCACTCAGCTGGTGTAAGCAGGGTACCTCGTTTGGTAGCATAAGTACGTCCTTCTTTTGTGGTATTATAGTCGCGGATATGTACATAGAGCTTTTGCTTGTATCGACACACTTTCACACCTTTTCCATTCCCAATTGGGATGAGAACTTTTAAGTTTTATTGTGGTGGTGTAGCACTTTCTTGCGTGAAGGTTGGTTCACCACTCACTTTCACGCCTTTTCCATTCCAAATTGGGATGAGAACTTTTAAGTTTTGTTGTGGTGGTGTAGCACTTTCTTGCGTGAAGGCTGGTTCACCACTCACTTTCACACCTTGTGCAGTTGGGATAAGAACGGATTGTTTTAAATGATGTAGTATGTTGTTTACACTTTTTTTTATAGCAGCTGGTTCCTCACTAACTTTTATTTCTCCTGAATTCATTTTGATGTTCATTCCTCAACGGTTCGAGGAGTGACTGTGTTGTACCCTTTTATTGTATAGAAATGTCCAGTGGCGCATGCGTAACTAAACACATTTCTGCTACTGAAAACCAAATGTCTGGTAACCAATCATAATCAGCTTTTTGTAATGCTAGTCCTGACATAACTTGTTCATGTGGTACACCAAGGCTGTTAAACTTTTGTGTAAATTCCACCAACACTTGATGAATCGGTAAGTTGATCTGTGCTTTTTTCCAGTGTGTTTTAAAGTACATAAACACAGCATCAAGTTTTTCATTAAAAAAATGAGGTGTTAAAACAAAAGACTTTTCTCGCTGTAAACTAGTGTACATCCAATGAGCATAATGTTTTTTAAATTCAAATTCCATTACGCGATACGATTCCATACCTTAAGTTCACCACACACCTTACAGAAATTGTCTGTTTCACAGTCTTTACAGTCGTATTTATGACAATGACACTTGTCTTCAAAGAACTCCACCACAGTACTCACAAATGTAAGCAAGTTGGTTGTACGCGTGTTTGTTACAATTTCTCACTTCTCTCAGATCCTCTTTCTTCAGCTCGCTTCTTTCATACGTTCATGAAACAGCTGTATTTTCAATGTTTCATGACATTTTCCTTTCAACAGCTCTGCAACTTTTGGTATAATATCTAAAAATGTGTTCCATTCCTCATCATTTAGGTTGATGCAGTTGTTGTACACTTTACTGTTCACTTCTCGAATAAAGTGAAAACTGACGTATCTCTTTTCAGCCAACTTAATGACTGTAATATGTTTATCGTCAGAGAGTTTGAGTTCATATCCCTCATCACGTAGGTGGTAACTATTGACTCTTATTTTATCTCACATAAGAATTGAGAGAACAATCCATCTTGACCCACGTAAAAGACGTGCAAAGCTTCCATATGCTCCTTCTTCTGCACAGACTTGTAAGTTATGACTGATTTCGAATGATGTGTTCATGGTTGCATTCATGGTTGTGACTGTTGAGTAATACTAGAGTTCATTCCTTTTATATGCCATATGACGTCATAAAAGCGTTAACCAATTATATTATAAGTTGCTTGAAGACGTTATAGAATTATTAACCAATCAGAGTTGCTTGAAGACGTCACAGAATTTTTAACCAGTCGTATTTGTTCCTCAGGCCAATAGGCTATGAACCACTTTCTAACGAGTTCTTTTACTTCAGGAAGCCATTCATGTTCTGTTTTTTGCATAGTTTCCTGTATATTAAACCGTTGGTAAGGAAGATTCAGTTCTTCACATTCATGCTTAAATCCATTCAAAAGAATATATGAAGAAACTATAACATGTGCACTTGACCATTTTTTGTTAATATCTTCCCACGATAGTCCTGGATTTTCTACTCGAATGCGTGAAAACATCCATGTAGCGTACCAACCCTTAAATTTTTTTTTCCATAGCTCTGTCTTCTTCCATGTTTTTTTACTCTTCATGAATGTATTATGTTACCCCTTTTATATGCTTATTACCCCTCAATGGTGTGACGAAATGATGTGATGACGAAATAATGCATCATCTCCCTTCACTGCGATGACGAAATAATTTACATTCATTTTTCCGGAAACTGTGCTTATACCCGCGCGGGTTTCAAAACAGGTATACTCAAACCCGTACGGGTTTCAAAACACCTGGGCATACGTGTGCTCAAACCCGTATTTATATACTACTAACAACACAACAAATGCATAAATGACTCTGTCCTGGTGTTGGTATGTGCGGAGAGAGAGAGAAAAAAAACCTTACCTTCGAATAGCACCTTCATTTATGGTGTCGCCTTGAACTCATGTGGCTTTTTTTCCAAAAAAAACACCTCACAAGCCTCAAATAAATAAGTATTTTCTCCCCACTCCTTTCAATAAAAAAACGTTCCATTTTGACACTTCAGCGGAAGTGCATTTATTTCAACTTAAATCGCGAAAATGACGTTTCGTTTACACGCCATCAATGTCGTCACACACACTCTGCTGTAAATATCGTCACAATAACTCCTTCCAAAACACCTATCAACCTTCTAACCCTCTCAAGTGTTTTATTACGCCCATGGGCGTATTAAAACACTCTTACATACCATACGTGTTTTGAAACGCTCATCGGCGTATCCATCGGCGTATTCTACTTCCGGATGACCAAAGCTGACAAAATGTACCAAAAAACACATCTACAAGTCGAGCCCTTTTATTTGAACCTAACATCAATGCTTTGCGTTCAATACAACCGTTGATGTACCGTGTGCAAGCTTAATTTCCCAAAAAAAATCTCCAATTACCACCTATTTGGTCATTTGACCACTTCCGGGAGTAGTATGAAAAGAGGGGTTCTGCGCCAGGAAGTGACGTCATACTGTCTGGACCGGAAGTGACGTCATAGGCGTTGTCATGGCAACGAAGTGTTGTCATGGCAACGAAGTAAACAACAGTAAACAACAGTTCTACGCCAGGAAGTGACGTCTGGACCGGACGTGACGTCTGGACCGGGCGTGACGTCTAGACCGGAAGTGACGTCTAGACCGGAAGTGACGTCTGGACCGGAAATGACGTCATAGTGACGTCAGAGGTGGACCAGATAGAGCGCGCGCATGTTGTGATGATTTTTGTTTTTTTTTTCTTGTTTTTTTTCCACTCTCTCCACACACACCAACAGCACGACTGAGCATTTCATTTCATAAGCCACATAGGTATTTCAACCTTCTGATGACAACTTTTTCCCCTACACTCTTTCTCCACACACCACGACTGAGCATTTCATAAGCCACATAGGTATTTCAACCTTCTGGTGGCAACTTCCCCCCCACACACACACACCATGACTGAGCGTTTCATAAGTTGCATAGGTATTTCAACCTTCAGATGACAACTTCCCCCCCCCCCCCCCCACACACACACCACGACTGAGCATTTCATAAGCCGCATAGGTATTTCAACCTTCTGATGGCAACTTTTTCCCCCACACTCTCATGCATACATACCAGCACCATGATAAAATGTTTTACTTATGTTGCTCTTTGTACTCCATTATTCGTTTTTTTTTCTTTTTGAAATGCAGTGTTTACTTAGAAGAAAATGGCGTCCTACAACCTGCAATCTTCATCAGCAGCATTTCGTCATCAGTGTAATCAGCAGCATTTCGTCATCAGTGTAATCAGACTGCGTAATCAGACTTCGTCATCAACAACGTAGACAGCGGTGTCTGGCTTTTGTTTTTCTGAGGCAGCAGTGTCTAGCTGCTTGGAGTTGCAATGTGACCCTAAGTGTTATACTTGACCGATTTGTCTGAAAATTTCACTGTTTGATTCAGTTTTATATCTAGTTGTCACATAGTCATGGACTGGTTGCGCAGCTGGCTGTATGTATCATGAATTCACCTTAAAATGGTAAGTTAAAAGTGGAATAACTTTTGTTATGCTTGACGGATTTGCATGAAACTTCACTGTTTAATTCAAATTTATATCTTGTTTTAACATTAAGTGGTTATAGGCTATTTGTGCAGCTGGCTGTGTGTGTATTTACCGCCATTTTAATTGTGTAAAAAGTGGGATAACTTTCGTTATGATTGACGGATTTGCATGAAACTTTCACTGTTTATTTCACTTTAATATCGAGTTTTAACATTAAGTGGTTATTGGCTATTTGCGCAGCTGGCTGTGTGCATATTTACCACCATTTTTAATTTTGTAAAAAGTGAAAAAGTGGGATAACTTTCGCTATAGCTGACGGATTTGCATGAAAATTTCACCGTTGGATTCAGTTTGATGTCTTAGTTTACAGTAGTTTGCATAGGTGGTTGTTGGAACGGCGCGCGCCCACCATTCAAACATATGTTTGAATTATTTTTACGTCAAACTATTGTTCAACAAGTTGTTTAGCGATTGTACAACAATTGTTCAACAAGCTGATGTTCAACATGTTCAACATGTTCAACAACATGTTCAACATGTCCAACATGTTCAACAACATGTCAACAAGTTGAACATGTTCAACATGTTCAACATGTTGTTCAACATGTTCAACATGTTCAACAACATGTCAACAAGTTGAACATGTTCAACATGTTGAACATGTTCAACTTGTTCAACAACATGTTGTTTAACAAGTTATTCAACAAGTTGCAGTTCAAGCAAAGAAAAAACAAGACATATGTTGAATAGGTTTATTAATACACTTAAATACACTTAAATACATACAGCTTAAATCTATAACAATATTACAATATTTGTTGATTTACAAAGTCTTTATTATAAAGTTTAGCCAAATAAATCTATTTTTATTCATCTGCTTCCATATCACTTTCTTCGTCGCTGCTTTCATCTTCCTCCTCCTCATCTAGAAGCTCTTCAAAGAATGCGTCGTTTCTTCTTATAGCCGCCTTTAGTGCCTTTGAATACTCGTAATGTTTTTCATCAACAAAGTAATTAAAGTCTTCTAAAATGGTTTGATAATGTTCGTTTTGTTCTAGACGTTGGGCATATTTGAATAGTCTCATAAACAGTTGTTTAAGTCGACGCTTATAAATGGGTCGAAAGTCATCACTTGATATGTCACGCGCATCTTCAAGCCCTTGTTCTTCATATTCTGAAACCTTTTCTTGAAATTTGGCCAATTGTAAGATTTCAAACAAATGTTGCATTTATACATCCTTTCGGTTCCACATACACTTTTCAAATGATGAAAAAGCCTTTAAACAGAGCCTTATATACAACTTGTTGAACAACACGTTGAACAACATGTTGAACAACATGTTCAACAAGTTCAACATGTTCAACATGTTGTTGAACATGTTGTTGAACGTGTTGTCTAGGCCGAGGTTTATGCCGCGTAGCAGAGTCTAACGTGGCAATAAACTCCTCAAGTTCTAGTTTTTTTTCGTATCCTCCTCCGTGTTATACAGCTGGTAGTTGCGACGTCTTACACCCTCACGACCATACAGGTCAAACGCTTTATGTTGAACAACATGTTCAACAAGTTCAACATGTTGTTGAACATTTTGTCTACGCCGAGGGTTATGCCGCTTAGCAGAGTCTAGAGCAGGTCCTAATTGTAAGAAATGTCACTGCTTGAATTCAGTTCAGTATGTTTGTCACGGGGTGAACATTATTCTCGTCCCCCTCCCCTACACACACGTGCGTTTTGTAATTGAATGATTTGTCGTGTTGTGTTCATTCGTCCGTGCTTAGCAATCACCTGAGCATATAAACCGCGGTTTTCGCGCCATTCGGCCGCGGAAAGTCAATAATTTTGTACCTATGCTATTTTACTGTTTGGTTCATGTTCATGTTTAGCCGTTAAGAACTGGAAGAAAATAAACAGCGTTACAAGACGTGTGGCATTGACGGTTGTTCCAGGAAGCACTCATGCCTGCTTCATAGTGCGCTGAAGAAAGACAACCTGCAAGGAGAATCGCATATGAGTTCGACGTTGACTTCAGCCGGTGAGTCAACTTTAATCCGTGATACACTGAATAGCTCTAGCTGTGCACCCATATCTTTCAGCACGCAGGCACCAGAGAAGGCAAAGGTGTCTCTTCCTATTGTTCCTGTATATGTGCGGGCACAAGGTCAAAGATTGGGAGTGAAGACGTTTGCCTTGCTGGACACCGGAAGTAACCACAAATTCTGCTACACAAAGCTGCAAAAACAACTGGGTGCAGAAGGTAAACCGACAACAATAATGCTTTCCACATTGAACAATGGCAAAGAAGTTGCTGTAGAAGAAATTTGTTTGACTGCATCAAACACGCAGAAGAACCGCAGTGGTAATGAGACAGTTACTCTTGCTAAAGTATGTGTGATGAACGATTTCCCGTCGCTTGTGTCAAGTGTGGTTTGCAAAGATGATATTAGTCAATTTAGTCATTTGAATGACTTACCGATATGCAGTTCTAGCACTGAATGTGTGTCGTTGATTGGGCAAGAGAATCCAGATGGTTTAGTTCCACTTGAGGTGCGTCGTGGTCAGCCCGGCGAACCGTACGCAGTACGAACACCACTCAGTTGGACGGTTAACGGGCCTGTACGAAGTCAAGAGGAATCTTCGGATGCGTGCTTTCATGTTGACTGTTGTGCAAATGTCGATCGTGCGTTGAACAACCAAGTCGAGAAATTTTGGAAAGTTGATAGTTTTGGAACAGATGAATGCAGTGAAGTGTCTTTGGAAGATAGGCGAGTCGTGAAGCTGTGGAATACTTCAGTATTTATTGATAATAATCACTATCAAGTTGACATACCATTCAGGCAGGACAAATCGAATTTACCCAATAATCGAATCCTCGCAGAAAAACGCCTTGGATATCTGGGCCGGCGCTTGAGGAAAGACGATGTGATGTATTCTAAGTACACTGCAGGCATCCACAATTAGATGGAGAAGGGGTATGCTGAAAAGGTGGAGGAAGATGAGTCGACAACTCCAGGTCGAACTTGGTATATACCGCATCATCCCGTATTCAACCCTAAAAAGCCAGAGAAGTTAAGAATTGTATTTGACTGTGCAGCGCCATTCCAAAACACTTTCCTCAATAAAGAAGTGTTGCAAGGCCCGGATCTGACGAGCACTTTAATTGGTGTATTGCTGAGGTTTCGCGAAAGCAAGATCGGTGTTATGGCGGACATCGAAGAGATGTTTCACCAAGTTAAAGTTCCACCAAAACACAGAGATGCCTTGCGATTCCTATGGTGGAGCAGAGATGATCCAGACGCAGCTGTCGATACTTACCGAATGACAGTCTATCTCTTTCGTGGTGTGTGGAGTCCAAGCGTGTGCAACTACGCACTAAAGCGAATTGCGGAAGATTTTCGGTCTCAGTTTGACTCAAGCGTGATCGACGCGGTGATGAACAGATTCTACGTTGACGACCTGCTGCATTCTCTTGATTCAGTGAGCGAAGGAAAAGCATTGGCAACTGAGCTTCGGCGCTTATTATCGCTGCGCGGATTCAATTTGACCAAGTGGGTGAGCAGCAGCAGTGATGTTTTAAATTCCATTCCAGTCGAAAACAGAGCAAAACAAATTCAAAATCTGGATCTGCAAAGTGATGTCCTATCTGTACAGTGTGCTCTCGGAGTCGAGTGGTTCACCATTCGCGACGTGTTTTGTATCAAGATTACGCCGAGAGAGCCAGTCCTCACACGACGAGGTCTGCTCAGTGTAGTAAGTGCAGTATATGACCCACTAGGATTTGTTTGTCCATTTCTATTAATCGCAAAGAAACTGTTTCAGACTGAATGTAAGCTCCAGAAAGGCTGGGATGATGCGCTCGAAGAAAACAGAGTGAAGAAGTTCACCAGATGGTTGGAGTCGTTGCCGCTGCTGCAGGAGATTGAAGTGCCTAGATGTCAATTTCAATAAGCGGGATATCAAAATGGTGCAGTTGCATCATTTCTGTGACGCAAGTGAAGAGGCGTACGGTACGGTGACATATCTGCGCATCGTTGATACTAGAGGTGAGGTCTGTTGCTCATTTCTCTTCGGCAAATCACGATTGACACCACTGAAACAAATCAGCATTCCGAGGCTTGAACTGTGTGCAGCGGTAACAGCTATCCGTGTGAACAGCATGATGCTGCGTGAATTGAAGCTACGAGTGCAGGAAGTGTTCTTCTGGACCGACAGTAGTATTGTTCTGTATTATACCAAAAATGCTACTCGTAGATTTCAGACATTTGTAGCCAACCGACTTACAGTGATCCATGACGGTTCGAGAAGCGATCAGTGGCGACATGTCAGCTCGTGTAACAACCCCGCCGATGATGCCTCTCGAGGTCTTCCGCCAAGTGAAATCAGCAAAAGATGGCTGACTGGGCCTGCATTTCTGCACGTGGATAAATCTGATTGGCCAGAATCGAAGATTGATTTGTCGACGATCAAGGATTCCGACATCGAGGTAAAACGTGCAACTGCTATCTGTGTTGTTGAATCGAAGCAAACAGATGTCATTGAAAAACTGATTAATCGCTATTCCGACTGGCATCGCCTAAAGAAAGCAGTAGCATGGATATCATGATTCATACACTGGCCGAAAAACAAAACACACGTTGCTAATGTGCTGTCACCAAATGAACTGAAACTCGCCGAAAAACGCATTGTGTTGTATGTCCAGATGAAGTGTTTCAGGCAAGAAATGAGCGATCTGTTGTCGCAACGCAGTGTCAAAAGAAGCAGTACGCTGTACTACCTTGAACCCTTTGTGGATGAAGAAGGGTTACTGCGCGTCGGAGGTCGCCTACGAAACGCCGTGGTTGCTGTCGAGATGAAACATCAGCTGATTCTGCCGCGAGATTGCCACCTGTCGCTACTAATAATCAGGCATTATCATGAAGTTAAAGCCAGGCATAGCGACACTGAATACGTCCTGTCGATTCTCCGCACAAGATTCTGGATTACAAAAGTCAGACAACTTATTCGCAAAGTGATTCGCAATTGTGTTATATGCAAACGATTCTATGGCCAGCCAATGCATCAGCGGATGTCAGACCTTCCCAGTGATAGAGTAACGCCAAATAAGCCCCCTTTTGCCCATGTGGGAATCGATTGCTTTGGTCCATTTCTTGTGAAACGGGGCCGCGCTCAAGTAAAAAGATATGGCTGTATTTTTACGTACCTTGTTATTCGCGCGATCCACATCGAAGTGTTGCATTCGCTTGATGCAGATTCGTTTGTGAATGCACTGCAAAGATTCACTTCTAGAAGAGGAATACCTGAAATCATCCGCACAGACAATGGCACAAACTTTGTTGGTAGCTCCAAAGAGCTGTTGTTCGAGGCCATACATCGATGGAATACCAGCCATAATCTGCATAAAAATTTGCAACACAAAGAGATTCAGTGGATATTAACCCCCCTTGCGCATCACACATGGGCGGCGTCTGGGAACGCCAGATACGAACAGTGCGCAAGGTACTAAACGCTATTATTCGCAACACAGTCCTTGATGATGAACGCCTGTCAACATTGTTTTGCGAAGTGGAGTCAATTGTAAACAACCGACCAATAACCAGATGCTCCGAAAATCCGCAAGATGCCACACCCCTAACGCCAAATCATCTGCTTCTGCTGCGCGACACTGAAAAACTGCCGGCTGATTTCTTTGACAAACACGATGTCTACCGCCGACGGTGGCGGCACGTACAGTATCTAGCAAACATGTTTTGGAACCGATGGATACGCCAATATCTGCCGACAATTCGACAGCGCCAAAAGTGGGTCGAGCCCGAGCGAGAATCACGCGAAAATGACATTGTACTGGTGTCTGATGAGCAAACGCCACGAAATATCTGGCTAGTTGCGCGAGTTTTACAAGTTAACAGAAGCAGAGATGGTCTCGTTAGATCAGCTGTTGTGAAAACAAAATCATCGAATCTGACCCGTCCCATCACTAAACTTTGTTTACTAGAAGCTTGTATAATTGATTAATTATTTGTACAAATGATTAAAATTTTCGTAAATTTAAGAATATTGTAATGTAAACTTACTTCGGTAACATGCTATGCATCTTGCACTCAGCTGAGACGATGTCCACAGACACAATTGAACATTCATTTTATTGCAAATTGTCCAATTATGGCCGTAGCTTTCTTGAATAAGTTCACTGCGTAATGTGTTTCTTATTATCCTATTCATATATTTTCATTATGGAATTCTATAATTTGATTTCATTTGTCATCTCTTTCGTAATACGTAAAAAAGCTAATTTCAGTTCCAAACGCATGTTGTCTTTTCAAAGTTCACTCAATGAATGACAAAGTCCATTGCGTAAACGCCCAATGTCAGTACATAGCTATTGCCACGTGTGTTGGTGAAACACGTGGTCAGTTACTGTAAATCACACCTATAGGCTATACTGTACTAGTGTGGTTTACTTGTGTATTCACACGTATCGCTGGCTTCCGCCAAACAAACTTCCGGCACAAAAGTTCTATGAAAAAACTTTATTTTAACCAAGCCACAGAAATAAAATAAAATGTGTGCTTGTTTCAAGCTGATTTGTGGAGCTTTATGTTTGCCGCACGCTTGCTGTATCATGCACGGTAAAGCAGGGGAAATACTGTGCTCAGTTTCAACCCTCCCTCACGTAGTGTTATAGTTTGGAATATTGAACCGCTTTGCTACACCAGTTGTGTGAATGTATACGCTGCTGAATTCATTTGTGTCCCTGGTGGTGAATGCCAAGCATTCAAGGGCCGCTGTAAGAAATCTCACTGCTTGAATTCAGTTCAGTATGCTTGTCACGGGGTGAACATTATTCTCGTCCCCCCTCCCCTACACACACGTGCGTTTTGTAATTGAACGATTTGTCGTGTTGTGTTCATTCGTCCGTGCTCAGCAATCAAGTGTGTATATAAACCGCGGTTTTCGCGCCATTCGGCATTCGGCCGCGGAAAGTCAACAATTTTGTACCTGTGCTATTTTACTGTTTGGTTCATGTTCATGTTTAGCCGTTAAGAATTGGAAGAAAATAAACAGCGTTACAAAATGGATTGGCCGAATCATTTTTGGATTTTGATTCCATACACTAATTCCACTTGCTAGGTTTCCTACAAAGCTTTTGCACAAGAGCAGGTCCTAATTCCACTTGCTATGACAGTTTCTACTTCAACATCGTTGTTTTCTTCCCATTTCTAAATCACCTTTCTCAATAAGTTTCCTACAAAGCTCTTGCACAAAAGCAGGTCCTAATTCCACTTGCTATGATAGCTTCTACTTCGACATCGTTGTTTTCTTCCCATTTTTAAATCACCTTTCTCGATAAGTTTCATACAAAGCTTTTCCACAAAAGCAGGTCCTAATTCCACTTGCTATGATACCTTCTACTTCAACATCGTTGTTTTCTTCCCATTTTTAAATCACCTTTCTCGATAAGTTTCCTACAAAGCTTTTGCTCAAGAGCAGTTCATAAGTCCACTTGCTATGATAGCTTCGACTTCAACATCGTTGTTTTCTTCCCATTTTTAAATCACCTTTCTCGATAAGTTTCCTACAAAGCTTTTGCACAAGAGCAGGTCCTAATTCTACTTGCTATGTTAGCTTCGACTTCAACATCGTTGTTTTCTTCCCATTTTTAAATCACTTTTCTCGATAAGTTTCATACAAAGCTTTTGCACAAGAGCAGTTTCTAATTCCACTTGCTATGATAGCTTCGACTTCAACATCGTTGTTTTCTTCCCATTTTTAAATCACCTTTCTCGATAAGTTTCATACAAAGCTTTTGCACAAGAGCAGGTCCTAATTCCACTTGCTATGATAGCTTCTACTTCAACATCGTTGTTTTCTTCCCATTTTTAAATCACCTTTTTCGATAAGTTTCCTACAAAGCTTTTGCTCAAGAGTAGGTCCTGATTCCACTTGCTATGATGGCTTCTACTTCAACATCGTTGTTTTCTTCCCATTTTTAAATCACCTTTCTCGATAAGTTTCCTACAAAGCTTTTGCAAAAGAGCAGGACCTAATTCCACTTGCTCTGTTAGCTTGTACTTCAACATCGTTGTTTTCTTCCCATTTTTAAATCACCTTTCTCGATAAGTTTCATACAAAGCTTTTGCACTAAAGCAGGTCCTAATTCCACTTGCTATGAAAGCTTCGACTTCAACATCGTTGTTTTCTTCCCATTTTTAAATCACCTTTCTCGATAAGTTTCCTACAAAGCTTTTGCTCAAGAGCAGGTCCTAATTCCACTTGCTATGATAGCTTCTACTTCAACATCGTTGTTTTCTTCCCATTTTTAAATCACCTTTCTCGATAAGTTTCCTACAAAGCTTTTGCTCAAGAGGAGGTCCTGATTCCACTTGCTATGATAGCTTCTACTTCAACATCGTTGTTTTCTTCCCATTTTTAAATCACCTTTCTCGATAAGTTTCCTACAAAGCTTTTGCACAAGAGCAGGTCCTAATTCCACTTGCTATGATAGCTTCTACTTCAACATCGTTGTTTTCTTCCCATTTTTAAATCACCTTTCTCGATAAGTTTCCTACAAAGCTTCTGCTCAAGAGTAGGTCCTGATTCCACTTGCTATGATAGCTTCTAATTCAACATCGTTGTTTTCTTCTCATTTTTAAATCACCTTTCTCGATAAGTTTCCTACAAAGCTTTTGCACAAGAGCAGGTCCTAATTCCACTTGCTATGATAGCTTCTACTTCAACATCGTTGTTTTCTTCCCATTTTTAACTCACCTTTCTCGATAAGTTTCCTACAAAGCTTTTACTCAAGAATAGGTCCTGATTCCATTTGCTATGATAGCTTCTACTTCAACATCGCTGTTTTCTTCTCATTTTTAAATCACCTTTCTCGATAAGTTTCCTGCAACGCTTTTGCACAAGAGCAGGTCCTAATTCCACTTGCTATGATAGCTTCTACTTCAACATCGTTGTTTTCTTCCCATTTTTAAATCACCTTTCTCGATAGGTTTCCTACAAAGCTTTTGCACAAGAGCAGGTCCTAATTCCACTTGCTATGATAGCTTCTACTTCAACATCGTTGTTTTCTTCCCATTTTTAAATCACCTTTCTCAAT
This sequence comes from Protula sp. h YS-2021, assembly GCA_949752745.1. NCBI lineage: Eukaryota > Metazoa > Annelida > Polychaeta > Sabellida > Serpulidae > Protula > Protula sp. h YS-2021. Next base: position 17,941,520 of record OX457026.1, read on the forward strand.
AAGTTTCCTACAAAGCTTTTGCTCAAGAGTAGGTCCTAATTCCACTTGCTATGATAGCTTGTACTTCAACATCGTTGTTTTCTTCTCATTTTTAAATCACCTTTCTCAATAAGTTTCCTACAAAGCTTTTGCACAAGAGCAGGTCCTAATTCCACTTGCTATGATAGCTTCTACTTCAACATCGTTGTTTTCTTCCCATTTTTAAATCACCTTTCTCGATAAGTTTCCTACAAAGCTTTTGAGCAAGAGCAGGTCCTAATTGCACTTGCTATGATACCTTCCACTTCAACATCGTTGTTTTCTTCCCATTTTTAAATCACCTTTCTCGATAAGTTTCCTACAAAGCTTTTGCACAAGAGCAGGTCCTAATTCCACTTGCTATGATAGCTTCTACTTCAACATCGTTGTTTTCTTCCCACTTTCAAATCACCTTTCTCGATAACTTTCCTACAAATCTTTTGCCCAAAAACAGGTCCTAATTCCACTTGCTATGATAGCTTCTACTTCAACATCGTTGTTTTCTTCTCATTTTTAAATCACCTTTCTCAATAAGTTTCCTACAAAGCTTTTGCACAAGAGCAGGTCCTAATTCCACTTGCTATGATAGCTTCTACTTCAACATAGTTGTTTTCTTCCCATTTTTAAATCACCTTTCTCGATAAGTTTCCTACAAAGCTTTTGAGCAAGAGCAGGTCCTAATTGCACTTGCTATGATAGCTTCCACTTCAACATCGTTGTTTTCTTTCCATTTTTAAATCACCTTTCTCGATAAGTTTCCTACAAAGCTTTTGCACAAGAGCAGGTCCTAATTCCACTTGCTATGATAGCTTCTACTTCAACATCGCTGTTTTCTTCCCACTTTCAAATCACCTTTCTCGATAACTTTCCAACAAATCTTTTGCACAAAAACAGGTCCCAATTCCACTTGCTATGAGAGCTTCTACTTCAACTTCGTTGGTTTCTTCCCATTTTTAAATCACCTTTCTTGATAAGTTTCCTACAAAGCTTTTGCACAAGAGCAGGTCCTAATTCCACTTGCTGTGATAGCTTCTACTTCAACATCGTTGTTTTTTCCCATTATTAAATCACCTTTCGCGATAAGTTTCCTACAAAGCTTTTGCACAAGAGCAGGTCCTAATTCCACTTCCTATGATAGCTTGTACTTCAACATCGTTCTGTTCTTCCCATTTTTAAATCACCTTTCTCGATAAGTTTCCTACAAAGCTTTTGCACAAGAGTAGGTCCTAATTCCACTTGCTGTGATAACTTCTACTTCAACATCGTTGTTTTCTTCCCATTTTTAAATCAGCTTTCTCGATAAGTTTCCTACAAAGCTTTTGCTCAAGAGTAGTTCCTGATTCCACTTGCTATGATAGCTTCTACTTCAACATCGTTGTTTTCTTCTCTTTTTTAAATCACCTTTCTCGATCAGTTTCCTACAATGCTTTTGCACAAAAGTAGGTCCTAATTCCACTTGCTATGATAGCTTCTACTTCAACATCGTTGTTTTCTTCCCATTTTTAAATCACCTTTCTCGATAGGTTTCCTACAAAGCTTTTGCACAAGCGCAGGTCCTAATTCCACTTGCAATGATAGCTTCTACTTCAACAACGTTGTTTTCTTCCCATTTTTAAATCACCTTTCTCGATAAGTTTCCTACAAAGCTTTTGCACAAGAGCAGGTCCTAATTCCACTTGCTAAGATAGCTTCTACTTCAACATCGTTGTTTTCTTCCCATTTTTAAATCACCTTTCTCGATAAGTTTCCTACAAAGCTTTTGCACAAGCGCAGGTCCTAATTCCACTTGCTATGTTAGCTTGTACTTCAACATCGTTGTTTTCTTCCCATTTTTAAATCACCTTTCTCGATAAGTTTCCTACAAACCTTTTGCACAAGAGCAGGTTCTAATTTCACTTGCTATGATGGCTTCTACTTCAACATCGTTGTTTTCTTCCCATTTTTAAATCACCTTTCTCGATAAGTTTCCTACAAAGCTTTTGCACAAGAGTAGGTCCTAATTCCACTTGCTATGATAGCTTCTACTTCAACTTCGTTATTTTCTTCCCATTTTCAAATCCCCTTTCTCGATAAGTTTCCTACAAAGCTTTTACACAAGAGCAGGTCCTAATTCCACTTCCTATAATAGCTTCTACTTCAACATCGTTGTTTTCTTCCCATTTTTAAATCACCTTTCTCGATAGGTTTCCTACAAAGCTTTTGCACAAGCGCAGGTCCTAATTCCACTTGCAATGATAGCTTCTACTTCAACAACGCTGTTTTCTTCCCATTTTTAAATCACCTTTCTCGATAAGTTTCCTACAAAGCTTTTGCACAAGAGCAGGTCCTAATTCCACTTGCTAAGATAGCTTCTACTTCAACATCGTTGTATTCTTCCAATTTTTAAATCACCTTTCTCGATAAGTTTCCTACAAAGCTTTTGCACAAGCGCAGGTCCTAATTCCACTTGCTATGTTAGCTTGTACTTCAACATCGTTGTTTTCTTCCCATTTTTAAATCACCTTTCTCGATAGGTTTCCTACAAAGCTTTTGCACAAGAGCAGGTTCTAATTTCACTTGCTATGATGGCTTCTACTTCAACATCGTTGTTTTCTTCCCATTTTTAAATCACCTTTCTCAATAAGTTTCCTACAAAGCTTTTGCACAAGAGCAGGTTCTAATTCCACTTGCTATCATAGCTTCTACTTCAAAAACGTTATTTTCTTCCCATTTTTAAATCACCTTTCTCGATAAGAGCAGGTCCTAATTCCACTTGCAATGATAGCTTCTACTTCAACAACGTTGTTTTCTTCCCATTTTTAAATCACCTTTCTCGATAAGTTTCCTACAAAGCTTTTGCACAAGAGCAGGTCCTAATTCCACTTGCTAAGATAGCTTCTACTTCAACATAGTTGTCTTCTTCCCATTTTTAAATCACCTTTCTCGATAAGTTTCCTACAAAGCTTTTGCACAAGAGCAGGTTCTAATTTCACTTGCTATGATGGCTTCTACTTCAACATCGTTGTTTTCTTCCCATTTTTAAATCACCTTTCTCGATAAGAGCAGGTCCTAATTCTACTTGCAGTGATAGCTTCTACTTCACCAACGTTGTTTTCTTCCCATTTTTAAATCACCTTTCTCGATAAGTTTCCTACAAAGCTTATGCACAAGAGCAGGTCCTAATTCCACTAGCGAAGATAGCTTCTACTTCAACATAGTTGTTTTCTTCCCATTTTTAAATCACCTTTCTGGATAAGTTTCCTACAAAGCTTTTGCACAAGAGTAGGTCCTAATTCCACTTCCTATAATAGCTTCTACTTCAACATCGTTGTTTTCTTCCCATTTTCAAATCACCTGTCTGGATAGCTTTCCTACAAAGCTCTTGCATAAAAGTAGGTCCAAATTCCACTTGCTATGATAGCTTCTACTTCAACATCGTTGTTTTCTTCCCATTTTCAAATCACCTTTCTCGATAATTTTCCTACAAAGCTTTTCAACAAAAGTAGGTCCTAATTCCACTTGCTTTGATAGCTTCTGCTTCAACATCGTTGTTTTCTTCCCATTTTTAAATCACCTTTCTCGATAAGTTACCTACAAAGCTTTTGCACAAGAGCAGGTCCTAATTCCACTTGCTATGAAAGCTTCTACTTCAACATCGTTGTTTTCTTCCCATTTTTAAATCACCTTTCTCGATAAGTTTCCTACAAAGCTTTTGCACAAGCGCAGGTCCTGATTCCACATGCTATGTTAGCTTGTACTTCAACATCGTTGTTTTCTTCCCATTTTTAAATCAGCTTTCTCGATAAGTTTCCTACAACGCTTTTACTCAAGAGTAGGTCCTGATTCCACTTGCTATGATAGCTTCTACTTCAACATCGTTGTTTTCTTCTCTTTTTTAAATCACCTTTCTCGATAAGTTTCCTACAATGCTTTTACTCAAGAGTAGGTCCTGATTCCACTTGCTATGATAGCTTCTACTTCAACATCGTTGTTTTCTTCTCTTTTTTAAATCACCTTTCTCGATAAGTTTCCTACAACGCTTTTACTCAAGAGTAGGTCCTGATTCCACTTGCTATGATAGCTTCTACTTCAACATCGTTGTTTTCTTCCCATTTTTAAATCACCTTTCTCGATAAGAGCAGGTCCTAATTCTACTTGCAGTGATAGCTTCTACTTCACCAACGTTGTTTTCTTCCCATTTTTAAATCACCTTTCTCGATAAGTTTCCTACAAAGCTTATGCACAAGAGCAGGTCCTAATTCCACTAGCGAAGATAGCTTCTACTTCAACATAGTTGTTTTCTTCCCATTTTTAAATCACCTTTCTGGATAAGTTTCCTACAAAGCTTTTGCACAAGAGTAGGTCCTAATTCCACTTCCTATAATAGCTTCTACTTCAACATCGTTGTTTTCTTCCCATTTTCAAATCACCTGTCTGGATAGCTTTCCTACAAAGCTCTTGCATAAAAGTAGGTCCAAATTCCACTTGCTATGATAGCTTCTACTTCAACATCGTTGTTTTCTTCCCATTTTCAAATCACCTTTCTCGATAATTTTCCTACAAAGCTTTTCAACAAAAGTAGGTCCTAATTCCACTTGCTTTGATAGCTTCTGCTTCAACATCGTTGTTTTCTTCCCATTTTTAAATCACCTTTCTCGATAAGTTACCTACAAAGCTTTTGCACAAGAGCAGGTCCTAATTCCACTTGCTATGAAAGCTTCTACTTCAACATCGTTGTTTTCTTCCCATTTTTAAATCACCTTTCTCGATAAGTTTCCTACAAAGCTTTTGCACAAGCGCAGGTCCTGATTCCACATGCTATGTTAGCTTGTACTTCAACATCGTTGTTTTCTTCCCATTTTTAAATCAGCTTTCTCGATAAGTTTCCTACAACGCTTTTACTCAAGAGTAGGTCCTGATTCCACTTGCTATGATAGCTTCTACTTCAACATCGTTGTTTTCTTCTCTTTTTTAAATCACCTTTCTCGATAAGTTTCCTACAATGCTTTTGCACAAAAGTAGGTCCTAATTCCACTTGCTATGATAGCTTCTACTTCATCATCGTTGTTTTCTTCCTATTTTTAAATTACCTTTCTCGATAAGTTACCTACAAAGCTTTTGCACAAGAGCAGGGCCTAATTCCACTTGCTATGAAAGCTTCTACTTCAACATCGTTGTTTTCTTCCCATTTTTAAATCACCTTTCTCGATAAGTTTCCTACAAAGCTTTTGCACAAGATCAGGTCCTAATTCCACTTGCTAAGATAGCTTCTACTTCAACATCGTTGTTTTCTTCCCATTTTCAAATCACCTTTCTCGATAGGTTTCCTACAAAGATTTTGCACAAGCGCAGGTCCTAATTCCACTTGCAATGATAGCTTCTACTTCAACAACGTTGTTTTCTTCCCATTTTTAAATCACCTTTCTCGATAAGTTTCCTACAAAGCTTTTGCACAAGCGCAGGTCCTAATTCCACTTGCTATGTTAGCTTGTACTTCAACATCGTTGTTTTCTTCCCATTTTTAAATCACCTTTCTCGATAAGTTTCCTACAAAGCTTTTGCATAAGAGCAGGTTCTAATTTCACTTGCTATGATGGCTTCTACTTCAACGTCGTTGTTTTCTTCCCATTTTTAAATCACCTTTCTCGATAAGTTTCCTACAAAGCTTTTGCACAAGAGTAGGTCCTAATTCCACTTGCTATCATAGCTTCTACTTCAACATCGTTGTTTTCTTCCCATTTTCAAATCACTTTTCTCGATAACTTTCCTACAAAGCTTTTCCACAAAAGTAGGTCCTAATTTCACTTGCTATGATAGCTTCTACTTCAACATCGTTGTTTTCTTCCCATTTTTAAATCACCTTTCTCGATAAGTTTCCTACAAAGCTTTTGCACAAGAGCAGGTCCTAATTCCACTTGCTATGATAGCTTCTACTTGAAAAACGTTATTTTCTTCCCATTTTTAAATCACCTTTCTCGATAAGAGCAGGTCCTAATTCCACTTGCAATGATAGCTTCTACTTCAACAACGTTGTTTTCTTCCCATTTTTAAATCACCTTTCTCGATAAGTTTCCTACAAAGCTTTTCCGCAAGATCAGGTCCTAATTCCACTTGCTAAAATAGCTTCTACTTCAACATAGCTGTTTTCTTCCCATTTTTTAATCACCTTTCTCGATAAGTTTCCTACAAAGCTTTTGCACAAGAGCAGGTTCTAATTTCACTTGCTATGATGGCTTCTACTTCAACATCGTTGTTTTCTTCCCATTTTTAAATCACCTTTCTCGATAAGTTTCCTACAAAGCTTTTGCACAAGAGCAGGTCCTAATTCCTCTTGCTAAGATAGCTTCTACTTCAACATAGTTGTTTTCTTCCCATTTCAAAATCACCATTCTCGATAAGTTTCCTACAAAGCTTTTGCACAAGAGCAGGTTCTACTTTCACTTGCTATGATGGCTTCTACTTCAACATCGTTGTTTTCTTCCCATTTTTAAATCACCTTTCTCGATAAGTTTCCTACAAAGCTTTTGCACAAGAGTAGGTCCTAATTCCACTTGTTATGATAGCTTCTACTTCAACATCGTTATTTTCTTCCCATTTTTAAATCACCTTTCTCGATAAGTTTCCTACAAAGCTTTTGCACAAGAGTAGGTCCTAATTCCACTTCCTATAATAGCTTCTACTTCAACATCGTTGTTTTCTTCCCATTTTCAAATCACCTAGCTCGATAACTTTTCTACAAAGCTCTTGCACAAAAGTAGGTCCTAATTCTACTTGCTATGATAGCTTCTACTTCAACATCGTTGTTTTCTTCCCATTTTTAAATCACCTTTCCCGATAAGTTTCGTACAAAGCTTTAGCACAAGAGTAGGTCCTAATTCCACTTGCTATGTTAGCTTCCACTTCAACATCGTTGTTTTCTTCCCATTTTCAAATCACCTTTCTCGATAATTTTCCTACAAAGCTTTTCAACAAAAGTAGGTCCTAATTCCACTTGCTATGATAGCTTCTGCTTCAACATCGTTGTTTTCTTCCCATTTTTAAATCACCTTTCTCGATAAGTTACCTACAAAGCTTTTGCACAAGAGCAGGTCCTAATTCCACTTGCTATGAAAGCTTCTACTTCAACATCGTTGTTTTCTTCCCATTTTTAAATCACCTTTCTCGATAAGTTTCCTACAAAGCTTTTGCTCAAGAGTAGGTCTTAATTCCACTTGCTGTGATAGCTTCTACTTCAAGATCGTTGTTTTCTTCTCGTTTTTAAATCACCTTTCTCAATAAGTTTCCTACAAAGCTTTTGCACAAGAGCAGGTCCTAATTCCACTTGCTATGATAGCTTCTACTTCAACATCGTTGTTTTCTTCCCATTTTTAAATCACCTTTCTCGATAAGTTTCCTACAAAGCTTTTGAGCAAGAGCAGGTCCTAATTGCACTTGCTATGATAGCTTCCACTTCAACATCGTTGTTTTCGTCCTTTCTCGATAAGTTTCCTACAAAGCTTTTGCACAAGAGCAGGTACTGTTTCCACTTGCTATGATAGCTTCTACTTCAACATCGTTGTTTTCTTCCCATTTTTAAATCACCTTTCTCGATAAGTTTCCTACAAAGCTTTTGCACAAGCGCAGGTCCTATTTCCACATGCTATGTTAGCTTCTACTTCAACATCGTTGTTTTCTTCCCATTTTCAAATCACCTTTCTCGATAAGTTTCCTACAAAGCTTTTGCACAAGAGCAGGTCCTAATTCCACTTGCTAAGATAGCTTCTAATTCAGCATAGTTGTTTTCTTCCCATTTTTAAATCACCTTTCTCGATAAGTTTCCTACAAAGCTTGTACACAAGAGCAGGTTCTAATTTTACTTGCTATGATGGCTTCTACTTCAACATCGTTGTTTTCTTCCCATTTTCAAATCACCTTTCTCGATAACTTTCCTACAAAGCTTTTGCACAAAAGTAGGTCCTAATTCCACTTGCTATGGAAGCTTCTACTTCAACATCGTTGTTTTCTTCCCATTTTTAAATCACCTTTCTCGACAAGTTTCCTAAAAAGCTTTTGCACAAGCGCAAGTCCTAATTCCACTTGCTATGATAGCTTCTACTTCAACAACGTTGTTTTCTTCCCATTTTTAAATCACCTTTCTCGATAAGTTTCCTACAAAGCTTATGCACAAGAGCAGGTCCTAATTCTACTTGCTAAGATAGCTTCTACTTCAACATAGTTGTTTTCTTCCCATTTTCAAATCACCTATCTCGATAAGTTTCCTACAAAGCTTTCGCTCAAGAGCAGGTTCTAATTTCACTTGCTATGATGGCTTCTACTTCAACAACGTTGTTTTCTTCCCATTTTTAAATCACCTTTCTCGATAAGTTCCCTACAAAGCTTTTGCACAAGAGTAGGTCCTAATTCCACTTGCTATCATAGCTTCTACTTCAAAAACGTTATTTTCTTCCCATTTTTAAATCACCTTTCTCGATAAGTTTCCTACAAAGCTTTTGCACAAGAGAAGGTTCTAATTTCACTTGCTTTGATGGCTTCTACTTCAACATCGTTGTTTTCTTCCCATTTTAAAATCACCTTTCTCGATAAGAGCAGGTCCTAATTCTACTTGCAATGATAGCTTCTACTTCACCAACGTTGTTTTCTTCCCATTTTTAAATCACCTTTCTCGATAAGTTTCCTACAAAGCTTATGCACAAGAGCAGGTCCTAATTCCACTAGCGAAGATAGCTTCTACTTCAGCATAGTTGTTTTCTTCCCATTTTTAAATCACCTTTCTCGATAAGTTTAATACAAAGCTTTTGCACAAGAGCAGGTTCTAATTTCACTTGCTATGATGGCTTCTACTTCAACATCGTTGTTTTCTTCCCAATTTTAAATCACCTTTCTCGATAAGTTTCCTACAAAGCTTTTGCACAAGAGCAGGTCCTAATTCCTCTTGCTAAGATAGCTTCTACTTCAACATAGTTGTTTTTTCCCATTTCAAAATCACCTTTCTCGATAAGTTTCCTACAAAGCTTTTGCACAAGAGCAGGTTCTAATTTCACTTGCTATGATGGCTTCTACTTCAACATCGTTGTTTTCTTCCCATTTTCAAATCACCTTTCTCGATAGGTTTCCTACAAAGCTTTTGCACAAGAGTAGGTCCTAACTCCACTTGCTATGAAAGCTTCTACTTCAACATCGTTATTTTCTTCCCATTTTTAAATCACCTTTCTCGATAAGTTTCTTACAAAGCTTTTGCACAAGAGTACGTCCTAATTCCACTTCCTATAATAGCTTCTTCTTCAACATTGTTGTTTTCTTCCCATTTTCAAATCACCTGTCTCGATAACTTTCCTACAAAGCTCTTGCATAAAAGTAGGTCCTTATTCCACTTGCTATGATAGCTTCTACTTCAACATCGTTGTTTTCTTCCCATTTTCAAATCACCTTTCTCGATAAGTTTCCTACAAATCTTTTGCACAAGAGCAGGTCCCAATTCGACTTGCTATGATAGCTTCTACTTCAACATCGTTGTTTTCTTCCCATTTTTAAATCACCTTTCTCGATAAGTTTCCTACAAAGCTTTTGCACAAGAGTAGGTCCTAATTCCACTTGCTATGTTATCTTCCACTTCAACATCGTTGTTTTCTTCCCATTTTCAAATCACCTTTCTCGATAATTTTCCTACAAAGCTTTTCAACAAAAGTAGGTCCTAATTCCACTTGCTATGATAGCTTCTGCTTCAACATCGTTGTTTTCTTCCCATTTTTAAATCACCTTTCTCGATAAGTTACCTACAAAGCTTTTGCACAAGAGCAGGTCCTAATTCCACTTGCTATGAAAGCTTCTACTTCAACATCGTTGTTTTCTTCCCATTTTTAAATCACCTTTCTCGATAAGTTTCCTACAAAGCTTTTGCACAAGCGCAGGTCCTAATTCCACATGCTATGTTAGCTTGTACTTCAACATCGTTGTTTTCTTCCCATTTTTAAATCACCTTTCTCGATAAGTTTCCTACAAAGCTTTTGCACAAGAGCAGGTTCTAATTTCACTTGCTATGATGGCTTCTACATCAACATCGTTGTTTTCTTTCCATTTTAAAATCACCTTTCTCGATAAGTTTTCTACAAAGCTTTTGCACAAGAGTAGGTCCTAATTCCACTTGCTATGATAGCTTCTACTTAAGCATCGTTATTTTATTCCCATTTTTAAATCACCTTTCTCGATAAGTTTCCTACAAAGCTTTTGCACAAGTGCAGGTCCTAATTCCACTTGCTATGATAGCTTCTACTTCAACAACGTTGTTTTCTTCCCATTTTTAAATCACCTTTCTCGATAAGTTTCCTACAAAACTTTTGCACAAGAGCAGGTCCTAATTCCACTTGCTAAGATAGCTTCTACTTCAACATAGTTGTTTTCTTCCCATTTTAAAATCACCTTTCTCGATAAGTTTCCTACAAAGCTTTTCCACAAGAGCAGGTTCTAATTTCGCTTGCTATGATGGCTTCTACTTCAACATCGTTATTTTCTTCCCATTTTTAAATCACCTTTCTCGATAAGTTTCCTAGAAAGCTTTTGCTCAAGAGTAGGTCCTAATTCCACTTGCTGTAATAGCTTCTACTTCAAGATCGTTGTTTTCTTCTCGTTTTTAAATCACCTTTCTTAATAAGTTTCCTACAAAGCTTTTGCACAAGAGCAGGTCCTAATTCCACTTGCTGTGATAGCTTCTACTTCAACATCGTTGTTTTCTTCCCATTTTTTCAATCACCTTTCTCGATAAGTTTCCTACAAAGCTTTTGCACAAGAGCAGGTCCAAATTCCACTTGCTAAAATAGCTTCTAATTCAACATAGTTGTTTTCTTCCCATTTTTAAATCACCTTTCTCGATAAGTTTCCTACAAAGCTTGTGCACAAGAGCAGGTTCTAATTTCACTTGCTATGATGGCTTCTACTTCAACATAGTTGTTTTCTTCCCATTTTTAAATCACCTTTCTCGATAAGCTTCCTACAAAGCTTTTCAACAAACGCAGGTCCTAATTCAACTTGGTATGTTAGCTTGTACTTCAACATCGTTGTTTTCTTCCCTTTTTTAAATCACCTTTCTCGATAAGTTTCCAACAAAGCTTTTGCACAAGAGCAGGTCCTAATTCCACTTGCTATCATAGCTTCTGCTTCAAAAACGTTATTTTCTTCCCATTTTTAAATCACCTTTCTCGATAAGAGCAGGTCCTAATTCCACTTGCAATGATAGCTTCTACTTCAACAACGTTGTTTTCTTCCCATTTTTAATCACCTTTCTCGATAAGTTTCCTACAAAGCTTTTGCACAGGGGCAGGTCCTAATTCCACTTGCTAAGATAGCTTCTACTTCAACATAGTTCTTTTCTTCCCATTTTTAAATCACCTTTCTCGATAAGTTTCCTACAAAGCTTTTGCACAAGAGCAGGTTCTAATTTCACTTGCTTTGATGGCTTCTACTTCAACATCGTTGTTTTCTTCCCATTTTTAAATCACCTTTCTCGATAAGAGCAGGTCCTAATTCTACTTGCAATGATAGCTTCTACTTCACCAACGTTGTTTTCTTCCCATTTTTAAATCACCTTTCTCGATAAGTTTCCTACAAAGCTTATGCACAAGAGTAGGTCCTAATTCCACTAGCGAAGATAGCTTCTACTTCAGCATAGTTGTTTTCTTCCCATTTTTAAATCACCTTTCTCGATAAGTTTCCTACAAAGCTTTTGCACAAGAGCAGGTTCTAATTTCACTTGCTATGATGGCTTCTACTTCAACATCGTTGTTTTCTTCCAATTTTTAAATCACCTTTCTCGATAAGTTTCCTACAAAGCTTTTGCACAAGAGCAGGTCCTAATTCCTCTTGCTAAGATAGCTTCTACTTCAACATAGTTGTTTTTTTCCCATTTCAAAATCACCTCTCTCGATAAGTTTCCTACAAAGCTTTTGCACAAGAGCAGGTTCTAATTTCACTTGCTATGATGGCTTCTACTTCAACATCGTTGTTTTCTTCCCATTTTTAAATCACCTTTCTCGATAAGTTTCTTACAAATCTTTTGCACAAGAGTAGGTCCTAATTCCACTTCCTATAATAGCTTCTACTTCAACATCGTTGTTTTCTTCCCATTTTCAAATCACCTGTCTCGATAACTTTCCTACAAAGCTCTTGCATAAAAGTTGGTCCTAATTCCACTTGCTATGATAGCTTCTACTTCAACATCGTTGTTTTCTTCCCATTTTTAAATCACCTTTCTCGATAAGTTTAAAACAAAGCTTTTGCACAAGAGCAGGTCCCAATTCGACTTGCTATGATAGCTTCTACTTCAACATCGTTGTTTTCTTCCCATTTTTAAATCACCTTTCTCGATAAGTTTCCTACAAAGCTTTTGCACAAGAGTAGGTCCTAATTCCACTTGCTATGTTAGCTTCCACTTCAACATCGTTGTTTTCTTCCCATTTTCAAATCACCTTTCTCGATAATTTTCCTACAAAGCTTTTCAACAAAAGTAGGTCCTAATTCCACTTGCTATGATAGCTTCTGTTTCAACATCGTTGTTTTCTTCCCATTTTCAAATCACCTTTCTCGATAAGTTACGTACAAAGCTTTTGCACAAGAGCAGGTCCTAATTCCACTTGCTATGAAAGCTTCTACTTCAACATCGTTGTTTTCTTCCCATTTTTAAATCACCTTTCTCGATAAGTTTCCTACAAAGCTTTTGCACAAGCGCAGGTCCTAATTCCACATGCTATGTTAGCTTCCACTTCAACATCGTTGTTTTCTTCCCATTTTCAAATCACCTTTCTCGATAATTTTCCTACAAAGCTTTTCAACAAAAGTAGGTCCTAATTCCACTTGCTATGATAGCTTCTGTTTCAACATCGTTGTTTTCTTCCCATTTTCAAATCACCTTTCTCGATAAGTTACGTACAAAGCTTTTGCACAAGAGTAGGTCCTAATTCCACTTGCTATGATAACTTCTACTTAAGCATCGTTATTTTCTTCCCATTTTTAAATCACCTTTCTCGATAAGTTTCCTACAAAGCTTTTCCACAAGAGCAGGTTCTAGTTTCGCTTGCTATGATGGCTTCTACTTCAACATCGTTGTTTTCTTCCTATTTCTAAATCACCTTTCTCGATAAGTTTCCTGCACAAGAGTAGGTCCTTATTCCACTTGCTATGATAGCTTCTACTTCAACATCGTTATTTTCTTCCCATTTTTAAATCACCTTTCTGATAAGTTTCCTACAAAGCTTTTGCACAAGAGTAGGTCCTAATTCCACTTGCTATGATAGCTTCTACTTCAACATCGTTATTTTCTTCCCATTTTTAAATCACCTTTCTCGATAAGTTTCCTAGAAAGCTTTCGCTCAAGAGTAGGTCCTAATTCCACTTGCTGTAATAGCTTCTACTTCAAGATCGTTGTTTTCTTCTCGTTTTTAAATCACCTTTCTTAATAAGTTTCATACAAAGCTTTTGCACAAGAGCAGGTCCTAATTCCACTTGCTATGATAGCTTCTACTTCAACATCGTTGTTTTCTTCCCATTTTTTCAATCACCTTTCTCGATAAGTTTCCTACAAAGCTTTTGAGCAAGAGCAGGTCCTAATTGCACTTGCTATGTTAGCTTCTACTTCAACATCGTTGTTTTCTTCCCATTTTTAAATCACCTTTCTCGATAAGTTTCCTACAAAGCTTTTGCACAAGAGCAGGTCCTAATTCCACTTGCTAAGATAGCTTCTACTTCAACATAGTTGTTTTCTTCCCATTTTTAAATCACCTTTCTCGATAAGTTTCCTACAAAGCTTGTGCACAAGAGCAGGTTCTAATTTCACTTGTTATGATGGCTTCTACTTCAACATAGTTGTTTTCTTCCCATTTTTAAATCACCTTTCACGATAAGTTTTCTACAAAGCTTTCGCACAAGAGTAGGTCCTAATTCCTCTTGCTATGATAGCCTCTACTTAAGCATCGTTATTTTCTTCCCATTTTTAAATCACCTTTCACGATAAGTTTCCTACAAAACTTTTGCACAAGAGCAGGTCCTAATTCTACTTGATAAGATAGCTTCTACTTCAACATAGTTGTTTTCTTCTCATTTTTAAATCACCTTTCTCGATAAGTTTCCTACAAAGCTTTTGCACAAGAGCAGGTTCTAATTTCACTTGCTATGATGGCTTCTACTTCAACATCGTTGTTTTTTTCCCATTTCTAAATCACCTTTCTCGATAGCTTTCCTACAAAGCTTTTGCACAAGAGTAGGTCCTTATTCCACTTGCTATGATAGCTTCTACTTCAACATCGTTGTTTTCTTCCCATTTTTAAATCACCTTTCTCGATAAGTTACCTACAAAGCTTTTGCACAACAGCAGGTCCTAATTCCACTTGCTAAAAAAGCTTTTACTTCAACATCGTTATTTTCTTCCCATTTTTAAATCACCTTTCTCGATAAGTTTCCTACAAAGCTTTTGCACAAGTGCAGGTCCTAATTCCACTTGCTATAATAGCTTCTCCTTCAACATCGTTGTTTTCTTCCCATTTTCAAATCACCTTTCTCGATAACTTTCCTAAAAAGCTTTTGCACAAAAGTAGGTCCTAATTCCACTTGCTATGGAAGCTTCAACTTCAACATCGTTGTTTTCTTCCCATTTTTAAATCACCTTTCTCGATAAGTTTCCTACAAAGCTTTTGCACAAGCGCAAGTCCTAATTCCACTTGCTATGATAGCTTGTACTTCAACAACGTTGTTTTCTTCCCATTTTTAAATCACCTTTCTCGATAAGTTTCGATCAAAGCTTTTGCACAAGAGCAGGTCCTAATTCCACTTGCTAAGATAGCTTCTACTTCAACATAGTTGTTTTCTTCCCATTTTCAAATCACCTTTCTCGATAAGTTTCCTACAAAGCTTTTGCTCAAGAGCAGGTTCTAATTTCACTTGCTATGATGGCTTCTACTTCAACATCGTTGTTTTCTTCCCATTTTTAAATCACCTTTCTCGATAAGTTTCCTACAAAGCTTTTGCACAAGAGTAGGTCCTAATTCCACTTCCTATAATAGCTTCTACTTCAACATCGTTGTTTTCTTCCCATTTTCAAATCACCTGTCTCGATAACTTTCCTACAAAGCTTTTGCACAAGAGTAGGTTCTAATTCCACTTGCTATGATAGCTTCTACTTCAACATCGTTGTTTTTTTCCCATTTTTAAATCACCTTTCTCGATAAGTTTCCTACAAAGCTTTTGCACAAGAGTAGGTCCTAATTCCACTTGCTAAGATATCTTCTACTTCATCATTGTTGCTCTTCCCATTTTTAAATCACCTTTCTCGATAAGTTTCCTACAAAGCTTTTGCACAAGAGTAGGTCTTATTCCACTTGCTATGATAGCTTCTACTTCAACATCGTTATTTTCTTCCCATTTTTAAATCACCTTTCTCGATAAGTTTCCTACAAAGCTTTTGGACAAGAGTAGGTGCTAATTCTACTTCCTATAATAGCTTCTACTTCAACATCGTTGTTTTCTTCCCATTTCTAAATCACCTTTCTCGATAAGTTTCCTACAAAGCTTTTGCACAAGAGGAGGTTCTAATTCCACTTGCTATGATAGCTTCTACTTCAACATCATTGTTTTTTCCTCATTTTTAAATCACCTTTCTCGATAAGTTTCCTACAAAGCTTTTGCACAAGAGTAGGTCCTAATTCCACTTGCTATGATAGCTTCTACTTCAACATCGTTGTTTTCTTCCCATTTTTAAATCACCTTTCTCGATAAGTTTCCTACAAAGCTTTTGCACAAAGGCAGTTCCTAACTCCACTTGCTAAGATAGCTTCTACTTCAACATCGTTGTTTTCTTCCCATTTTTAAATCAGCTTTCTCGATAAGTTTCCTACAAAGCTTTTACACAAGACCAGGTCCTAATTTCACTTGCCATGATGGCTTCTACTTCAACATCGTTGCTTTCTTCCCATTTTTAAATCACCTTTCTCGATAAGTTTCCTACAAACCTTTTGCACAAGAGTAGGTCCTAATTCCACTTGCTATGATAGCTTCTACTTCAACATCGTTATTTTCTTCCCATTTTTAAATCACCTTTCTCGATAAGTTTCCTACAAAGCTTTTGGACAAGAGTAGGTCCTAATTACACTTCCTATAATAGCTTCTACTTCAACATAGCTGTTTTCTTCCCATTTTTAAATCACCTTTCTCGATAAGTTTCCTACAAAGCTTTTGAACAAGAGTAGGTCCTAATTCCACTTGCTATGATATCTTCTACTTCATCATAGTTGTTTTCTTCCCATTTTTAAATCACCTTTCTCGATAAGTTTCCTACAAAGCTTTTGTCCAAGAGCGGGTCCTAATTTCACTTGCTATGATGGCTTCTACTTCAACATCGTTGTATTCTTCCCATTTTTAAATCACCTTTCTCGATAAGTTTCCTACAAAGCTTGTGCACAACAGTAGGTCCTAATTCCACTTGCTATGATAGCTTCTACTTCAACATCGTTCTTTTCTTCCCATTTTTAAATCACCTTTCTCGATAAGTAACCTACAAAGCTTTTGCACAAGAGCAGGTCCTAATTCCACTTGCTAAAAAAGCTTCTACTTCAACATCGTTATTTTCTTCCCATTTTTAAATCACCTTTCTCGAGAAGTTTCCTACAAAGCTTTTGCACAAGTGCAGGTCCTAATTCCACTTGCTATAATAGCTTCTCCTTGAACATCGTTGTTTTCTTCCCATTTTCAAATCACCTTTCTCGATAACTTTCCTACAAAGCTTTTGCACAAAAGTAGGTCCTAATTCCACTTGCTATGGAAGCTTCTACTTCAACATCGTTGTTTTCTTCCCATTTTTAAATCACCTTTCTCGATAAGTTTCGATCAAAGCTTTTGCACAAGAGCAGGTCCTAATTCCACTTGCTAAGATAGCTTCTACTTCAACATAGTTGTTTTCTTCCCATTTTCAAATCACCTTTCTCGATAAGTTTCCTACAAAGCTTTTGCTCAAGAGCAGGTTCTAATTTCACTTGCTATGATGGCTTCTACTTCAACATCGTTGTTTTCTTCCCATTTTTAAATCACCTTTCTCGATAAGTTTCCTACAAAGCTTTTGCACAAGAGTAGGTCTTATTCCACTTGCTATGATAGCTTCTACTTCAACATCGTTATTTTCTTCCCATTTTTAAATCACCTTTCTCGATAAGTTTCCTACAAAGCTTTTGGACAAGAGTAGGTGCTAATTCTACTTCCTATAATAGCTTCTACTTCAACATCGTTGTTTTCTTCCCATTTCTAAATCACCTTTCTCGATAAGTTTCCTACAAAGCTTTTGCACAAGAGGAGGTTCTAATTCCACTTGCTATGATAGCTTCTACTTCAACATCATTGTTTTTTCCTCATTTTTAAATCACCTTTCTCGATAAGTTTCCTACAAAGCTTTTGCACAAGAGCAGGTCCTAATTCCACTTGCTATGATAGCTTCTACTTCAACATCGTTGTTTTCTTCCCATTTTTAAATCACCTTTCTCGATAAGTTTCCTACAAAGCTTTTGCACAAAGGCAGTTCCTAACTCCACTTGCTAAGATAGCTTCTACTTCAACATCGTTGTTTTCTTCCCATTTTTAAATCAGCTTTCTCGATAAGTTTCCTACAAAGCTTTTACACAAGACCAGGTCCTAATTTCACTTGCCATGATGGCTTCTACTTCAACATCGTTGCTTTCTTCCCATTTTTAAATCACCTTTCTCGATAAGTTTCCTACAAACCTTTTGCACAAGAGTAGGTCCTAATTCCACTTGCTATGATAGCTTCTACTTCAACATCGTTATTTTCTTCCCATTTTTAAATCACCTTTCTCGATAAGTTTCCTACAAAGATTTTGGACAAGAGTAGGTCCTAATTACACTTCCTATAATAGCTTCTACTTCAACATAGCTGTTTTCTTCCCATTTTTAAATCACCTTTCTCGATAAGTTTCCTACAAAGCTTTTGAACAAGAGTAGGTCCTAATTCCACTTGCTATGATATCTTCTACTTCATCATAGTTGTTTTCTTCCCATTTTTAAATCACCTTTCTCGATAAGTTTCCTACAAAGCTTTTGTCCAAGAGCGGGTCCTAATTTCACTTGCTATGATGGCTTCTACTTCAACATCGTTGTATTCTTCCCATTTTTAAATCACCTTTCTCGATAAGTTTCCTACAAAGCTTGTGCACAACAGTAGGTCCTAATTCCACTTGCTATGATAGCTTCTACTTCAACATCGTTGTTTTCTTCCCATTTTTAAATCACCTTTCTCGATAAGTTACCTACAAAGCTTTTGCACAAGAGCAGGTCCTAATTCCACTTGCTAAAAAAGCTTCTACTTCAACATCGTTATTTTCTTCCCATTTTTAAATCACCTTTCTCGAGAAGTTTCCTACAAAGCTTTTGCACAAGTGCAGGTCCTAATTCCACTTGCTATAATAGCTTCTCCTTGAACATCGTTGTTTTCTTCCCATTTTCAAATCACCTTTCTCGATAACTTTCCTACAAAGCTTTTGCACAAAAGTAGGTCCTAATTCCACTTGCTATGGAAGCTTCTACTTCAACATCGTTGTTTTCTTCCCATTTTTAAATCACCTTTCTCGATAAGTTTCGATCAAAGCTTTTGCACAAGAGCAGGTCCTAATTCCACTTGCTAAGATAGCTTCTACTTCAACATAGTTGTTTTCTTCCCATTTTCAAATCACCTTTCTCGATAAGTTTCCTACAAAGCTTTTGCTCAAGAGCAGGTTCTAATTTCACTTGCTATGATGGCTTCTACTTCAACATCGTTGTTTTCTTCCCATTTTTAAATCACCTTTCTCGATAAGTTTCCTACAAAGCTTTTGCACAAGAGCAGGTCCTAATTCCACTTGCTATGATAGCTTCTACTTCAACTTCGTTATTTTTTTCCCATTTTTAAATCACCTTTCTCGATAAGTTTCCTACAAAGCTTTTCCACAAGAGCAGGTCCTAATTCCACTTGCTAAGATATCTTCTACTTCATCATAGTTGTTTTCCTCCCATTTTTAAATCACCTTTCTCGATAAGTTTCCTACAAAGCTTTTGCACAAGAGTAGGTCCTAATTCCACTTGCTATGATAGCTTCTACTTCAACATCGTTATTTTCTTCCCATTTTTAAATCACCTTTCTCGATAAGTTTCCTACAAAGCTTTTGCACAAGAGCAGGTGCTAATTCTACTTCCTATAATAGCATCTACTTCAACATCGTTGTTTTCTTCCCATTTCTAAATCACCTTTCTCGATAAGTTTCCTACAAAGCTTTTGCACAAGAGGAGGTTCTAATTCCACTTGCTATGATAGCTTCTACTTCAACATCATTGTTTTTTCCTCATTTTTAAATCACCTTTCTCGATAAGTTTCCTACAAAGCTTTTGCACAAGAGCAGGTCCTAATTCCACTTGCTATGATAGCTTCTACTTCAACATCGTTGTTTTCTTCCCATTTTTAAATCACCTTTCTCGATAAGTTTCCTACAAAGCTTTTGCACAAAGGCAGTTCCTAACTCCACTTGCTAAGATAGCTTCTACTTCAACATCGTTGTTTTCTTCCCATTTTTAAATCAGCTTTCTCGATAAGTTTCCTACAAAGCTTTTGCACAAGAGCAGGTCCTAATTTCACTTGCTATGATGGCTTCTACTTCAACATCGTTGTTTTCTTCCCATTTTTAAATCACCTTTCTCGATAAGTTTCCTACAAAGCTTTTGCACAAGAGTAGGTCCTAATTCCACTTGCTATGATAGCTTCTACTTCAACATCGTTATTTTCTTCCCATTTTTAAATCACCTTTCTCGATAAGTTTCCTACAAAGCTTTTGGACAAGAGTAGGTCCTAATTACACTTCCTATAATAGCTTCTACTTCAACATAGTTGTTTTCTTCCCATTTTTAAATCACCTTTCTCGATAAGTTTCCTACAAAGCTTTTCAACAAGAGTAGGTCCTAATTCCACTTGCTATGATATCTTCTACTTCATCATAGTTGTTTTCTTCCCATTTTCAAATCACCTTTCTCGATAAGTTTCCTACAAAGCTTTTGCTCAAGAGCGGGTTCTAATTTCACTTGCTATGATGGCTTCTACTTCAACATCGTTGTATTCTTCCCATTTTTAAATCACCTTTCTCGATAAGTTTCCTACAAAGCTTTTGCACAAGAGTAGGTCCTAATTCCACTTGCTATGATAGCTTCTACTTCAACATCGTTATTTTCTTCCCATTTTTAAATCACCTTTCTCGATAAGTTTCCTACAAAGCTTTTGCACAAGAACAGGTCCTCATTCCACTAGCTATGATAGTTTCTACTGCAACATCGTTCTTTCTTCCCATTTTTAAATCACCTTTCTCGATAAGTTTTTTACAAAGCTTTTGCTCAAGAGCAGGTCCTAATTCCACTTGCTATGATAGCTTCTCCTTCATCATCGTTGTTTTGTTCCTATTTTTAAATCACCTTTCTCGATAAGTTACCTACAAAGCTTTTGCACAAAAGCAGGGCCTAATTCCACTTCCTAAGATAGCTTCTACTTCAACTTCGTTGTTTTCTTCCCATTTTTAAATCACCTTTCTCGATAAGTTTCCTACAAAGCTTCTGCACAAGAGCAGGTTCTAATTTCACTTGCTATGATGGCTTCTACTTCAACATTGTTGTTTTCTTCCCATTTTTAAATCACCTTTCTCGATAAGTTTCCTACAAAACTTTTGCACAAGAGTAGGTGCTAATTCCACTTGCTATGATAGCTTCTACTTCAACATCGTTATTTTCTTCCCATTTTTAAATCACCTTTCTCGATAAGTTTCCTACAAAGCTTTTGAACAAGAGTAGGTCCTAATTCCACTTTCTATGATATCTTCTACTTCATCATAGTTGTTTTCTTCCCATTTTCAAATCACCTTTCTCGATAAGTTTCCTACAAAGCTTTTGCTCAAGAGCGGGTTCTAATTTCACTTGCTATGATGGCTTCTACTTCAACATCGTTGTATTCTTCCCATTTTTAAATCACCTTTCTCGATAAGTTTCCTACAAAGCTTTTGCACAAGAGTAGGTCCTAATTCCACTTGCTATGATAGTTTATACTTCAACATCGTTATTTTCTTCCCATTTTTAAATCACCTTTCTCGATAAGTTTCCTACAAAGCTTTTGCACAAGAACAGGTCCTCATTCCACTAGCTATGATAGCTTCTACTGCAACATCGTTCTTTCTTCCCATTTTTAAATCACCTTTCTCGATAAGTTTTTTACAAAGCTTTTGCTCAAGAGCAGGTCCTAATTCCACTTGCTATGATAGCTTCTCCTTCATCATCGTTGTTTTGTTCCTATTTTTAAATCACCATTCTCGATAAGTTACCTACAAAGCTTTTGCACAAAAGCAGGGCCTAATTCCACTTGCTAAGATAGCTTCTACTTCAACATCGTTGTTTTCTTCCCATTTTTAAATCACCTTTCTCGATAAGTTTCCTACAAAGCTTCTGCACAAGAGCAGGTTCTAATTTCACTTGCTATGATGGCTTCTACTTCAACATTGTTGTTTTCTTCCCATTTTTAAATCACCTTTCTCGATAAGTTTCCTACAAAGCTTTTGCACAAGAGTAGGTGCTAATTCCACTTGCTATGATAGCTTCTACTTCAACATCGTTATTTTCTTCCCATTTTTAAATCACCTTTCTCGATAAGTTTCCTACAAAGCTTTTGGACAAGAGTAGGCCCTAATTACACTTCCTATAATAGCTTCTACTTCAACATCGTTGTTTTCTTCCCATTTTTAAATCACCTTTCTCGATAAGTTTCCTACAAAGCTTTTGCACAAGAGTAGGTCCTAATTCCACTTGCTATGATAGCTTCTACTTCAACATCATTGTTTTTTCCTCATTTTTAAATCTCCTTTCTCGATAAGTTTCCTACAAAGCTTTTGCGCAAGAGCAGGTCCTAATTCCACTTGCTATGATAGCTTCTACTTCAACATCGCTGTTTTCTTCACATTTTTAAATCACCTTTCTCGATAAGTTTCCTACAAAGCTTTTGCACAAGAGCAGGTCCTAATTCCACTTGCTATGATGGCTTCTACTTCAACATCGTTGTTTTCTTCCCATTTTTAAATTACTTTTCTCGATAAATTTTTTACAAAGCTTTTGCTCAAGAGTAGGTCCTAATTCCACTTGCTATGAGAGCTTCTCCTTCAACATCGTTGTTTTCTTCCCATTTTTAAATCACCTTTCTCGATAAGTTTCCTACAAAGCTTTTGCACAAGAGCAGGTACTGATTCCACTTGCTATGATAGCTTCTACTTCAACATCGTTGTTTTCTTCCCATTTTTAAATCACCTTTCTCGATAAGTTTCCTAAAAAGCTTTTGCACAAGAGTAGGTCCTAATTCCACTTGCTATGATAGCTTATACTTCAACATCGTTATTTTCTACGCATCTTTAAATCACCTTTCTCGATAAGTTTCCTACAAAGCTTTTGCACAAGAGCAGCTCCTAATTCCACTTGCTATTATAGCTTCTACTTCAACATCGTTGTATTCTTCCCATTTTTAAATCACCTTTCTCGATAAGTTTCCTACAAAGCTTTTGCACAAGAGTAGGTCCTAATTCCACTTGCTATGATAGCTTCTACTTCAACATCGTTATTTTCTTCCCATTTTTAAATCACCTTTCTAGATAAGTTTCCTACAAAGCTTTTGCACAAGAGCAGGTCCTCATTCCACTAGCTATGATAGCTTCTACTGCTACATCGTTCTTTCTTCCCATTTTTAAATCACCTTTCTCGATAAGTTTCCTTCAAAGCTTTTGCACAAGAGCAGGTCCTAATTCCACTTGCTATGACAGCTTCTACTTCAACATCGTTGTTTTCTTCCCATTTTTAAATTACCTTTCTCGATAAGTTTTTTACAAAGCTTTTGCTCAAGAGTAGGTCCTAATTCGACTTGCTATGATAGCTTCTCCTTCATCATCGTTGTTTTGTTCCTATTTTTAAATCACCTTTCTCGATAAGTTACCTACAAAGCTTTTGCACAAAAGCAGTTCCTAATTCCACTTGCTAAGATAGCTTCTACTTCAACATCGTTGTTTTCTTCCCATTTTTAAATCACCTTTCTCGATAAGTTTCCTACAAAGCTTCTGCACAAGAGCAGTTTCTAATTTCACTTGCTATGATGGCTTCTACTTCAACATTGTTGTTTTCTTCCCATTTTTAAATCACCTTTCTCGATAAGTTTCCTACAAAGCTTTTGCACAAGAGTAGGTCCTAATTCCACTTGCTATGATAGCTTCTACTTCAACATCGTTATTTTCTTCCCATTTTTAAATCACCTTTCTCGATAAGTTTCCTACAAAGCTTTTGGACAAGAGTAGGTCCTAATTACACTTCCTATAATAGCTTCTACTTCAACATCGTTGTTTTCTTCCCATTTTTAAATCACCTTTCTCGATAAGTTTCCTACAAAGCTTTTGCACAAGAGTAGGTCATATTCCACTTGCTATGATAGCTTCTACTTCAACATCATTGTTTTTTCCTCATTTTTAAATCTCCTTTCTCGAAAAGTTTCCTACAAAGCTTTTGCGCAAGAGCAGGTCCTAATTCCACTTGCTATGATAGCTTCTACTTCAACATCGTTGTTTTCTTCACATTTTTAAATCACCTTTCTCGATAAGTTTCTTACAAAGCTTTTGCACAAGAGCAGGTCCTAATTCCACTTGCTATGATGGCTTCTACTTCAACATCGTTGTTTTCTTCCCATTTTTAAATTACTTTTCTCGATAAATTTTTTACAAAGCTTTTGCTCAAGAGTAGGTCCTAATTCCACTTGCTATGAGAGCTTCTCCTTCAACATCGTTGTTTTCTTCCCATTTTTAAATCACCTTTCTCGATAAGTTTCCTACAAAGCTTTTGCACTAGAGCAGGTACTAATTCCACTTGCTATGATAGCTTATACTTCAACATCGTTATTTTCTACGCATCTTTAAATCACCTTTCTCGATAAGTTTCCTACAAAGCTTTTGCACAAGAGCAGCTCCTAATTCCACTTGCTATGATAGCTTCTACTTCAACATCGTTGTTTTCTTCCTATTTTTAAATCACCTTTCTCGATAAGTTTCCTACAAAGCTTATTCACAAGAGTAGGTCCTAATTCCACTTGCTATGATAGCCTCTACTTCAACTTCGTTGTTTTCTTCCCATTTTTAAATCACCTTTCTCGATAAGTTTCCTACAAAGCTTTTGCACAAGGGCAGGTCCTAATTACACTTGCAATGATAGCTTCTACTTCAACATCGTTGTTTTCTTCCCATTTTTAAATCAAATTTCTCGATAAGTTTCCTACAAAGCTTTTGCACAAGAGTACGTTCTAATTCCACTTGCTATGATAGCTTCTACTTCAACATCGTTGTTTTCTGCCCATCCTTTAATCACCTTTCTCGATCAGTTTCCTACAAAGCTTTTGCACAAGAGCAGGTCCTAATTCCACTTGCTATGAAGGCTTCTACTTCAACATCGTTGTTTTCTTCCCATTTTTAAATCACCTTTCTCGATAAGTTTCCTACAAAGCTTTTGCACAAGAGCAGGTACTAATTCTACTTGCTATAATAGCTTCTACTTCAACATCGTTGTTTTCTTCCCATTTTTAAATCACCTTTCTCGATAAGTTTCCTACAAAGCTTTTGCGCAAGAGTAGGTTCTAATTCCACTTGCTATGATAGCTTATACTTCAACATCGTTATTTTCTACGCATCTTTAAATCACCTTTCTCGATAAGGTTCCTATAAAGCTTATTCACAAGACTAGATCCTAATTGCACTTGCTATGATAGCCTCTACTTCAACATCGTTGTTTTCTTCCCATTTTCAAATCACCTTTCTCGATAAGTTTCCTACAAAGCTTTTGCACAAGAGTAGGTTCTAATTCCACTTGTTATGATAGCTTCTACTTCAACATCGTTGTTTTCTACCCATCCTTAAATCACCTTTCTCGATCAGTTTCCTACAAAGCTTTTGCACAAGAGCAGGTCCTAATTCCACTTGCTATGATAGCTTCTACTTCAACATCGTTGTTTTCTTCCCATATTTAAATCACCTTTCTCGATAAGTTTCCTACAAAGCTTTTGCACAAGAGCAGGTCCTAATTCCACTTGCTATGATAGCTTCTACTTCAACATCGTTGTTTTCTTCCCATTTTTAAATCACCTTTCTCGATAAGTTTCCTACAAAGCTTTTGCACAAGAGCAGGTCCTAATTCCACTTGTTATGATAGCTTCTACTTCAACATCGTTGTTTTCTTCCCATTTTTAAATCACCTTTCTCGATAAGTTTCCTACAAAGCTTTTGCACAAGAGTAGGTCCTAATTCCACTTGCTATGATAGCTTCTACATCAACATCGTTGTTTTCTTCCCATTTTTAAATCACCTTTCTCGCTAAGTTGCCTACAAAGCTTTTGCGGAAAAGTAGGTCCTAATTCCACTTGCTATGATAGCTTCTACTTCAACATCGTTGTTTTCTTCGCAATTTTTAATCACCTTTCTCGATAAGTTTACTAGAAAGCTTCTGCACAAGAGTATTTCCTAGTTCCACTTGCTATGATAGCCTCTACTTCAACATCGTTGTTTTCTTCCCATATTTAAATCACCTTTCTCGATAAGTTTCCCTACAACGCTTTTGCACAAGAGCAGGTCCTTATTCGACTTGCTATGATAGCCTCTACTTCAACATCGTTGTTTTCTTCCCATTTTTAAATCTCCTTTCTCGATAAGTTTCCTACAAAGCTTTTGCACAAGAGCAGGTCCTAATTCCACTTGCTATGATAGCTTCTACTTCAACATCGTTGTTTTCTTCCCATTTTCAAATCACCTTTCTCGATAAGTTTCCTACAAAGCTTTTGCACAAAAGAAGGTTCTAATTCCACTTGCTATGATAGCTTCTACTTCAACATCGTTGTTTTCTTCCCATTTTTAAATCACCTTTCTCGATAAGATTCCTACAAAGCTTTTGCACAAGAGCAGGTCCTAATTCCACTTGCTATGATGGCTTCTACTTCAACATCGTTGTTTTCTTCCCATTTTCAAATCACCTTTCTCGATAAGTTTCCTACAAAGCTTTTGCACAAGAGCAGGTCCTAAATCCACTTGCTATGATAGCTTATACTTCAACATCGTTGTTTTCTTCCTATTTTTAAATCACCTTTCTCGATAAGTTTCCTACAAAGCTTTTGCACAAGAGTAGATCCTAATTCCACTTGCTATGATAGCTTCTACTTCAACATCGTTGTTTTCTTCCCATTTTTAAATCACCTTTCTCGATAAGTTTCCTACAAAGCTTTTGCACAAGAGCAGGTCCTAATTCCACTTGCTATGATAGCTTCTACTTCAACATCGTTGTTTTCTTCCCATTTTTAAATCACCTTTCTCGATAAGTTTCCTACAAAGCTTTTGCACAAGAGCAGGTCCTAATTCCACTTGTTATGATAGCTTCTACTTCAACATCGTTGTTTTCTTCCCATTTTTAAATCACCTTTCTCGATAAGTTTCCTACAAAGCTTTTGCACAAGAGTAGGTCCTAATTCCACTTGCTATGATAGCTTCTACATCAACATCGTTGTTTTCTTCCCATTTTTAAATCACCTTTCTCGCTAAGTTGCCTACAAAGCTTTTGCGGAAAAGTAGGTCCTAATTCCACTTGCTATGATAGCTTCTACTTCAACATCGTTGTTTTCTTCGCAATTTTTAATCATCTTTCTCGATAAGTTTACTAGAAAGCTTTTGCACAAGAGTATTTCCTAGTTCCACTTGCTATGATAGCCTCTACTTCAACATCGTTGTTTTCTTCCCATATTTAAATCACCTTTCTCGATAAGTTTCCCTACAACGCTTTTGCACAAGAGCAGGTCCTTATTCGACTTGCTATGATAGCCTCTACTTCAACATCGTTGTTTTCTTCCCATTTTTAAATCTCCTTTCTCGATAAGTTTCCTACAAAGCTTTTGCACAAGAGCAGGTCCTAATTCCACTTGCTATGATAGCTTCTACTTCAACATCGTTGTTTTCTTCCCATTTTCAAATCACCTTTCTCGATAAGTTTCCTACAAAGCTTTTGCACAAAAGAAGGTTCTAATTCCACTTGCTATGATAGCTTCTACTTCAACATCGTTGTTTTCTTCCCATTTTTAAATCACCTTTCTCGATAAGATTCCTACAAAGCTTTTGCACAAGAGCAGGTCCTAATTCCACTTGCTATGATGGCTTCTACTTCAACATCGTTGTTTTCTTCCCATTTTCAAATCACCTTTCTCGATAAGTTTCCTACAAAGCTTTTGCACAAGAGCAGGTCCTAAATCCACTTGCTATGATAGCTTCTACTTCAACATCGTTGTTTTCTTCCCATTTTTAAATCACCTTTCTCGATAAGTTTCCTACAAAGCTTCTGCACAAGAGTAGATCCTAATTCCACTTGCTATGATAGCTTCTACTTCAACATCGTTGTTTTCTTCCCATTTTTAAATCACCTTTCTCGATAAGTTTCCTACAAAGCTTCTGCACAAGAACAGGTCCTAGTTCCACTTGCTATGATAGCCTCTCCTTCAACATCGTTGTTTTCTTCCCATTTTTAAATCACCTTTCTCGATAAGTTTCCTACAAAGCTTTTGCACAAGAACAGGTCCTAGTTCCACTTGCTATGATAGCCCCTCCTTCAACATCGTTGTTTTCTTCCCATTTTTAAATCACCTTTCTCGATAAGTTTCCTACAAAGTTTCTGCACAAGAACAGGTCCTAGTTCCACTTGCTATGATAGCCTCTCCTTCAACATCGTTGTTTTCTTTCCATTTTTAAATCACCTTTCTCGATAAGTTTCCTACAAAGCTTTTGCACAAGAGCAGGTCCTAATTCCACTTGCTATGATAGCTTCTACTTCAACATCGTTGTTTTCTTCCCATTTGTAAATCACCTTTCTCGATAAGTTTCCTACAAAGCTTTTGCACAAGAGTTTTTCCTAGTTCCACTTGCTATGATGGCGTCTCCTTCAACATCGTTGTTTTCTTCCCATTTTTAAATCACCTTTCTCGATAAGTTTCCTACAAAGCTTTTGCACAAGAGTATTTCCTAGTTCCACTTGCTATGATAGCCTCTCCTTCAACATCGTTGTTTTCTTCCCATTTTTAAATCACCTTTCTCGATAAGTTTCCTACAAAGCTTTTGCACAAGAGTAGGTCCTAATTCCACTTGCTATGATAGCTTCTCCTTCAACATCGTTGTTTTCTTCCCATTTTTAAATCACCTTTCTCGATAAGTTTAAAACAAAGCTTTTGCACAAGAGCAGGTCCTAATTCAACTTGCTATGATAGCTTCTCCTTCAACATCGTTGTTTTCTTCCCATTTTTAAATCGCCTTTCTCGATAAGTTTCCTACAAAGCTTTTGCACAAGAGTAGGTCCTAATTCGACTTGCTATGACAGCTTCTAATTCAACATCGTTGCTTTTTTTCCATTTCTAAATCACCTTTCCCGATAAGTTTCCTACAAAGCTTTTGCACAAGAGCAGGTCCTAATTCCACTTGTTATGATAGCTTCTACTTCAACATCGTTGTTTTCTTCCCATTTTAAAATCACCTTTCTCGATAAGTTTCCTACAAAGCTTCTGCACAAGAACAGGTCCTAGTTCTACTTGCTATGATAGCCTCTCCTTCAACATCGTTGTTTTCTTTCCATTTTTAAATCACCTTTCTCGATAAGTTTCCTACAAAGCTTTTGCACAAGAGCAGGTCCTAATCCCACTGGCTATGATAGCTTCTACTTCAACATCGTTGTTTTCTTCCCATTTTTAAATCACCTTTCTCGATAAGTTTCCTACAAAGCTTTTGCACAAGAGCAGGTCCTAATTCCACTTGCTATGATAGCTTCTAATTCAACATCGTTGTTTTCTTCCCATTTTTAAATCACCTTTCTCGATAAGTTTCCTACAAAGCTTTTGCACAAGAGCAGGTCCTAATTCCACTTGCTATGATAGCTTCTCCTTCAACATCGTTGTTTTCTTCCCATTTTTAAATCACCTTTCTCGATAAGTTTCCTACAAAGCTTTTGCACAAGAGCAGGTCCTAATTCGACTTGCTATGATAGCTTCTACTTCAACATCGTTGTTCTCTTCCCATTTTCAAATCACCTTTCTCGATAATTTTCCTACAAAGCTTTTGCACAAGAGTATTTCCTAGTTCCACTTGCTATGATAGCCTCTCCTTCAACATCGATGTTTTATTCCCATTTTTAAATCACCTTTCTCGATAAGTTTCCTACAAAGCTTTTGCACAAGAGTATTTCCTAGTTCCACTTGCTATGATAGCCTCTCCTTCAACATCGTTGTTTTCTTCCCATTTTTAAATCACCTTTCTCGATAAGTTTCCTACAAAGCTTTTGCACAAGAGTAGGTCCTAATTCCACTTGCTATGATAGCTTCTCCTTCAACATCGTTGTTTTCTTCCCATTTTTAAATCACCTTTCTCGATAAGTTTCCTACAAAGCTTTTGCACAAGAGTAGGTCCTAATTCCACTTGCTATGATAGCTTCTACTTCAACATCGTTGTTTTTTTCCCATTTTCAAATCACCTTTCTCGATAAGTTTCCTACAAAGCTTTTGCACAAGAGTAGGTCCTAATTGGACTTGCTATGATAGCTTCTACTTCAACACCGTTGTTTTCTTCCCATTTTT
Organism: Protula sp. h YS-2021; assembly: GCA_949752745.1. NCBI lineage: Eukaryota > Metazoa > Annelida > Polychaeta > Sabellida > Serpulidae > Protula > Protula sp. h YS-2021. The sequence continues at coordinate 17,971,221 of OX457026.1, forward strand.
AAATCACCTTTCTCGATAAGTTTCCTACAAAGCTTTTGCACAAGAGTAGGTCCTAATTCCACTTGCTATGATAGCTTCTACTTCAACATCGTTGTTTTCTTCCTATTTTTAAATCACCTTTCTCGATAAGTTTCCTACAAAGCTTTTGCACAAGAGTAGGTCCTAATTCCACTTGCTATGATAGCTTCTACTTCAACATCGTTGTTTTTTTTCCCATTTTCAAATCACCTTTCTCGATAAGTTTCCTACAAAGCTTTTGCACAAGAGTAGGTCCTAATTCCACTTGCTATGATAGCTTCTACTTCAACATCGTTGTTTTCTTCCCATTTTTAAATCACCTTTCTCGATAAGTTTCCTACAAAGCTTTTGCACAAGAGTAGGTCCTAATTCCACTTGCTATGATAGCTTCTACTTCAACATCGTTGTTTTCTTCCCATTTTTAAATCACCTTTCTCGATAAGTTTCCTACAAAGCTTTTGCACAAGAGCACGTCCTAATTCAACTTGCTATGATAGCTTCTCCTTCAACATCGTTGTTTTCCTCCATTTTTAAATCACCTTTCTCGATAAGTTTCCTACAAAGCTTTTGCACAAGAGTAGGTAATAATTCCACTTGCTATGATAGCTTCTACTTCAACATCGTTGTTTTCTTCCCATTTTTAAATCACCTTTCTCGATAAGTTTCTTACAAAGCTTTTGCACAAGAGTAGGTCCTAATTCGACTTGCTATGATAGCTTCTAATTCAACATCGTTGTTTTTTCAAATTTTTAAATCACCTTTCCCGATAAGTTTCCTACAAAGCTTTTGCACAAGAGCAGATCCTAATTCCACTTGCTATGATAGCTTCTACTTCAACATCGTTGTTTTCTTCCCATTTTTAAATCACCTTTCTCCATAAGTTTCCTACAAAGCTTTTGCACAAGAGCAGGTCCTAATTCCACTTGCTATGATAGCTTCTCCTTCAACATCGTTGTTTTCTTCCCATTTTTAAATCACCTTTCTCGATAAGTTTCCTACAAAGCTTTTGCACAAGAGCAGGTCCTAATTCCACTTGCTATGATAGCTTCTACTTCAACATCGTTGTTTTCTTCCCATTTTTAAATCACCTTTCTCGATAAGTTTCCTACAAAACTTTTGCACAAGAGTATTTCCTAGTTCCACTTGCTATGATAGCCGCTCCTTCAACATCGTTGTTTTCTTCCCATTTTTAAATCACCTTTCTCGATAAGTTTAATACAAAGCTTTTGCACAAGAGCAGGTCCTAATTCCACTTGCTATGATAGCTTCTCCTTCAACATCGTTGTTTTCTTCCCATTTTTAAATCACCTTTCTCGATAAGTTTCCTACAAAGCTTTTGCACAAGAGCAGGTCCTAATTCCACCTACTATGATAGCTTCTACTTCAACATCGTTGTTTTCTTCCCATTTTCAAATCACCTTTCTCGATAATTTTCCTACAAAGCTTTTGCACAAGAGCAGGTCTTAATTCCCCTTGCTATGATAGCTTCTACTTCAACATCGTTGTTTTCTTCCCATTTTTAAATCACCTTTCTCGATAAGTTTCCTACAAAGCTTTTGCACAAGAGCAGGTCCTAATTCCACTTGTTATGATAGCTTCTACTTCAACATCGTTGTTTTCTTCCCATTTTTAAATCACCTTTCTCGATAAGTTTCCTACAAAGCTTTTGCACAAGAGCAGGTCCTAATTCCACTTGCTATGATAGCTTCTACTTCAACATCGTTGTTTTCTTCCCATTTTTAAATCACCTTTCTCGAAAAGTTTCCTACAAAGCTTTTGCACAAGAGTATTTCCTAGTTCCACTTGCTATGATAGCCTCTCCTTCAACATCGTTGTTTTCTTCCCATTTTCAAATCACCTTTCTCGATAAGTTTCCTACAAAGCTTTTGCACAAGAGTAGGTCCTAATTGGACTTGCTATGATAGCTTCTAATTCAACATCGTTGTTTTTTTCCCATTTTTAAATCACCTTTCCCGATAAGTTTCCTACAAAGCTTTTGCACAAGAGCAGGTCCTAATTCCACTTGCTATGATAGCTTCTACTTCAACATCGTTGTTTTCTTCCCATTTTTAAATCACCTTTCTCGATAAGTTTCCTACAAAGCTTTTGCACAACAGCAGGTCCTAATTCCACTTGCTGTTATAGCTTCTCCTTCAAAATCGTTGTTTTCTTCCCATTTTTAAATCACCTTTCTCGATAAGTTTCCTACAAAGCTTTTGCCCAAGAGCAGGTCCTAATTCCACTTGCTATGATAGCTTCTACTTCAACATCGTTGTTTTCTTCCCATTTTTAAATCACCTTTCTCGATAAGTTTCCTACAAAGCTTTTGCACAAGAGCACGTCCTAATTCCACTTGTTATGATAGCTTCTACTTCAACATCGTTGTTTTCTTCCCATTTTTAAATCACCTTTCTCGATAAGTTTCCTACAAAGCTTTTGCACAAGAGCAGGTCCTAATTCCACTTGCTATGATAGCTTCTCCTTCAACATCGTTGTTTTCTTCCCATTTTTAAATCACCTTTCTCGATAAGTTTCCTACAAAGCTTTTGCACAAGAGCAGGTCCTAATTCCACTTGCTATGATAGCTTCTACTTCAACATCGTTGTTTTCTTCCCATTTTCAAATCACCTTTCTCGATAAGTTTCCTACAAAGCTTTTGCACAAGAGTATTTCCTAGTTCCACTTGCTATGATAGCCTCTCCTTCAACATCGTTGTTTTCTTCCCATTTTTAAATCACCTTTCTCGATAACTTTCCTACAAAGATTTTGCACAAGAGCAGGTCCTAATTCCACTTGCTATGATAGCTTCTACTTCAACATCGTTGTTTTCTTCCCATTTTTAAATCACCTTTCTCGAAAAGTTTCCTACAAAGCTTTTGCACAAGAGCAGGTCCTAATTCCACTTGTTATGATAGCTTCTACTTCAACATCGTTGTTTTCTTCCCATTTTTAAATCACCTTTCTCGATAAGTTTCCTACAAAGCTTTTGCACAAGAGCAGGTCCTAATTCCACTTGCTATGATAGCTTCTACTTCAACATCGTTGTTTTCTTCCCATTTTTAAATCACCTTTCTCGAAAAGTTTCCTACAAAGCTTTTGCACAAGAGTATTTCCTAGTTCCACTTGCTATGATAGCCTCTCCTTCAACATCGTTGTTTTCTTCCCATTTTTAAATCACCTTTCTCGATAAGTTTCCTACAAAGCTTTTGCACAAGAGTAGGTCCTAATTGGACTTGCTATGATAGCTTCTAATTCAACATCGTTGTTTTTTTCCCATTTTTAAATCACCTTTCCCGATAAGTTTCCTACAAAGCTTTTGCCCAAGAGCAGGTCCTAATTCCACTTGCTATGATAGCTTCTACTTCAACATCGTTGTTTTCTTCCCATTTTTAAATCACCTTTCTCGATAAGTTTCCTACAAAGCTTTTGCACAACAGCAGGTCCTAATTCCACTTGCTGTTATAGCTTCTCCTTCAAAATCGTTGTTTTCTTCCCATTTTTAAATCACCTTTCTCGATAAGTTTCCTACAAAGCTTTTGCCCAAGAGCAGGTCCTAATTCCACTTGCTATGATAGCTTCTACTTCAACATCGTTGTTTTCTTCCCATTTTTAAATCACCTTTCTCGATAAGTTTCCTACAAAGCTTTTGCACAAGAGCACGTCCTAATTCCACTTGTTATGATAGCTTCTACTTCAACATCGTTGTTTTCTTCCCATTTTTAAATCACCTTTCTCGATAAGTTTCCTACAAAGCTTTTGCACAAGAGCAGGTCCTAATTCCACTTGCTATGATAGCTTCTCCTTCAACATCGTTGTTTTCTTCCCATTTTTAAATCACCTTTCTCGATAAGTTTCCTACAAAGCTTTTGCACAATAGCAGGTCCTAATTCCACTTGCTATGATAGCTTCTACTTCAACATCGTTGTTTTCTTCCCATTTTCAAATCACCTTTCTCGATAAGTTTCCTACAAAGCTTTTGCACAAGAGTATTTCCTAGTTCCACTTGCTATGATAGCCTCTCCTTCAACATCGTTGTTTTCTTCACATTTTTAAATCACCTTTCTCGATAACTTTCCTACAAAGCTTTTGCACAAGAGCAGGTCCTAATTCCACTTACTATGATAGCTTCTACTTCAACATCGTTGTTTTTTTTCCCATTTTCAAATCACCTTTCTCGATAAGTTTCCTACAAAGCTTTTGCACAAGAGTAGGTCCTAATTCGACTTGCTATGATAGCTTCTACTTCAACATCGTTGTTTTCTTCCCATTTTTAAATCACCTTTCTCGATAAGTTTCCTACAAAGCTTTTGCACAAGAGTAGGTCCTAATTCCACTTGCTATGATAGCTTCTAATTCAACATCGTTGTTTTTTTTCCATTTTTAAATCAACTTTCCCGATAAGTTTCCTACAAAGCTTTTGCACAAGAGCAGATCCTAATTCCACTTGCTATGATAGCTTCTACTTCAACATCGTTGTTTTCTTCCCATTTTCAAATCACCTTTCTCGATAAGTTTCCTACAAAGCTTTTGCACAAGAGTATTTCCTAGTTCCACTTGCTATGATAGCCTCTCCTTCAACATCGTTGTTTTCTTCCCATTTTTAAATCACCTTTCTCGATAACTTTCCTACAAAGATTTTGCACAAGAGCAGGTCCTAATTCCACTTGCTATGATAGCTTCTACTTCAACATCGTTGTTTTCTTCCCATTTTTAAATCACCTTTCTCGATAATTTTCCTACAAAGCTTTTGAACAAGAGCAGGTCCTAATTCGACTTGCTATGATAGCTTCTAATTCAACATCGTTGTTTTTTTCCCATTTTTAAATCACCTTTCCCGATAAGTTTCCTACAAAGCTTTTGCACAAGAGCAGATCCTAATTCCACTTGCTATGATAGCTTCTACTTCAACATCGTTGTTTTCTTCCCATTTTTAAATCACCTTTCTCGATAAGTTTCCTACAAAGCTTTTGCACAAGAGTAGGTCCTAATTCCACTTGCTGTGATAGCTTCTCCTTCAAAATCGTTGTTTTCTTCCCATTTTTAAATCACCTTTCTCGATAAGTTTCCTACAAAGCTTTTGCACAAGAGCAGGTCCTAATTCCACTTGCTATGATAGCTTCTACTTCAACATCGTTGTTTTCTTCCCATTTTCAAATCACCTTTCTCGATAAGTTTCCTACAAAGCTTTTGCACAAGAGTATTTCCTAGTTCCACTTGCTATGATAGCCTCTCCTTCAACATCGTTGTTTTCTTCCCATTTTTAAATCACCTTTCTCGATAACTTTCCTACAAAGATTTTGCAGAAGAGCAGGTCCTAATTCCACTTGCTATGATAGCTTCTACTTCAACATCGTTGTTTTCTTCCCATTTTTAAATCACCTTTCTCGATAATTTTCCTACAAAGCTTTTGCACAAGAGCAGGTCCTAATTCGACTTGCTATGATAGCTTCTAATTCAACATCGTTGTTTTTTTCCCATTTTTAAATCACCTTTCCCGATAAGTTTCCTACAAAGCTTTTGCACAAGAGCAGATCCTAATTCCACTTGCTATGATAGCTTCTACTTCAACATCGTTGTTTTCTTCCCATTTTTAAATCACCTTTCTCGATAAGTTTCCTACAAAGCTTTTGCACAAGAGCAGGTCCTAATTCCACTTGCTGTGATAGCTTCTCCTTCAAAATCGTTGTTTTCTTCCCATTTTTAAATCACCTTTCTCGATAAGTTTCCTACAAAGCTTTTGCCCAAGAGCAGGTCCTAATTCCACTTGCTATGATAGCTTCTACTTCAACATCGTTGTTTTCTTCCCATTTTTAAATCACCTTTCTCGATAAGTTTCCTACAAAGCTTTTGCACAAGAGCAGGTCCTAATTCCACTTGTTATGATAGCTTCTACTTCAACATCGTTGTTTTCTTCCCATTTTTAAATCACCTTTCTCGATAAGTTTCCTACAAAGCTTTTGCACAAGAGCAGGTCCTAATTCGACTTGCTATGATAGCTTCTACTTCAACATCGTTGTTTTCTTCCCATTTTCAAATCACCTTTCTCGATAAGTTTCCTACAAAGCTTTTGCACAAGAGTATTTCCTAGTTCCACTTGCTATGATAGCCTCTCCTTCAACATCGTTGTTTTCTTCCCATTTTTAAATCACCTTTCTCGATAACTTTCCTACAAAGATTTTGCACAAGAGCAGGTCCTAATTCCACTTGCTATGATAGCTTCTACTTCAACATCGTTGTTTTCTTCCCATTTTTAAATCACCTTTCTCGAAAAGTTTCCTACAAAGCTTTTGCACAAGAGCAGGTCCTAATTCCACTTACTATGATAGCTTCTACTTCAACATCGTTGTTTTTTTTCCATTTTCAAATCACCTTTTTCGATAAGTTTCCTACAAAGCTTTTGCACAAGAGTAGGTCCTAATTCGACTTGCTATGATAGCTTCTACTTCAACATCGTTGTTTTCTTCCCATTTTCAAATCACCTTTCTCGATAAGTTTCCTACAAAGCTTTTGCACAAGAGTAGGTCCTAATTCCACTTGCTATGATAGCTTCTAATTCAACATCGTTGTTTTTTTCCCATTTTTAAATCAACTTTCCCGATAAGTTTCCTACAAAGCTTTTGCACAAGAGCAGATCCTAATTCCACTTGCTATGATAGCTTCTACTTCAACATCGTTGTTTTCTTCCCATTTTCAAATCACCTTTCTCGATAAGTTTCCTACAAAGCTTTTGCACAAGAGTATTTCCTAGTTCCACTTGCTATGATAGCCTCTCCTTCAACATCGTTGTTTTCTTCCCATTTTTAAATCACCTTTCTCGATAACTTTCCTACAAAGATTTTGCACAAGAGCAGATCCTAATTCCACTTGCTATGATAGCTTCTACTTCAACATCGTTGTTTTCTTCCCATTTTTAAATCACCTTTCTCGATAATTTTCCTACAAAGCTTTTGCACAAGAGCAGGTCCTAATTCCACTTACTATGATAGCTTCTACTTCAACATCGTTGCTTTTTTCCCATTTTCAAATCACCTTTCTCGATAAGTTTCCTACAAAGCTTTTGCACAAGAGCAGGTCCTAATTCGACTTGCTATGATAGCTTCTACTTCAACATCGTTGTTTTCTTCCCATTTTTAAATCACCTTTCTCGATAAGTTTCCTACAAAGCTTTTGCACAAGAGTAGGTCCTAATTCGACTTGCTATGATAGCTTCTAATTCAACATCGTTGTTTTTTTCCCATTTTTAAATCACCTTTCCAGATAAGTTTCCTACAAAGCTTTTGCACAAGAGCAGATCCTAATTCCACTTGCTATGATAGCTTCTACTTCATCATCGTTGTTTTCTTTCCATTTTTAAATCTGCTTTCTCGATAAGTTTCCTACAAAGCTTTTGCACAAGAGTAGGTCCTCATTCCACTTGCTGTGATAGCTTCTCCTTCAAAATCGTTGTTTTCTTCCCATTTTTAAATCACCTTTCTCGATAAGTTTCCTACAAAGCTTTTGCCCAAGAGCAGGTCCTAATTCCACTTGCTATGATAGCTTCTACTTCAACATCGTTGTTTTCTTCCCATTTTTAAATCACCTTTCTCGATAAGTTTCCTACAAAGCTTTTGCACAAGAGCAGGTCCTAATTCCACTTGTTATGATAGCTTCTACTTCAACATCGTTGTTTTCTTCCCATTTTTAAATCACCTTTCTCGATAAGTTTCCTACAAAGCTTTTGCACAAGAGCAGGTCCTAATTCCACTTGCTATGATAGCTTCTCCTTCAACATCGTTGTTTTCTTCCCATTTTCAAATCACCTTTCTCGATAAGTTTCCTACAAAGCTTTTGCACAAGAGCAGGTCCTAATTCCACTTGCTATGATAGCTTCTACTTCAACATCGTTGTTTTCTTCCCATTTTCAAATCACCTTTCTCGATAAGTTTCCTACAAAGCTTTTGCACAAGAGTATTTCCTAGTTCCACTTGCTATGATAGCCTCTCCTTCAACATCGTTGTTTTCTTCCCATTTTTAAATCACCTTTCTCGATAACTTTCCTACAAAGATTTTGCACAAGAGCAGGTCCTAATTCCACTTGCTATGATAGCTTCTACTTCAACATCGTTGTTTTCTTCCCATTTTTAAATCACCTTTCTCGAAAAGTTTCCTACAAAGCTTTTGCACAAGAGCAGGTCCTAATTCCACTTACTATGATAGCTTCTACTTCAACATCGTTGTTTTTTTCCCATTTTCAAATCACCTTTCTCGATAAGTTTCCTACAAAGCTTTTGCACAAGAGCAGGTCCTAATTCCACTTGCTATGATAGCTTCTACTTCAACATCGTTGTTTTTTTCCCATTTTCAAATCACCTTTCTCGATAAGTTTCCTACAAAGCTTTTGCACAAGACTAGGTCCTAATTCGACTTGCTATGATAGCTTCTACTTCAACATCGTTGTTTTCTTCCCATTTTTAAATCACCTTTCTCGATAAGTTTCCTACAAAGCTTTTGCACAAGAGTAGGTCCTAATTCGACTTGCTATGATAGCTTCTAATTCAACATCGTTGTTTTTTTTCCATTTTTAAATCACCTTTCCAGATAAGTTTCCTACAAAGCTTTTGCACAAGAGCAGATCCTAATTCCACTTGCTATGATAGCTTCTACTTCATCATCGTTGTTTTCTTTCCATTTTTAAATCTGCTTTCTCGATAAGTTTCCTACAAAGCTTTTGCACAAGAGTAGGTCCTCATTCCACTTGCTGTGATAGCTTCTCCTTCAAAATCGTTGTTTTCTTCCCATTTTTAAATCACCTTTCTCGATAAGTTTCCTACAAAGCTTTTGCCCAAGAGCAGGTCCTAATTCCACTTGCTATGATAGCTTCTACTTCAACATCGTTGTTTTCTTCCCATTTTTAAATCACCTCTCTCGATAAGTTTCCTACAAAGCTTTTGCACAAGAGCAGGTCCTAATTCCACTTGTTATGATAGCTTCTACTTCAACATCGTTGTTTTCTTCCCATTTTTAAATCACCTTTCTCGATAAGTTTCCTACAAAGCTTTTGCACAAGAGCAGGTCCTAATTCCACTTGCTATGATAGCTTCTCCTTCAACATCGTTGTTTTCTTCCCATTTTTAAATCACCTTTCTCGATAAGTTTCCTACAAAGCTTTTGCACAAGAGCAGGTCCTAATTCCACTTGCTATGATAGCTTCTACTTCAACATCGTTGTTTTCTTCCCATTTTCAAATCACCTTTCTCGATAAGTTTCCTACAAAGCTTTTGAACAAGAGTATTTCCTAGTTCCACTTGCTATGATAGCCTCTCCTTCAACATCGTTGTTTTCTTCCCATTTTTAAATCACCTTTCTCGATAACTTTCCTACAAAGATTTTGCACAAGAGCAGGTCCTAATTCCACTTGCTATGATAGCTTCTACTTCAACATCGTTGTTTTCTTCCCATTTTTAAATCACCTTTCTCGAAAAGTTTCCTACAAAGCTTTTGCACAAGAGCAGGTCCTAATTCCACTTACTATGATAGCTTCTACTTCAACATCGTTGTTTTTTTCCCATTTTCAAATCACCTTTCTCGATAAGTTTCCTACAAAGCTTTTGCACAAGAGCAGGTCCTAATTCCACTTGCTATGATAGCTTCTACTTCAACATCGTTGTTTTCTTCCCATTTTTAAATCACCTTTCTCGATAAGTTTCCTACAAAGCTTTTGCACAAGAGCAGGTCCTAATTCCACTTGCTATGATAGCTTCTCCTTCAACATCGTTGTTTTCTTCCCATTTTTAAATCACCTTTCTCGAAAAGTTTCCTACAAAGCTTTTGCACAAGAGTAGGTCCTAATTCCACTTGCTGTGATAGCTTCTACTTCAACATCGTTGTTATCTTCCCATTTTTAAATCACCTTTCTCGATAAGTTTCCTACAAAGCTTTTGCCCAAGAGCAGGTCCTAATTCCACTTGCTATGATAGCTTCTACTTCAACATCGTTGTTTTCTTCCCATTTTTAAATCACCTTTCTCGATAACTTTCCTACGAAGATTTTGCACAAGAGCAGGTCCTAATTACACTTGTTATGATAGCTTCTACTTCAACATCGTTGTTTTCTTCCCATTTTTAAATCACCTTTCTCGATAAGTTTCCTACAAAGCTTTTGCACAAGAGCAGGTCCTAATTCCACTTACTATGATAGCTTCTACTTCAACATCGTTGTTTTCTTCCCATTTTCAAATCACCTTTCTCGATAAGTTTCCTACAAAGCTTTTGCACAAGAGTATTTCCTAGTTCCACTTGCTATGATAGCCTCTCCTTCAACATCGTTGTTTTCTTCCCATTTTTAAATCACCTTTCTCGATAACTTTCCTACAAAGATTTTGCACAAGAGCAGGTCCTAATTCCACTTGCTATGATAGCTTCTGCTTCAACATCGTTGTTTTCTTCCCATTTTTAAATCACCTTTCTCGATAAGTTTCCTACAAAGCTTTTGCACAAGAGTAGGTCCTAATTCCACTTGCTATGATAGCTTCTAATTCAACATCGTTGTTTTTTTCCCATTTTTAAATCACCTTTCCCGATAAGTTTCCTACAAAGCTTTTGCACAAGAGCAGATCCTAATTCCACTTGCTATGATAGCTTCTACTTCAACATCGTTGTTTTCTTCCCATTTTCAAATCACCTTTCTCGATAAGTTTCCTACAAAGCTTTTGCACAAGAGTATTTCCTAGTTCCACTTGCTATGATAGCCTCTCCTTCAACATCGTTGTTTTCTTCCCATTTTTAAATCACCTTTCTCGATAACTTTCCTACAAAGATTTTGCACAAGAGCAAGTCCTAATTCCACTTGCTATGATAGCTTCTACTTCAACATCGTTGTTTTCTTCCCATTTTTAAATCACCTTTCTCGAAAAGTTTCCTACAAAGCTTTTGCACAAGAGCAGGTCCTAATTCCACTTACTATGATAGCTTCTACTTCAACATCGTTGTTTTTTTCCCATTTTCAAATCACCTTTCTCGATAAGTTTCCTACAAAGCTTTTGCACAAGAGCAGGTCCTAATTCCACTTGCTATGATAGCTTCTACTTCAACATCGTTGTTTTCTTCCCATTTTTAAATCACCTTTCTCGATAAGTTTCCTACAAAGCTTTTGCACAAGAGTAGGTCCTAATTCCACTTGCTATGATAGCTTCTAATTCAACATCGTTGTTTTTTTCCCATTTTTAAATCAACTTTCCCGATAAGTTTCCTACAAAGCTTTTGCACAAGAGCAGATCCTAATTCCACTTGCTATGATAGCTTCTACTTCAACATCGTTGTTTTCTTCCCATTTTCAAATCACCTTTCTCGATAAGTTTCCTACAAAGCTTTTGCACAAGAGTATTTCCTAGTTCCACTTGCTATGATAGCCTCTCCTTCAACATCGTTGTTTTCTTCCCATTTTTAAATCACCTTTCTCGATAACTTTCCTACAAAGATTTTGCACAAGAGCAGGTCCTAATTCCACTTGCTATGATAGCTTCTGCTTCAACATCGTTGTTTTCTTCCCATTTTTAAATCACCTTTCTCGATAAGTTTCCTACAAAGCTTTTGCACAAGAGCAGGTCCTAATTCCACTTACTACGATAGCTTCTACTTCAACATCGTTGTTTTTTTCCCATTTTCAAATCACCTTTCTCGATAAGTTTCCTACAAAGCTTTTGCACAAGAGTAGGTCCTAATTCGACTTGCTATGATAGCTTCTACTTCAACATCGTTGTTTTCTTCCCATTTTCAAATCACCTTTCTCGATAAGTTTCCTACAAAGCTTTTGCACAAGAGCAGGTCCTAATTCGACTTGCTATGATAGCTTCTAATTCAACATCGTTGTTTTTTTCCCATTTTTAAATCAACTTTCCCGATAAGTTTCCTACAAAGCTTTTGCACAAGAGCAGATCCTAATTCCACTTGCTATGATAGCTTCTACTTCATCATCGTTGTTTTCTTCCCATTTTTAAATCACCTTTCTCGAAAAGTTTCCTACAAAGCTTTTGCACAAGAGTAGGTCCTAATTCGACTTGCTATGATAGCTTCTACTTCAACATCGTTGTTTTCTTCCCATTTTTAAATCACCTTTCTCGATAAGTTTAATACAAAGCTTTTGCACAAGAGCTTTTGCACAAGAGCAGGTCTTAATTCCACTTGTTATGATAGCTTCTACTTCAACATCGTTGTTTTCTTCCCATTTTTAAATCACCTTTCTCGATAAGTTTCCTACAAAGCTTTTGCACAAGAGCAGATCCTAATTCCACTTGTTATGATAGCTTCTACTTCATCATCGTTGTTTTCTTCCCATTTTTAAATCACCTTTCTCGAAAAGTTTCCTACAAAGCTTTTGCACAAGAGTAGGTCCTAATTCGACTTGCTATGATAGCTTCTACTTCAAAATCGTTGTTTTCTTCCCATTTTTAAATCACCTTTCTCGATAAGTTTAATACAAAGCTTTTGCACAAGAGCTTTTGCACAAGAGCAGGTCTTAATTCCACTTGCTATGATAGCTTCTACTTCAACATCGTTGTTTTCTTCCCATTTTTAAATCACCTTTCTCGATAAGTTTCCTACAAAGCTTTTGCACAAGAGCAGGTCCTAATTCCACTTGTTATGATAGCTTCTCCTTCAACATCGTTGTTTTCTTCCCATTTTTAAATCACCTTTCTCGATAAGTTTCCTACAAAGCTTTTGCACAAGAGCAGGTCCTAATTCCACTTGCTATGATAGCTTCTACTTCAACATCGTTGTTTTCTTCCCATTTTCAAATCACCTTTCTCGATAAGTTTCCTACAAAGCTTTTGCACAAGAGTATTTCCTAGTTCCACTTGCTATGATATCCTCTCCTTCAACATCGTTGTTTTCTTCCCATTTTTAAATCACCTTTCTCGATAACTTTCCTACAAAGATTTTGCACAAGAGCAGGTCCTAATTCCACTTGCTATGATAGCTTCTACTTCAACATCGTTGTTTTCTTCCCTTTTTAAATCACCTTTCTCGAAAAGTTTCCTACAAAGCTTTTGCACAAGAGCAGGTCCTAATTCCACTTACTATGATAGCTTCTACTTCAACATCGTTGTTTTTTTCCCATTTTCAAATCACCTTTCTCGATAAGTTTCATACAAAGCTTTTGCACAAGAGTAGGTCCTAATTCGACTTGCTATGATAGCTTCTACTTCAACATCGTTGTTTTCTTCCCATTTTTAAATCACCTTTCTCGATAAGTTTCTAACAAAGCTTTTGCACAAGAGTAGGTCCTAATTCCACTTGCTATGATAGCTTCTAATTCAACATCGTTGTTTTTTTCCCATTTTTAAATCAACTTTCCCGATAAGTTTCCTACAAAGCTTTTGCACAAGAGCAGATCCTAATTCCACTTGCTATGATAGCTTCTACTTCAACATCGTTGTTTTCTTCCCATTTTCAAATCACCTTTCTCGATAAGTTTCCTACAAAGCTTTTGCACAAGAGTATTTCCTAGTTCCACTTGCTATGATAGCCTCTCCTTCAACATCGTTGTTTTCTTCCCATTTTTAAATCACCTTTCTCGATAACTTTCCTACAAAGATTTTGCACAAGAGCAGATCCTAATTCCACTTGCTATGATAGCTTCTACTTCAACATCGTTGTTTTCTTCCCATTTTTAAATCACCTTTCTCGATAAGTTTCCTACAAAGCTTTTGCACAAACGCAGGTCCTAATTCCACCTGCTATGATAGCTTCTACTTCAACATCGTTGTTTTCTTCCCATTTTTAAATCACCTTTCTCGATAAGTTTCCTACAAAGCTTTTGCACAAGAGCAGGTCCTAATTCGACTTGCTATGATAGCTTCTAATTCAACATCGTTGTTTTTTTCCCATTTTTAAATCAACTTTCCCCATAAGTTTCCTACAAAGCTTTTGCACAAGAGCAGATCCTAATTCCACTTGCTATGATAGCTTCTACTTCATCATCGTTGTTTTCTTCCCATTTTTAAATCACCTTTCTCGATAAGTTTAATACAAAGCTTTTGCACAAGAGCTTTTGCACAAGAGCAGGTCTTAATTCCACTTGCTATGATAGCTTCTACTTCAACATCGTTGTTTTCTTCCCATTTTTAAATCACCTTTCTCGATAAGTTTCCTACAAAGCTTTTGCACAAGAGCAGGTCCTAATTCCACTTGCTATGATAGCTTCTCCTTCAACATCGTTGTTTTCTTCCCATTTTCAAATCACCTTTCTCGATAAGTTTCCTACAAAGCTTTTGCACAAGAGTATTTCCTAGTTCCACTTGCTATGATATCCTCTCCTTCAACATCGTTGTTTTCTTCCCATTTTTAAATCACCTTTCTCGATAACTTTCCTACAAAGATTTTGCACAAGAGCAGGTCCTAATTCCACTTGCTATGATAGCTTCTACTTCAACATCGTTGTTTTCTTCCCATTTTTAAATCACCTTTCTCGAAAAGTTTCCTACAAAGCTTTTGCACAAGAGCAGGTCCTAAATCCACTTACTATGATAGCTTCTACTTCAACATCGTTGTTTTTTTCCCATTTTCAAATCACCTTTCTCGATAAGTTTCATACAAAGCTTTTGCACAAGAGTAGGTCCTAATTCGACTTGCTATGATAGCTTCTACTTCAACATCGTTGTTTTCTTCCCATTTTTAAATCACCTTTCTCGATAAGTTTCCTACAAAGCTTTTGCACAAGAGTAGGTCCTAATTCCACTTGCTATAATAGCTTCTAATTCAACATCGTTGTTTTTTTCCCATTTTTAAATCAACTTTCCCGATAAGTTTCCTACAAAGCTTTTGCACAAGAGCAGATCCTAATTCCACTTGCTATGATAGCTTCTACTTCAACATCGTTGTTTTCTTCCCATTTTCAAATCACCTTTCTCGATAAGTTTCCTACAAAGCTTTTGCACAAGAGTATTTCCTAGTTCCACTTGCTATGATAGCCTCTCCTTCAACATCGTTGTTTTCTTCCCATTTTTAAATCACCTTTCTCGATAACTTTCCTACAAAGATTTTGCACAAGAGCAGGTCCTAATTCCACTTGCTATGATAGCTTCTACTTCAACATCGTTGTTTTCTTCCCATTTTTAAATCACCTTTCCCGATAAGTTTCCTACAAAGCTTTTGCACAAGAGCAGATCCTAATTCCACTTGCTATGATAGCTTCTACTTCAACATCGTTGTTTTCTTCCCATTTTTAAATCACCTTTCTCGATAAGTTTCCTACAAAGCTTTTGCACAAGAGCAGGTCCTAATTCCACTTACTATAATAGCTTCTACTTCAACATCGTTGTTTTTTTCCCATTTTCAAATCACCTTTTTCGATAAGTTTCCTACAAAGCTTTTGCACAAGAGTAGGTCCTAATTCCACTTGCTATGATAGCTTCTACTTCAACATCGTTGTTTTCTTCCCATTTTTAAATCACCTTTCTCGATAAGTTTCCTACAAAGCTTTTGCACAAGAGTAGGTCCCAATTCCACTTGCTAAGATAGCTTCTAATTCAACATCGTTGTTTTTTCCCCATTTTTAAATCAACTTTCCCGATAAGTTTCCTACAAAGCTTTTGCACAAGAGCAGGTCCTAATTCCACTTGTTATGATAGCTTCTACTTCAACTTCGTTGTTTTCTTCCCATTTTTAAATCACCTTTCTCGATAAGTTTCCTACAAAGCTTTTGCACAAGAGCAGCTCCTAATTCTACTTGCTATGATAGCTTCTACTTCAACATCGTTGTTTTCTTCCCATTTTTAAATCACCTTTCTCGATAAGTTTCCTACAAAGCTTTTGCACAAACGCAGGTCCTAATTCCACCTGCTATGATAGCTTCTACTTCAACATCGTTGTTTTCTTCCCATTTTTAAATCACCTTTCTCGATAAGTTTCCTACAAAGCTTTTGCACAAGAGCAGGTCCTAATTCCACTTGCTATGATAGCTTCTCCTTCAACATCGTTGTTTTCTTCCCATTTTTAAATCACCTTTCTCGATAAGTTTCCTACAAAGCTTTTGCACAAGAGCAGGTCCTAATTCCACTTGCTATGATAGCTTCTACTTCAACATCGTTGTTTTCTTCCCATTTTTAAATCACCTTTCTCGATAAGTTTAATACAAAGCTTTTGCACAAGAGCAGGTCCTAATTCCACTTGCTATGATAGCTTCTACTTCAACATCGTTGTTTTCTTCCCATTTTTAAATCACCTTTCTCGATAAGTTTCCTACAAAGCTTTTGCACAAGAGTATTAAGATGAAAGCAGCGACGAAGAAAGTGATATGGATGACAGTGAAGCAGATGAAGAAAATAGACTTATTTGACTAAGCTTTATAATAAAGACTTTGTAAATCAACAAATATTTTATAATATTGTTTAGATTTAAGCGGTATGTATTTAAGTGTATTTAAGTGTATTTAAGTGTATTAATAAACCTATTCAACATATGTCTTGTTTTTTCTTTGCTTGAACTACAGCTTGTTGAATAACTTGTTAAACAGCATGTTGTTGAACAAGTTGAACTGTTCAACATGTTCAACATGTTGAATATGTTCAACTTGTGCAACAACATGTTGAACATGTTGAACACGTTGAACATGTTCAACTTGTTGACATGTTGTTGAACATGTTGAACATGTTCAACTTGTTGACATGTTGTTGAACATGTTGGACATGTTGAACATGTTGAACATATTCAACAACATGTTGAACATGTTCAACTTGTTGAACATGTTGTTGAACATGTTGAACATGTTGAACCTGTTCAACAACATGTTCAACATGTTGAACAACAGCTTGTTGAAAAATTGTTGTACAATTGCTAAACAACTTGTTGAACAATAGTTTGACGTAAAAATAATTCAAACACATGTTTGAATGGTGGGCGCGCGCCGTTCCAACAACCACCTATGCAAACTACTGTAAACAAGGACATCAAACTGAATCCAACGGTGAAATTTTCATGCAAATCCGTCAACTATAGCGGAAGTTATCCCACTTTTTCACTTTTTACAAAATTAAGAATTGTGGTAAATATGCACACAGCCAGCTGCGCAAATAGCCTATAACCACTTAATGTTAAAACTAGATATAAAACTGAATTAAACAGTGAAAGTTTCATGCAAATCCGTCAATCATAACGAAAGTTATCCCACTTTTTACACAATTAAAATGGCGGTAAATACACACACAGCCAGCTGCGCAAATAGCCTATAACCACTTAATGTTAAAACTAGATATAAAACTGAATTAAACAGTGAAAGTTTCATGCAAATCCGTCAATCATAACAAAAGTTATTCCACTTTTAACTTACCATTTTAAGGTGAATTCATGATACATACAGCCAGCTGCGCAACCAGTCCATGACTATGTGACAACTAGATATAAAACTGAATCAAACAGTGAAATTTTCAGACAAATCGGTCAAGTATAACACTTAGGGTCACACTGCAACTCCAAGCAGCTAGACACTGCTGCCTCAGAAAAACAAAAGCCAGACACCGCTGTCTACGTTGTTGATGACGAAGTCTGATTACGCAGTCTGATCACACTGATGACGAAATGCTGCTGATGAAGATTGCAGGTTGTAGGACGCCATTTTCTTCTAAGTAAACACTGCATTTCAAAAAAAAAACAAAAAAAAAACGAATAATGGAATACAAACAGGGCTCGAAATTAGTGGGAGCCCGGGAGCCCGAGGCTCCCAGATTTCGCGCCGGGCTCCAAGATTTTTGGATCTCGGAGCCCGGCTGGCTCCCGGAAAATCCGGTATTTTTTTTTACAATACTGAAATCGGATTTTATTTATTGTGACGTCAGAAACTTAACAATGAACTTTATTATTTTTAATTATTTTATGAGAAATCTAAGCTTTGAGAACTGCACGCTAGACACATCAGGTTTCTCCACAATGAATTTGTTCATAATTGATAAGAAATCAGCCTTGAAACATTTCAGGACTACATTGTGGAACTAGAGCAGTGTGCATAGCCGACATATTCCTCACAGGCCCCAATCAGTTAAACACGGCCATCAGTAGTCAATCAAGAGCTGAAATTTTCCAAGTCCAGTTGGTGCATTTTCCATGGACGAACCTGGCCCATTTAAAACCCGATCTGTGTTTGTTCCCATAGAAGTTACATACCAAGTTTCATTAAAATCCCTGCAGTTGTTCTTGAGATATCGTTTTAACAAACTCATTCCGATGCTGAATAATTTCCAGGATTTGGTAAATTTCAAAGTGCATTTGGATCATTTTCCTTGGGCCAACCTAACCCATTTACCAGACAGACCCACTACTTCAGTGACCATCTACACTATAGGGTTTTCTTCCTGCTAGATTTGATCAAAATCGAATTCGCTATCTCTGAGATACCGTGTGCACATAGTCAAAAGTTAAAAACACATCAAAGTGAAATTAAAAAAAAATCGTTCAAAATACAATTTTTAATCAGAATCAACCTTCGTGATGATGTGCACTATCAGGTCTTTCTAATTCCAATTGGAGAAGATCCGATGAACTGTTTTAGAGATATCGCGTGAACAAAGTCCAAAACAGCTAAAATCAAATCAAAGTGCCAAAATACCAAAAGTTCGTCAAAAATTCAATTTTTGACAAAAATAAAAAATAACCCTTTAGTGATGATCGTCACAGTATGGTCTTTCTTTCTAAAAGGTTTAATGAAGATCTGATGAAATGTTTTAGAGATATCGCGTAAATAAAGTCCAAAACAGTTTAAAAAACACCTAAGTGAAATTTCAAAAATTCGTCAAAAATTCAATTTTTGAAAAAAAAATCAAAACAATTCCTCAGTGCAAATCTGCATTGTATGGTCTTTCTTTCTGCAAGGTATTGTGAAGAACTGATGGGCTATTTTTGAGATATTGAAAACACTAAAATTTTTAAAAAATTATCGGACCGACAAAAAAAATTGGTGTGCATCAAGCTACGACCATGAGGGTGAGTCCTGTAAACTTTCAGACGAAATGGCCTACACATCTAAGACGAATGAGTGGTAACGGGGGGACGGACGGATAGACAGACGGCAGAGTGCAATCCATAAGCCCCTTCCGGGGCACAAAGCCCCGGTTGGGGGCTAAAAACCGAAAAGTGGCGGTCCTGCCTAAGTGATGATCACGTTAGTTACTTCATGATGGTTCAACTGGAATCAGAAGAAATATTTAGCTTTGACCCTAGCCATGCTAATGATCTTTGGGCCACTTCAGGTGTTCGAATAAGGCGTCCCGATATGATGGACAAAAAAGAGGAAAATAATAAGAAAGGGAAACAAGACGTAAATGAAGAAAAAGAAGCTTGGCAGAACTTAGATTTCATGTTATGACAAGTGTGACAGTAATAAAAAATCGAATACACTGTTTTTTTTCTTTCTTTTTCTTTTTTTTTATTTAATCAAACATGTATACTCCGGGCTCCCAGATTTTGGGTCGGGCTCCCAGATTTTCAGACCCGGGAGCCCGGTGGCTCCGAGTCAAAAATAGTTAAGTTCGAGCCCTGAATACAAAGAGCAACATAAGTAAAACATTTTATCATGGTATTGGTATGTATGCATGAGAGTGTGGGGAAAAAAGTTGCCATCAGAAGGTTGAAATACCTATGCGGCTTATGAAATGCTCAGTCGTGGTGTGTGTGTGTGTGTGAGGGGGGGGGAAGTTGTCATATGAAGGTTGAAATACCTATGCGACTTATGAAACGCTCAGTCGTGGTGTGTGTGTGTGGGGGGGGGGGGGGGAAGTTGTCATCAGAAGGTTGAAATACCTATGTGGCTTATGAAATGCTCAGTCGTGGTGTGTGGAGAGAGTGTGGGGGAAAAGGTTGTCATCAGAAGGTTGAAATACCTATGTGGCTTATGAAATGAAATGCTCAGTCGTGCTGTTGGTATGTATAGAGAGAGTGGGAAAAAAAACAAAAAAAAAAAAAAAAATCATCACAACACGCGCGCTCTATCTGGTCCACCTCTGACGTCACTATGACGTCACTTCCGGTCCAGACGTCACTTCCGGTCCAGACGTCACTTTCGGTCCAGACGTCACGTCCGGTCCGGACGTCACTTCCTGGCGTAGAACTGTTGTTTACTGTTGTTTACTTCGTTGCCATGACGACACTTCGTTGCCATGACAACGCCTATGACGTCACTTCCGGTCGAGACAGTATGACGTCACTTCCTGGCGCAGAACCCCTCTTTTCATACTACTTCCGGGGCCTGACTAAATGTGCCAAAAAGCATATCTACAGGTCGAGACCTTTCAGTTGAGCCTATTCTCAATGTTCTATAATAATAAAACCGAAGATAAAGCGTGTATAAGCTTATTTCCTTAAAACCCCCAATTATCGCCCATTTTGGTCTATTTAACCACTTACGGATGAACGAATCTGAACAAAAGTACCAAAAGGCGCATTTACAGGTCGAGACCTTTCATTTACGCTGAATACCAATTCTCGACGACCAATAGAACCGGAGATATAGCGTGTACAAGCTTATTTCCTTAACACCCGAATTAAACCAAATTAAAAATATTAAAAATACGTATAATACACGTTGGCAATCTCGGCATCTTTTTTCCGATGTATTTCCGACGTGGTTTATACATCGGAAAATATGCGTTTTATAGACGTATAAAATAATACGTATAATGTACGATTGCAATATCGACATCTTTTGTCCGATGTATTTCCGACGTCGTTTATACATAGGAAAATATGCGTTTAATAGACGTATAAAATAATACGTATAATGCACGATTGCAATATCGACATCTTTTCTCCGATGTATTCCCGACGTCGTTTATACACAGGAAGATATGCGTTTTATAGACGTATAAAATAATACGTATAATATACGATTGCAATATCGGCATCTTTTTTTCCGACTCATTTTCGATGCATATACGATGTTTCTAAAAATGCGTATATATTCCGCCGTATATCCGACGTATAAGCCATGTTTCAAATCCGCTGACAACGCTGCCAATGTAATTTAGAGATTAACGACGTCGTTTATGCGTCGGCAGTTTTGTAGGGAGGCCCCAATCCGAAGGGGCGTGATTTATAATTGTGAAATAACACACCTCCCCCCACCCCTCACCCCCCCACCACCTCCTGGGGAGAACGAGAAGTACTCGCTGCAGAAAAACAGCCCTTTTTAAAACAAAATTTGCACTACACACGGACGTCTTCTATGGGTTTTTTTTTTTTTAACCTTTCTTGCGTCCCCTTTCCACTCAAAAAGAAGTAAGAAGTTACAAAACAAAACCAAAGATTTTCCACACACACACACACACACACACACACACACACACACACACACACACACACACACACACACACACACACACACACACAGGCCAATATAAACAAAAAAAATAATTAAAAAAAGCATTGTGTTACCAGAAAAATGCATATTTTTAGTGCAGCTGGAATTGCGAGTGTGTTTTAAGTTAAGTGTGTGGAGTCACTGAGGTTTATGTCTTGTGGCAGTCGCTGGAATAAAACATAGGCATTGGATGAAGAAGAAGAAAAGGTCTAAAATTTATGAAGGAAAGCAAATCGTGCCGAACAGTTCACCGTCGTACCGATGTTGCATTCCCTTCTTATTTGTCAAGATTTATTGCCGTTTTTATAGATAGATATATAGATGGATGGATAGATTTTTTTAGATACTGTAGATGGAATTTATTTCAGACTTGTAGTCCATATTTTGTTTAAAAAGTACATTTTTTAATCAAATGCAAGCCAAAAACAGGGCAACGTTCAACCTGAGTACATAATGAAGATAAATAGTCTAAGATTGTATAACAATGGTAACATTAACTATATAACATGTGTAATACACAGTCTGTATATACTCAAGTTGTTGCCATGTTTCGTTTGGGTACATATAATATTTCGCTCCAGTGTTTAAACAAAGTAGACTTAATAGCTATTACACATTGTCGGAATTTATAATACGTTTTAATACACTACTTACATAGACACTCACGATGTCACAATGGACCATTAAATGTTGTTTTGTTATGTACCATGAATCTTCCAGATCGCCATGTTTCCTTCCCATTAAAGATACTGCACACAAAAAGGCACTAAACCGGATATGGAATATAATTACGCATTTCGAAGAACATGACAGGACGATGACGACACATGTATGTAGATCCACTGGCCATGTGGCATGATGTGCGTATTATGTAACGTCATAATCGTATAGTCAAAACCCAAGGCTTTGATGTAAACGTCAAAAAGATTTCATGGAATTGAATCCGGAAGAGTGGCACCAGCAGCCTAACTAGGATTTCCTTGGTGGAAGAGGGGGGTCTGGGTGCATAGGCGTACCCCCCCCCCCCCCCAGTTGTAAAAACGTGGCTACGCAATGTAGGGGTGAGGGGGGGGGTACTTTCACGATCGCGGAAAACTCAGTTTAGCAGATAAGGATTTCCAGCTTTTCCACAGACTCAGTTGAGATCGAACGAATATCTCCCTGGACCTGCTACTAAAACATATTTGAAACACAGCAGTAGTCTATGATTTCTAAATGTCCCCCAGACCCCAACCGCACCCCTCCCCCATAACAATAATTAAACCTGAAAAAATTAATTCGCCTTCACATTGTGCAAGTTCGTAGTACTGATAGTTTGCGATTAAATCTGGAACTCAAGGTTAATTTTGAATTCCAATTTCACAATTAAGCTACAACATGTTAGCTTTAAAAAGTTTGAAATTCAAGCCAGGGTTAAAAATAGTCTTGTTTCTGAAAAAAAAATAGACCCGCCCGTAACCATTTGTAACTATATATATATATATATATATATATATATATATATATATATATATATTTATATATATATATATATATATATATATATATATATATATATATATATATATATATATATATATATATATATATATATATATATATATATATATATATATATCTTGGCCAAAGTTCTTATTTCGCTTTTTTTTTTTTTTTTTTTTTTTTTTTTTCCTTTTTTTTTTTTTTTTGTGACATCTCATATAGTTTCCGTTCTTTCTTTACTCTCAGATGATCTCCCCATTTTATCACCCAAACCGGTATTCACAAAAGTTAACTGTACGGTTAACAGATTCGGTTTACTTTTCCGTTGACACACAAACCATTGGGATATTGGTGAATAAACATAAAATCCTGGGACTGTGCGCCTGGGACTTCTACTGATTTTGAAGTGTTTTGTTTGAATTTCCTTAGTCCCCCGCCGGGGGCTATAGTTTTCGGTCTATCTGTCTGTCCGTCTGTCCGTCTGTCGACACCTTTTTTGTTAACACACTCAAGCCTACATTTTTCGACCGATTGTTAAGATATTCTTTATATGGGTAGTATTGGAACGAAAAAGGATCGGTATTGTAAATGAGCCATGTCGGCCCAAGGACATTGGCCCAGCTGAACTTCAGAAATTTTCACAACCCTTACATAGTGGAATGAGTTTGTTAACACACTCAAACCTACATTTCTGCATCTATTGACAAGATATCTTAACTATAAGTAGTACTGGAACAAACAAGGATCGGTATTGTAAATGAGCCATGTCGGCCCAAATTAAGGACATTGGCCCAGCTGAACTTTACAAATTTTCCCGATCCTTACTCAGTTTGTTAACACGCTCAAGCCTACGTTTCTGGATCGATTGTTGAAATCTTTTACATATAGGAAGTATTGGAACCAACAAAGGTCGGTATTGTAAATGAGCCCTATCGGTCGAAGGACATTGGTCCAGCTGAAGTTCAGAAATTTTCACAACCCTTACATACTGGAATGAGTTTGTTAAAACACTCAAGCCTACATTTCTGCATCGATTTATAAGATATCTTAACTATAAGTAGTATTGGAACCAACAAGATTTGGTATTGTAACTGAGTAATGTCGGCCCGAGGACATTGGCCCAGCTGGTCTTTAAAAATTTACACAGTCTTTGAGCACTTGAGTGAATTTAACACCATGAAGCCAACATTTTTTAATCGATTATGTGGGTGATAACAAGGGTTAGTCTTATAAATGAGATAGGTGGGCCCAAGGACATTGACCCGGGTGGGCTTTAAAAAATTGCACATTCCTTGAGCACTTGAGTGAGTTTGTTAACACACTCAAGCTTACATTTCTTGATCGATTGTCAAAATATTTTACATATAGGTAGTATGGGTTCTAACAAGAACTGGCATTGTAAATCAGCCACGTCTACCCAAGGACATTGGCCCAGCTGGACTTTGAAAATTCACACAGTCTTTGAGCACTTGAGTGAGTTTGTTAACATATATTCCTGAATATGATACGAATTGCTTGAGGTTTGTAGTCCAACCTAACAAAATCAAATACAACGATTGTACGCTGGCGGGGGACATAGTCAGTTTCACTGACCTACTTGTTGATATTATTTTTATTTGACAGACATTTTGAACTAATAGACACGTTGTCGAAATCACCGGAAAACGCCAAAAGTGCAACTGCCCAGTAAACTTTATTGCTTTGGGATTGCACTGGGGACCTATATGACTTCCTACGCGTCGACCTTACCTCTACGCCACGTACGATGCATACGTTTAACTACGAACTATTCGTCTACCAATATCTTGTTCCTGTGTGATCCCCAACAGTTTACTTTTCACATTTTCCTGTTTTTGTTTAGTGGTGCTTTTAAATTATTTGTTTAATCAAAAACATGTATTTTGCTTTCATAGTGGTTATATGCTTAGGATAAGTTGATCGAGGCAAATATATTCTTAGCTAGTCATAAAGAAAGCGCGTAAGTTGACCAACCCCCCCCCCCCCTGAAACTTAAACTAAAATCAAATGAATGATACCTAAAAGTCAATATTAGATTTTAAAATCATATAATTAAATCTTTATTTGTATCTAAATTTGCCAATATATTTGAAAATGGTATTCAGTGCATATGGTTTCCCATAATATTGATTTTTCAAATGGTCCAGTACGAAACGTTTAAATTTTGGTTTAAAAATAGTTCCCCCTGAAACGTTTCGAAAAAATTCTACAAAATCTCAATTTTTTGTCTCTTTCTTTTTCTTTTTTTTTTCCGGTATCCGAGAACATAAAGGTTTTGTAAACGTCAATAAAACGTTTCAAACGAAAACGAACCTTAAAAAACGTTTCAATGTTTCCAGGTGTTGTCGATGAAGACACAAAGAAACATAATAAATCTGGTGCTGGAACAGCCTGCGGGGCATGTGCAGGTGTGCGTGAGGGGGTTGGGGGAGGAGAGAGCGGGGAAAGGGAGAGGGGAAGAGGAATATGAATGGTCCTTCACTTCTAAGATCTAGGGAATAGAATGATGTGTTCATTTGGACTTCGACGCATTAAGAAACAAAATCGACATTGTTTCATGCCGTGGTTCTTATTTTCACACAAAGCTCTTCTTTTACACAACTATTGTTTTGATTTCAAGAAAAGACAAGTGAAAAATCTTTTCTTTCCTTTTTTTTTTTTTTTTTGATCAATTTTGTATCTTTTTTTTTAACGACGTCTCTGAGTAAAATCTAAAAAAAAATCAAGTCAAAAATCAAAAACATTTGATTTAAGTAAGTAATCTTGAACTATACCAAGTCTTCTCCAATTGAGTGGCTAATTGATTCTGGTCATCCACATTGTCGAAAGACGATTAGTTTGAGTCTTCCTTCCAGATCGCTCTCGCAGTGACCCCATGAAAGAAAAGGTAGAGTTATCTCAGGCAGTTAATTTCATTCTTAAATTACCCATTTAAGGGTGGCAATAAATTCTGTTTGAGCTTGGAGGGGTGGGGAGGGGGGGTTGTGACTGGTATCATATGTATGTTAACATGCACGTTTAAAAAGACGGAGAAAGTGGGGGGGGGGTGTAATTTGGGGTTCAGACGCGATCCGCGCAAAGTGCCGGTTTCTTTGAAAAGGGGGATAATTTTCAGATGAGTATTCACGTGACACGTGTCAATCAAACACAAGGTGTGATTATTTACCAAGTATATGAATTGGTGACACGCGTCAACCAACCAGATATGGAGTGGGTCACGCAAATATTTGAAATGATGGCACATGCCAATCAAATAAAGCAGTCAAATCAACGTCCAATCAGGAATTACTGTTCGAGGCTGTACTTGTTAAGATTTATAATCGCGGAGGGGACTTAACCGAGGTTTATTATTTGTGTGAGGAGGGGTGGAGTCTCCTCAACAGGAGAATTCTACAAATTCTTCAAAAGCTGGATTAATTTTTTAGGCAATGGGGAGAGTCATATTCACATTAACAGCTCGTGCTTAGGTACCGCTGAGCCGTTAGAGTGCCGTCAGATTAGGAGCCGTGATTTCTATCCGAACTTTATCGCTCCCCACACCATGGTACTATCGCCTTCAAATCTGTCGATCTCGCGCACACATGCATTGTGATATTGTTCCCCTACTCGTCGGTATACGCGTTAACGTGCATCATTGCGGAATACAGGGAACGTGACTCATCGCTAAACACAACGCGGTTCCAATTGTGACGTTGTCAAAGTCTGCCTGAGTGGTTTTGTGCCCACTGACCCCTTACACGCTGTCTACGGTTATCCAACACAGCTCCAACATATGGCTGAATGTTGCGCTCACGTCTGAATACTACATATGCATCCCATAAGGGGAGAGAAATAATAGTAATTTTGGCGTAGTGTCATTATTCAACGGTTGCACAGCCGCCAAGCGAGTTTAGATTACGCGACCGCTCTGTACCTCTCGTCACTAAACCAACGCCTTTACCACGCACTCTACAAAGCAAATACCCCTGATAATGGTAGAAATGAAAAATTTCAAAGTCCAGCTGAGCCAATGTCCTTGAGCGAATATGGCTCATTTACAATACCAATATTTATTAGCAATTGGAAAAGAATTGTAGGCTAGAGAGTGTTCACAAGCCAAATGTTAACGGACGAACGGACAGGCGGACAGACGGACGGACACGGCCATAGCAATAGCCCTTTGCCATTTTATGGCTGAGGGCTAAAAATCATTTCTTTTTTGCGTTTTTAAAGTCTCTAAGTATATAATTGTGGCCACTCTAGCGTGATGTAACCCATCACGGAGATGGAGGCTGTTAGGGTGATCCCGTTATATGTCTCCCCCTAAGGGGGACATATATAGCATTTGGTGTGCCGTCAGTAGTGGGAAAATACGGGTTTGAGCACACGTGTGCTCAAACCCGTATTTTCAGGTGTTTTGAAACCCGTACGGGTTTGAGCACAGGTGTGTTGAAACCCGTACGGGTTTGAGCACACCTGTTTTCAAACCCGCTCGGGTATGAACACAGGTGTTTTTTTTTTTTTTTTTTTTTTTTTTTTTGGAAGTTGTAAGAAACAAACAAATAAACAAATAAAAGAAACAAAAAAATATATATATAAACAAATAAAAAATAAATAAAACGAAGGTCAAGGACACTCAACGTTAAGATAACTAAAGAACAGTAAAGGTTAAGGTCACTATATATGAAGAATAAAGTTAAGCCTATCATAGAAGACTTTTATAGACGAATGAAATGAGAGAAAAAGAGAGGTATATAAGAAAAAAGTGAAAGTGAGGCATTAGTCAAAATGAATCGCATTGAGTGCTACAAGTGCTGGGTTATCCTACGGTATGAGGGTGAGCCACACAACTGTCCCGTGGGTCATAATGCTCCACGCCGGTTTTGTTGCAGGAAGTGTGGTGGTCTCCTATGGTACAGTTACTCATCTGTAGCATGGGGGGCTGACTGCACGGATTGCTACTGGTGTGGAGTTAAACTAAAAAATTTGGGTGGTTTTAACTCGCACCCATTCAAGTGTGTTGGCCGCCCTTTTACCATGGATCAGTACTACAAGTGGCAATGTAAATGCAAGTTCTTGGAGGGTTCAAAGAGCTACTACTAAAAACTATTACAACCAACACCCTCGGCTCTTTTCAGAGCCACTATTTCTTAAAAATAAGCTAAACCTGTTTTTATGTGTGTATGTGTGTGTGTGAAAAAAAAAAAAAAAAAAATGTATAATTTTATCTTCCAGTTCAAGTACTTTTCCCCTCTCTCCACTCTCACATTTCATGTCTTGTATTGAATATTGCTGAAGGTGAAGGACACTAAGTGAAACCAATCATTCCTTCCCTCTCTCTCCACCCCCACATTTCAGGTCATGTATTCAAGACCATAGAAGGTGAAGGACACTTTAAGTGAAGCCAATCAAGGAAGACTTTTACAGACCAATGAAATAAGTAAAAAATATATATATAAGGAAAAAAAAAAAGAGAAAGTGAAGCAACAATCATGTCTTTACGCCTTGACAGAGTCGGTTTGTTTCATAAGTTTTTTTCACTCGGTGTTCGGAACACAGTGTTTTTGCAGTGTGTTTTAGAATGGCCGGATGAGAATGCGTATGACTTATGGAAAATATTTTTCGCTATTGAAATGGCGTTAGGCGGTATAGAAGACTGGATTGAAGAAAACCAGCTCTTTGGGCGGGTTTGCTAATCAATCCAGAAGAAAAATTAAAGCCCTTTTAAGGGCTTCTAGTATTACAAAATAAGCAACATGTGTCTTTAAAAAATTGTATGTATGTGTGTATGTGTATGTGTGAGTGAATAAAAGTATTTTTTTAAAGTTATACGAGTATTAAAACGTTATGTAAGTATAAAAACAACATTTTTTTTAAGAAAAGAAAGAATATATAAATAAAATAGAAAAGGGAGCAGCGTTGCTTAACACAAATTGTTGCACATTTCAAAGTACAGAGCAAGAGGCACAGTGACGTAACGTAATTAAGAACCAATCGTCATGCCATTTCACGGACAAATAAAATTGTGGCTACATTCAGACTTACTGTAGGCAAGGTCAAGGCCGCTCGGAACGGGTTGAGGTCGTATGTAAATGAGGCTGCTTTCAGGGTGGGGGTGCTCAATAAAGGTTAAGGCCGGTTAAGACAGGTTGAGGTCACTAATGAATAATACTTATTTCAGAGAACCAATAGTTTTGTAGTTACGAGAACGAATCAGGTTGGAAAGGGTGGTTTGAGAGGGGGGAACCATATGAATATATAAAAAAAAAAAACCTGTTTGAGGTGTTTGAGAAAAATGGCTCGTCAAGAGGGAGACCAGATTGATTTAACAGGCAATGAGGAAGAAGATTCTGACAGAGCTATTATGGCTTCTTTTATAAGAAGTCAGGGAGATCGTGCATTATCAAGACAGTGGGTGACAACATATTACTTGAATGAGAATGGAGAGCTTATTGAAATGAATATAGGAATGCGGTTTTTTCACCAGAAAAGACTTCGTCTACAAGCCATAGAAACAGGAGACTACAGAATGGCATTTTACTTCCATTTCCTGCTAGGATATAAAATGCCTTGCACACAAGAAAGGGAAGAATATCCAGACTGGTTCAACGCATGGCTGGAGAAGTACACAACACGGTGTTTCATTTGCTTTAAGAAAATGGGACAAAGCAGAGCCTTCACAGAAACATGTTATCATGACCTCTGCATAGAATGTACTCACCAATGGTGCCATAGATGTTATGAAACTGGACAAATGACCTGCCCCATGTGCCGAACCAACACGAAATTTCAAATTTTTGAGACCAGGCAAATGAGAATAGCACTCTAAAAAAAAAAATAAGCAAAAATCCAACCGGCTCTTATAAGAGCCATCCACTCTTACAAATAAGCTAAATCTATTTTGTTTTAAAAACAGTTTGAGAAAAAAAAAATGTGTGAAAGTGTTTTAAAAGCAGTTTGAAAGTCATTGTAAATGTTTGAGAAAAAAAAAAGTTGTGTGAAAGTGAGTGGGACTTATGACGCTGTCATTACCTCTCTGAACTGTTTCGTCATACGAACATAATTACTTCGCGCTCTTTTGATCAACCGTCTGCTTTGTTGAACTATAGCAACCACATACCATTTACTGACCCTTAATCATACTACATCATAATTATAGTTTTATTGCCATCTTTTCCTTTTTTTATTTTTTAAAAAAGTGAAAGAATAAATGTATTAGAAAGAAATTAAGTAGAAGCCAGAATTTCTGTTTTAATTCATTAACAAATATCATATATTAAAATCCTTTAAAACATCTTTTTTTTCTGTCTTTTTATGTATAATTATTTAGAGTTTCATACATAGTCTTCATTAAAACTGAACATAAAAAAAAATAATTATATAGAAAAAAAAAGCTTATTTAAACAGTTAAAGTGTTAATTTTTTCAATTTTTTAATGAAATAACGTTAAATTTCATATAGAAAAACTTTTTTTTAGTTATTTTAATAAATGTAGTAATAAATAGTATCTTTTTGTTTCACATTCCATTTTTAAAAATAAGAAAAACTATAAACCTTTTAAGTTATAAGTGAAAAATAAAATATGAGAAACACAAATCTAAACCCTCATCACGGTGTTCAACCCCATGTCAGCATGGTTTGCCTTTACGTATGAACTTAGCGTATAAAAAGACGAAACAGTAGGAGGGATGGATAACCATGGAACACGAATTTTTCAACATCCAGTGTGAGCTGTATAAAATAAGTATAAGACTGCAGAAGCTGCAGCTCATGGCCAAGAAATCGGTGGTGTCGGTCGGTACTCAAACCGACCCACCGACGCTGTCACCGCCACCATCAACACCAGCACAGCCGACATTAAATCGACTGTTAGCAGAGCCGCCGGAGAAGAAAATGAAGGTTCCAGATTTGCCAACAGTAACCTATCTGGGGCCAGCTGGAGCGGAGAGTAGTCAGCAGGGAAACCAGCTGACTATTCAAACCCTCGAAAGCTGGCTCCAGCAGCAGCAACAATAGGAAAAAATAACATAATGGCCCTTTTTAGGGCCCCTAATATGTGAAATGAGCGCTTATTACGAAATTGAATGAAAGGTTTTTTATGTGTGTGTGAAAGGGCTTATGGTAAAAGACGAATAAATGTTTATTAAAAAAAAAATAAATCAATAAAAAATAAATAAAATAAAATGAATAAAATAAAAATAAATAAACATAAATTTAAAAAGAAAGAAAGAAAGAAAAAAAAATCACTTCTCTGGAAGTGGTTTAAAAAACATTTTCATCAAACCCTCTTAAGGTTTAACGTTATGTATGACGTCATTTACCTAAATATTTCAATCATACATAACTTTAAAACTATTAAACCAATTTCAACCGTCTTTTCAACATAATATTCAGGAAGACCAAGTATTTATGAATGTTATATTCATGATGTCTATATGCTTAGAATTTTTTTTATATATTTTAACCTAATTTCTTTAAGAAAACTATAACCTTAACCTCATTTCGCTAAGGACACTTCATTAAAGTATACATGCACCTTTAACCTAAAAATCATTTCATTAAGGACACTCCGTCAAAGTATACATGTACTTTTAACCTTAGCCTCATTTCGTTAAGGACACTTTGTATAAAGTGTACATGCACCTTTAACCTAAAAATCATTTCATTAAAGACACTCCGTCAAAGTTCACATGTACCTTTAACCTTAGCCTCATTTCGTTAAGGACACTTTGTTAAAGTATACATATACTTTTAACCTTCATCCCATTTCGTTAAGGATACTTCGTTAAAGTACACATATACTTTTAATCTTGACCCCATTTCGTCAAGGACACTTCGTTAAAGTACACATGCACTTTTAACCTTGACCCCATTTCGTCAAGGACACTTCATCAAAATACACATATACTTTTTAACCTTAACCCCATTTCCTCAAGGACACATGTACTTTTAACCTTGACCTCATTTCCTAAAGACACTTCGTCAAAGTACACATGCACTTTTAACCTTATTTTAATTTCGTTAAAGTGAACGCGTACTTTTAACCTTGACCTCATTTTGTTAAGGTCACATATTTTTTTTTTAACCTTGACCTTTCATACATATATAAAGGTATGTAACAAAGCATATGATAATTATGGATAACACTGTGGTTACAAAATATTATTATGGAGAATATGACTTAATAAATAAAGAAATTAGGAGACGTAAAGAATCAAAAAACGTCATTAATGTAGTGGATTTAACGGAGGAAAAAAAATATAATGCTACAGAGGAAAATAATGCTACAGAGGAAAATGCTACAGAGGAAAATGCATTAATATCAGCTTACATTAATCGACAGAGTGAAGTTCAACCAATCCGGACGTATTACACTACACTCAAGTTTAAGAATAGAAAACTTAAATATATTAGAAAGCCTATGAGTAACTGGACAGAATTAGGGAGAAGACTAAGACATATACAGAAAGGAGAGTACCGATACGCCTTTATTTATCATATCATTCTTGGTATGGGAATACCATGTAAACAAGAAAGAGACGAATATCCTGAATGGGCTAAGCAGTGTGAGATATACTTGAGTGAAAAGTGTTTCATATGTAATGGTGTTATGGGATGGAGCCGAGTATATACAATGGCATGCCTTCACTACTGTTGCTTAGAGTGTGCACATAAATGGAATGTACAATGTTTACGTGATGGAGTACAACGATGTGCATACTGTCGAACACCAGATAAATGTGTAGTTCTACATCAAAAGCAAATGTTAAAGTGGGGTGACCACATTCTTCAGTTCTAGAGAGAGACAATGCTTTTTATCATTCCATGTATATTGGTGTATGAATTACACTGTTACAGACAACGAAAACAAATTTTAGCTGAACTGGATGAAGTGTACGAACAGTTAGAATGGATGACTATTTAGCTGAAATTAATCGATTGATTGCTATTGGTGCAACAGCAGAGGTGGATTTTATCGGTATTGAGAATGCTCTCAACAAGTTAAGGGAAACTAATGTTATGGAGCGTGCAGCACAGGAGGAGGAGGAGGAGGAGGAGGATGAGTATGATTGGTCTCCCTTACCCATCACTGAACAGGAACTTGATGTATTGGTACATACATCACTGGAGGAGGAGGATGAGTATGTTTGGTCTCCCTTACCCATTACTGAACAGGAACTTAATGTTATGGATAGTGCGGTAGTGGAGGAGGAACTTGATGTAATGGAGCATGTAGCACAGGAGGAGCATTTACCAATTACTGATACTAAGTTTAAAGAGCGTGCTGCACAAACTGATACTTCATCAATTGAAGACATAGACCCATGTGCTAAAAGACGTATATATCAAGCACCAGGAGGTAAATTGCGTGCACATTTATTACATTACAAAGAAAATACAGACGATGAGATGACGGAAGAAAATACAGACAATGATATAACACAAGAAAATACAGACAATGAAATAAAACAAGACCATAAGACAAGGCAGAGAAGTATCATGAAACATCATTGCTGCATATGCAGTCGACATTTTAGCTCTCGTCAGAAGCTACAACAACATCATCAAGCTAATCACCAACGCCTTACTCTAATGTGCACAGATTGTGGTAAAATGTTTAACAGTAGCAAGCTTCTCGGACAGCATCGATTAGTATGTAGTATGAGGAACAAACAGCAACGCGTCTCACAAGTGGGTCGTGGGTATCGAAAAAGTATGCAAAACCATGCGAGAGAAAAGGTGTTTCAGCCTAAAAATGATCATGATATTTTAATGGCTTTGAAGGAATTGGAACCTGACATTGAACATTATTTAAAGGAAGATATAAGAGGAGGAATAAAATGGTATGTCACTCTACACGCAGTATATAGGAAAATGGTGAAAAACGATGAAGGGAATATGTTAGAAAAAACCTATAAAATTTATCAAGGGAGTAAAACATATACTGCACTACAACCTGAGGAAATTCAAAATGCATTACCTGAAGTATTTCAAACACTACATACAAAGTTTCAAGAATTTGAGCGTGAGGGTTCAGGTTGGCATTTAGATAAAGTGAACAATATTGAAGTGCATACCGCTACATATGATCCACTGGTAGGGTCTTCTTATTTACCATTACCCCAACCATTGGTGAGAACACGAGCCATTGTAAACATTAAAAACAAGGACCAAAAGTGTTTTTTATGGTCAGTCTTGGCACATCTTCATGTGAAACATAAAAATGCGAACAGGATGCAGAATTATACGACTATGAGAAAGAACTCAACGTGAGCAATATCTCCTTTCCAACACCTATACGTGAAGTACCAACCTTTGAGAAGAACAACAGCTTATCTATAAATGTGTTTGGGTATGACAAAAACAATGTAGTACCAATTTATTTGAGTAAATATAATTACGAGACACAAATTAATTTATTACTCATCAGCAAGGGAGAGCGCAGCCACTATTGTTTGATTCGGGATTTTAATATGCTTATGCATACACGTACGAAATATAAAGGACGTATGTATTATTGTTTCAACTGCCTCCATGCATTTACTCGAGAAGATTTGTTGGATAAGCATAAGGCAGTCTGCATGAAAAATCAAACACAACGATTGACCTTTCCTGAGAAGGAAGAAGATTTAGTCATTCAATTCAAAGGCATTGCTAAGCAGCAAAAGATACCATTTATCATATACGCAGATTTTGAATGCTTTACAGAAAGAGAGGAGGATGTTGTCAAGTATCAACATCATAAAGCAAACAGTTTTGCTTACGTTGTTGTTAGTACTGATGCTCAATATTCAAGACGACCAGTACTGTATCGAGGAGACAATGTTGTTGATGTATTCTTACAGAAATTGATGGAGGAAAAAGATCGGATCACAGATATTTTGATGAATGTGAAACCTTTGGAAATGACACCAGAAAACATTCATGATTTTGAAACTGCAACCACTTGTTTTATTTGTCATGCTACCTTAGGATCTGACCGAGTGCGAGATCATGACCATGTCACTGGACTCTACCGCGGTGCTGCTCACAGCAACTGTAATTTACAATACCGTTTAATGAAAAAGAGTCAGGGTCAGGAGGATTCATTCATCATACCAGTTGTATTTCACAACTTACGTGGGTATGACAGCCATTTCATTATGGAGAAGATTGGACAGTTTAAGGAAAGTAAACTACGTGTTATTCCAAACACCACTGAAAAATACATATCCTTTTCATTAGATAATTTACGGTTCATTGACTCTTTTCAATTTATGGGAGCCTCCCTGCAAAAGCTGGTGAACAACTTAGCAAACGAAGGTAAAACGAAATTCCATATTATGACATCAACCATTGAAAACAGTCATCAACAAGATTTGTTGTTGAGAAAGGGAGTATACCCATATGATTTTGTGGATGGACCTGATAAATTTCATGTATGCAGCCTTCCTCCACAGGACGTATTTTACAGTACATTGACTGAGGAAGGTATCAGTGAAGACGACTATAAACATGCGCAGAATGTATGGGAGACATTTAATTGCTATACATTAGGAGACTACCATGATTTGTATTTAAAAACAGACGTCATGTTATTAGCTGACGTGTTTGAAAATTTTCGACAAGTGTGTCTAACCACTTACGAATTGGATCCAGCACATTATTATACAGCTCCCGGCCTGTCATGGGACGCTATGCTCCGACATACAGATGTTGCATTATCTGTTATCAATGACATTGATATGTATCAAATGATAGAGCAAGGCATTCGTGGTGGAATATCAATGATAAGTCACAAGTACGCCAAGGCAAATAATAAATATTTAAGTACTTATGATTCCACCCAACCAGACAGCTACATTATGTATCTAGATGCAAATAATTTATACGGTTGGGCAATGAGTCAGCCCCTTCCAGAAGGAAATTTTACATGGGTAGAAGACTTGGATTCTATTAATGTCATGTCTATACCGAAAGACGGAGACACAGGGTATATATTGGAAGTGGACTTAGACTATCCAGATAACCTTCATGCTCTTCACAGTGACTACCCAGTAGCTGTACAGCGACTATGTGTTGAAGAAGAGGAACTGTCTCCTTACAGTAAAGAACTCAAGAACGAATTAAACTTGAAGGGGAAACCATGTGAGAAACTGGTCCCTACTCTTTATTCCAAAACAAGATATGTTCTACATTACCGGAATTTACAGCAGTATTTATCATTAGGTTTAACCTTAACAAAAATTCATCGAGCCATCATGTTCACTCAGAGTAAATGGTTAGAACCATACATTACCCTGAATACAGAAAAGCGTAAAGAAGCTAAAAATCCGTTTGAGAAGGATTTCTACAAACTTATGAACAATTCTATATTTGGAAAAACAATGGAAAATGTGCGGAAACGTATTCAATTGGAACTGGTGAATAATGAGAAACGCTTTAGGAAGCTCGTAGCAAAACCAACATTCCATCGTTTCAAAATTTTTAACGAACATTTAACTGCAGTTCACTTGAAACAGGCTGAACTATTGTTGAACAAACCGATTTATGTTGGATTCAGCATCTTAGATCTCAGCAAAACGTTAATGTATGACTTTCATTATTTGTACATAAAAGCTAAGTACCCCACAGCAAAACTGTTGTTCACGGATACAGACAGTTTGTGTTACTGTATTGAAACAAGTGACTTGTATCAAGATATGTTAGAAGATGTGTCTTACTTTGATACAAGTGATTACCCTACATCCCATTTCCTTCATTCCACTACCAACAAAAAAGTGATTGGAAAAATGAAGGATGAAACTGCAGGTCTTCCTATAGAAGAGTTTGTAGGTCTGCGATCCAAAATGTACAGTTTTTCATATTCTGGAGTAGAAAAGAAAACTGCTAAAGGTATTAGTCGGGCATATATCAGAAAAATGAGGCATGAAGACTATAAAAGAGCTCTGTTTCAGAAATGTCAGACTATAGCAACAAGCAATACGTTACGAAGTCATGAACATCAAGTTTATGCAGAACGACTTGTAAAGGTAGCACTGTCTCCATTTGATGATAAGAGGTATGTGTTGAATGATGGTGTAAGTACATTGGCTTATGGACATTGTGACATAATTGTGTGACGTTATGATGACGTAAGCAGTAAGTATATAAGCTACTGTTTACGCAACTACACATACACATACACTCAAAATGCTTATCACTATAACAGTGGATAAAGATGTAGAAGGACACTATTTCATATGTTTAAAACGAGGAGCTAAATGTATTACCTATTCGCTTCAGCAGTGGGAAACAATTAGAAAACATGCACACCTTATAACAGAAGGATGTGAACTCATACTGAGTAATGAGAAGAATGTGAAAGCTACTAGATATGTGGGCCGACACATTATCACTTTTCACAGGATTCATCGAGTCAATCATAACGTGTATAGCACATACATCAATCTGAATGAAGAGGAGTGGACAACATTTATGAACACACTACCATTCATAGATGATGTGATTTATTCAGAATGTGAAAACTAACTTGTATGAAGTGCTCAGCTATGATAAAAACTGTAAAGAACAAACATAATTTTCTTGTATGTGTCAGAAGTGTAATTTTTTGCTATATCGCACTTATTAATGTTTAATGTATTTAATGTATTCATTCATATGTTAAACAATATATGTAAATAAAGTTGAATGTATATTTGAATGTGTTTTATTTATGTGTTTGAAATAAAAGTCCATAATTTTTTTTAATTTTATTTAACCAACAAACACTTGAATAACAATTCATTTTTAACAATATTTAACTAATACTTAACTAATACTTAACTAACAAAATACTTAACAAATACTTTATAAAAAAAAAAGTTTACTTTACAATACTTAACAAATACTTAACAAATGCATAACTAACATCGCTTAATAAAACAAAGGTTTACTAAACAAATACTTAATAAAACAAAGGTTTATAACGATCATAAATCATATGTTTTACAATAAAATCACTGTCACTGTTTCTGAGTACCTCTAGAATGTTTTCTACATTCACACCTCGAGCCCGTTGTAAAATATAATACACACAGTAAAATCCACATGCATTTGACAATGGTTGTTGTAATGGTATACTATTCATTACAAAGTTTTTTCCTAAAAATTGAACTATACGTTTATCTGTAGGTGCTATACCATAGGAATCAAAATACTCTTTATTATACACCGCCAGCCAATGTTGTCCGGGCTTATGCTGTTCATCCGTGTTAATAACATAAGCCCCCGGTTGCCATGTAGGTAACTGATCAATAGCAAATACACCATGAAAAATATCCTTAGTCATACAGTCATGTTTTAAAATAGCTTCAATCTGCCACGTATTCATGTGTAGTCAAACTGAATATTTCGACTTCCCGTTATTTCAACAATATTATCAAACTCCGCATAAATGATAATATTTGTCGGATGCTGCAATCCTTCAGCAAAATTCATTTCCAACCTTAAATTACCATGTTTTATAATACCATAGTGGTCATTTTCATCATAATCTGGTGTTAAGTCAAAGGCAAAGAGTGCATAACCTTTATCCCAGTCTTCACGCTTAATAATACAGCTCTTACCTCCATCCAACCTATCAAATCCTCGAAACAATGTTTCATAGCATTGCAAATAATCTTTTTCACTCATATTCGGTTGGAGAGCTTTGGTAGCTACAGGCTCACCATCCGTATACAGTTGAATAAAGTTAATGTTGTTATGTAGAAAATTGTAAGGATTCTTATCTCCTCTTCCAGAAAAAGCTGAACTTTCCACCATACTTATGACAACTCGCTTCGGTAATTGTCCTAGAAATATGTTGTCTTTCACAAATGTGCGAAATCCAGCCGGCACAGCAACCACTTTACATTCCTTACGTGTGATAGGGAATTTAGCTGGCATTTTCAATAGTGCATCAGCATGACCTAATTGCACACCTGGGCTTGCTCGTACTTTTCGTACCATGAGGAAACATTCCATCAAATCAACTCTATAGTTGTCTGCCGGTGTCATCAACATGTAACTATCCTTTTGTCTGTGGAAACGCAGTTTTACATTGATGCCGTTTGGAAGGTACCTTTCTTGCTCAAACATATCAATGCGTAATGAGCCCATGACGCTCACCGGTTGACTATTACGTGTGTATTTGTAGCGTGTGTGTAAGCCATGGTTCCCAGGTGGATCAGCAATGGGTTGTCCATTCTCTCCTATGGTGAAGCCGGGAATATACTGTAATGGATTAGCCTTCTTCACATTTAAAGAATCTATTTGTCCTGCTGTATCTTTGTAAATGAGCTGTAGCGTTCGCTCTGATTTGAGACTTTCTTCTGAGTCATGAATGAGGTGTGAAATAATGCTTGTATATCCATGAGTGTTGTTGCTATGTGAAATAAGACGATCATTCAGAAACAGTTCCACATTGCTCCATAATGCATTAAA
This sequence comes from Protula sp. h YS-2021, assembly GCA_949752745.1. NCBI lineage: Eukaryota > Metazoa > Annelida > Polychaeta > Sabellida > Serpulidae > Protula > Protula sp. h YS-2021. Next base: position 18,010,482 of record OX457026.1, read on the forward strand.
TATATCGTTAATAGGAGCCACTTCATCATCCGGTCCACAACCAGCTCCTGATTTCTTTACAATTCTAAAGGTAACGTGAAGTTTTGAATTTTTTAAGTCTAGATATTCTTCTGTTGTTGCTGGTATGTAGAACTCTACTGGTGCACTTGGTCTAAGAGCAGTAACGGGTTGGTATTCTACATCAGATGTTTTTTCAACTGCTGTTTGTGTTGGTAAAATGTGAAACCATTCTAAAGGTGAAGTACTACATTCACAGGACTGATCATGAATAAGTGACATGTTTTTAAAAAATATCTTTTGATGTTGACGCTTTCACTCTTTTTCGTTTACTAACAGGTTTGCGTGCGTGCTTGCGCCTTTTACCATTTGGTATAGCACCTACGAGTCGTGTTGTCGCTTCCTGAGCTACTTTTCCAGTAACATCTTTAGCAATTCCTCTTAATGCTTTTTTCAAATGAGGAGCAACCATTTTTGCGCCAGATGCAAGTAGTGGTACAGCCTTTCTAGCCAATGCACTCAGAAAAGAACCAATACCTTGTCCATATTGCATTCGAGTGCCTCGAAAACCAGGTAGTGCCCGCCCAACTTGGTATTGAAAATGGTTTCGATAAATATTTGGATTGTGAATATAAGGCTTCATATCGCTTTTTGTCTAAAATGAAGTTTACAAATGACTTTACCACTCTCAAATGCTACGTTTTCCCCTGTGTCGTTCTTGATATTGATTTCAATAGTATCGAACTTGTTGCTATTTACAGAAACATAATGTGGTTCCCCATAAGTTTTAGTGACTATTTCACCATTTTTTCCTTGAACAGCTACTGCACGTAATAAAGGGACATAATAATCACCAACAACTTGAGGATCACAAATACTACAATACACATACAAAGTGTAAAATCCACGTGTAATATTAGAGGTATAGTCTGATTGGTACATTTGTTCACTGTCCGCGTCAGATGTAAATAAACCTGTGTCGCGAAATCCTAACACGTCAGCTAAACCTTGACTTAGACCGAGTTGATATCCATTTTTTACAATTATTCGGGTGCGTCGTGTGATGGTGTTGTATTTGAATTTTATTTTCAATGCTGTAATCGCTGTTGTATTGGTTTCTATAAGCAACTGCCTATTCAACATATCTACTAATTCTTCCATTGTACTATAATGACCTCGAGGAATATGAATTTTAATTAACTCTTCTGTACCATACCAAAAGGAATAATCTCCATCTTTTTTAAATGTAGGCCATGTATGAGGGTATTGAATTTCTGCTAATGCTACTTCAAATTTGTTTCTTAAATAAATTGTTTTTGGCATACGTATTTGAAAAGTGGAAGCTGTATTATTTGGATAAATATCTTTGCTTGCATTGCTTGGTAAAGTAATGTAAAAACTTGTTGATTCCATGACGTCTAAATTGAAAATGACCGTTTGTGCTTAGGTAAAACATTAATTTCTACACTTATAGTTTCATCTACTGTACCTCCACAACACCCACTTAAGCACCGTACTTTTTGGAAGGTTTTCATAAAACGTAATGAAGGTAATTTAATACATTTCCCATTCCAGCTCATGTTGACGGGCTTTTTTAATATCTTGTATGGTTGTACGTTTTGTAAAAATGGTTAAGGGAATGTTACTTTTTGCTATAGCCTCAATAAACTCTTTCCATCCAACTGGTAGACTTTCACGTTCTTTCTTTCGTGACCCCACCAGTGCTTCTTTCAATAAGTCAACAATATTTGAATTAGAAATGACTTCACCCGTACTTAACACAAGTTCTTTCTGTTCAGTCCACTGTATTCCATTGTCTTTCAATTCTTTTAATACTAAAGTCACCTTTTGATGATATGTAGGTGGAAAATACTGTACTATATTTGTTTTCTTATCTGGAGGTGTACCACGTTTTTGTTTGTAGCGTATATATTCTCCCACAAGCTGTGACATCTTTTTAGCAGATTCATGATTCCTTTCAGCTTTCAATACATGTTTTATTTTACTTTTCAAATCACTCTCCTTAGACTGAGACTTTTTAAGTTCTAACAACATAAAATATTCAGATTCTGGAATCAACACCATTTTCTCTGTGTGTTTCATCGTCGTATAAGCTGTGCTAATAGGGGTAGGGCAAACGTTGCTAAAGTCCCAATAAAACCACCTTTTTGATTAATTAGCTTCTTTTTATGTTTAAGAGATACTTTTTTGTTACTCAGTGTTCTCAACAAGTGTTTATGACGTTTCAGCTTTTTATAAGCTTGCGGATTTAATGGTATATGCCCTTTTAAAATGTTGAGACAAATTTCAAACAAACTAGTCAATTCTTCTTTTGTCGCTTGTTTAAGTAAAACTTTACGTCGCTGTGGTCCACTGCGTGCAAGCAAATGAAGGAATGGTTGATTTGATTTTAGTCGCTTTGACATGTTGCTTCATTCAATGTAAAAGCTAGAAATGACTACTGTGCTATAGACATAGCCTTATTTACATAAACGAAAGGTATGTCATGTGGTAAAATACCAGTACGAATGCGAAGGTGTTCTTCTGTTTTTTGGTTTTAAGTCAATAAGCAAATAACCAAAAGGTTTGGTTGTAGCGTCTTGAAACGCTTCAATTAAAAATTGTGATTTGCCTGGATACATTTGACGTGCTAATGTTGTAATTTGTTGATTATCTCTTGGAATCTTAAACAAAATAATATAATAAGAGTTCAAACTAATATTTCGCATTTCTTTTCCTTGATGAAACAAATTGTGCACAATAAACAGAATGCTCAAATTATTATGACTGCTAGCCACGCTAAACAAACGCGTCATACGTTCATCGCTATGACACTGTGTCATTAAGTCATCAATAACCAAGAGATTAGTTGTTTTAGGATCAAATCGGTCTTCAATGTCTTCTGGTATACCTTTATGAAATATTACCTGACGCATAGACTTGTATAAAGGTTGGTCTGCACCATATAACCATAAAATATGTTGTGGTGGTGGATAAATGAGTTTATGCTCAATAATAGCTTTCACTAGAGATGTTTTTCCACTTCCAGTGGGTCCAGAACATAAACATGTAAACGGGTGTTTGAATTGCATGTTAAAACCACTGTATGTCTTGGTCTTTTATCCAACTGTTGAATTTTTTCGGCCAGCCCATCCACTTCACAAAGTGTTCTGTTTGTCCTTTTCTTTTACGTGTTTTTAAAACTTTTTCCACTTTAAATAATGAATCAGCGTCTTTTGAAACGGATTGTAATTCTTCTTCATAAAAATGACCATCTATAGGCTCATCCATAAAGTCTTTAAGTCTGTACAAGTTAATACCCTGTTTTCGACACCGATGCGTAATGATAAAGACTTCTTCAGTCCACTTCTGTTGATAGTCACGTTGAAATACATATTTCATATGAGAAATACGTACTTGAGCTTTTATTTTAAATTTATATGGTTTAACTTTTTTAGAAAATTTAATAGTGTCCATGTACATACGTTTCCATACTTTGGCTTCGTTTGTTTTATTTACACCAGCAGGTGATAAGCCATGTAGTGAGGTATGAGGTCTATTATTGTAATTAGCTACAAGTTGTTGTAAGATGTCAGTGTACTTGTATGTTTGATTTTGAAGAAAATAACGGTACATCAAACCTTTTACGGTACGTATGACACGTTCAGCATAATTCGCTTTGGTTTCATTTTTAGTTGTGTAGACATGAATACCTTGCTTTTTCAGAAATTCTTTCACCCACCGGTTGGTGAATTCTGTCCCTTTATCTGACCGTAACAACTTAGGTCGTCTGTCTGTTTTCTGGAAAATGGTTTTAAAGGCTTGTACCACAGAGTCATGTTTTTTATTTGGTAATGGTTCAATCCACAAATATTTAGAAAAAACATCAATGACGACTAGCAGAAAACGAATGCTTTCGTTGTGTGGAGAAAGATTGGTAACGTCAGCTAAATCTGTATCCCATAAGTCATCTATACCTTGTGTTATAATACGCTGTCGTTTAAATTTGTACTTGACGGGTTGTAAGAGTGTAAAGGCGTCTTGATCACGAATCCATTTTTTAACGTTATTATATGAAGTTGCTTTTCCTGTTTGCTTCAGAAGTTGATATAATTTATAAGGCCCAGCAAAAGCACCAGGATGACTTGGATCAAAATAAATTTGATTTAAATAATCTTTCCATTTAGCCATGGTATAAAAACACATTCAGTAACAATTAAACCATTTATTTTACAATAGCATTAAAAACATTATACCTATGCTTAACTACAGCTTAACTATAACTCATGTTTATATGTATAACTGTTTCTATAACAACCATTTTACTTTGAAAGTTCTTTTATTACACTTTCTATAACTCATGTTTCTATAACAAGCATATTACTTTAAATGTTCTTTTATTAGACTGTCTATTTCCCTACTACTCTTCCGTAGTTGCTTCCACTCAGCTGGTGTAAGCAGTATACCTCGTTTGCTAGCATAAGTACGTCCATCTTTTGTGGTAATATAGTCGCGGATATTTACATAGAGTTTTTGCTTGTATCGACACACTTTCACACCTTTTCCATTCCCAATTGGGATGAGAACTTTTAAGTTTTGTTGTTGTGGTGTAGCACTTTCTTGCGTGAAGGCTGGTTCACCACTCACTTTCACACCTTGTGCAGTTGGGATAAGAACGGATTGTTTTAAGTGTTGTAGTATATTGTTTACACTTTCTTGTCTAGTAGCTGGTTCCTCACTAACTTTTATTTCTCCTGAATTCATGTTGACGTTCACTCCTCAGCGGTTCGTTTTAAAATGATGAGGAGTAACTGTGTTGTACCCTTTTATTGTGTAGAAGTGTCCACTGGCGCATGCGTAACTAAACACATTTCTGCTACTAAAAAACGAATGTCTGGTAGCCAATCATAATCAGCCTTTTGTAATGCTAGTCCTAACATAAATTGTTCATGTGGTACACCAAGGCTGTTACACTTTTGTGTAAATTCCACCAACACTTGATGAATCGGTAAGTTAAGCCGTGCTTTTTTCCAGTATGTATTAAAGTATATAAACACAGAATCAAGTTTTTCATTCAAAGAAAAATGAGGTGTTAAAACAAAAGACTTTTCTCGCTGTAAACTAATGTACATCCAATGAGCATAACGTTTTTTAAATTCAAATTCCATTATGCGATACGATTCCATGTGGTTCTACCTTAAGTTCACCACACACCTTACAGAAATTGTCTGGTTCACAGTCTTTACAATTGTATTTATGACAATGACACTTGTCTCCAAAGAACTCAGATCCACCACAGTACTCACAAATGTAAGCAAGTTGGTTGTACGCGTGTTTGTTACAATTTCTCACTTCTCTCAGATCCTCTTTCTTCAGCTCGCTTTCTTTCATACGTTGATGAAAAAGCTGTATTTTCAATGTTTCATGACATTTTCCTTTCAACAGCTCTGCAACTTTTGGTATAATATCTAAAAATGTATTCCATTCCTCATCATTTAGGTTGATGTAGTTGTTGTACACTTTACTGTTCACTTCTCGAATCCAGTGAAAACTGACATATCTCTTTTCAGCAAACTTAATGACTGTAATATGTTTATCGTCAGAAAGTTTGAGTTCATATCCTTCATCTCGCATGTGGTAACTATTGACTCTTATTTTATCCCACATAAGAGTTGAGAGAACAATCCATCTTGACCCACGTAAAAGACGTGCAAAGCTTCCATATGCTCCTTCTTCTACACAGACTTGTAAGTTATGACTGATTTCAAATGATGTGTTCATGGTTGCGTTCATGGTTGTGACTGTTGAGTAATACTAGAGTTCATTCCTTTTATATGTCATATACCATATGACGTCATAAAAGCGTTAACCAATTATATTATGAGTTGCTTGAAGACGTTATTGAATTTTTTAACCAATCAGAGTTGCTTGAAGACGTTACAGAATTTTTAACCAATCATATTTGATTCCTCACCCCAATAGGCTATGAACCACTTTCTAACGAGTTCTTTTACTTCAGGCAACCATTCATGTTCTGTTTTTTGCATAGCTTCCTGTATATTAAACCGTTGGTAAGGAAGATTCAATTCTTCACATTCATCCTTAAATCCATTGAAAAGAATATATGAAGAAACTATAACATGTGCACTTGACCATTTTTTGTTAATGTCTTCCCACCATAGTGCTGGATTTTCTACTCGAATGCGTGAAAACATCCATGTAGCGTACCAATCCTTAAATATTTTTTCCATAGCTCTGTCTTCTTCCATGTTTTTTTTTGACTTCACTCTGCAGAGTTCACTCCCTTTTATACCCAACTGGTTGCTGAGTCAAGCTTTTCAAACTTCTTGCAAACGTTTGAATTCACTTCAACTCGTCCATGGTTGAATCGAACAAGGTCTGATACATTCGTCGTCAATGGAACATCATCATCATAAAGTAAAATGATTCTTGCAGCTACAACTAGCATGAGCTCAACTGCCCAAATTGTATTCACGTTGATAAATGCTGAATCAATGTCATAAGTTGATATGATAAATGTTAAATCAATGTTATAAGTTGATAGTTTATGTAGATGTTCACAGTCACGTAGAAACGAGTCGATGAAATCACTTGGAATAGTCTTTCCGACAGCTTCCCAATGCAGATGTAAATTTTTCACTTGCTGCATCCAATCCCATTCAAAAGTAGGAAGCTTTGAAAACACATAGTTAGTATAATTCACTTTGAAGACGTCGTCCATAGTCATACATCTGTCAAGAAGTAATGCTGACATTGTGAAGTCTTTTCTCGTCACACAATGTATTACTAGTTGACTAGTTGACATGTTTCACTCATGCTTTTATACTACTTCCATGTAGCAATCCGTGCAGTCAGCCCCCCATGCTACAGAAGGTGTGCTCAAACCCGTACGGGTTTCAACACACCTGTGCTCAAACCCGTACGGGTTTCAAAACACCTGAAAATACGGGTTTGAGCACACGTGTGCTCAAACCCGTATTTTCCCACTACTGCCGTCCGTCTGTCCGCAGTGAGCTCTTATGAAATTAATGAGTCGATTTTTCTCAAAACATACACACATATTGGGGTACATGTCTAGATGTTTTTGTTTCCTTCAAAAATTCTATTTTGGGCAAATTTTTTAACATAGGGTGTTTTCGTGCATTTTGTTCACTTTGGCAGGCTAATCTCCAAAACAGTTCGTTGGATAATGCTCAGACGTCGCAAGAAGAACACTCATATAGCGGAAATGTATACTGTGAAGTTTTTTTTTCCTTTCCTTGAAAATGTATTCTTGGCGACTTTTTAAATTTCTGATTTTTAATTTTTTTTTTGCCATATTGTTGCGACATCTCCGAAACTGTTTGTTGAATCAGGCTGAAACGTGGCAAAACGAATTCACATTTAGTGCAAATGTTTACTGCGAAGTTGTGTCTTTTTTCTGTAAAAATGTATTTTAGGCGATTTTTTTAAAACACAAAAACACCGTGGACTATGGTCCCTTCTTCAATTAATCAAGTGACATTGCAGTGCTTGAAACGTCTTTTTTCACAACAGAACGTTCACTGCTAAGCAACATTATCACCCTGGCATAATGAACTTCTAAAATGGCATTATTCTGTTCCTCATTTTCCACGTGACTGATTGGGGTCGGGGCAGACATATCGGTTTTGGTTTTAACAAAAACACTGGCCAGTCTAGTTTTTATGGTGATACCATTGTGACGTAATTCCTATGTTGACGTCATTGGCACACCGCTAGCTACGGTTGAGGCATCATGTTTACGTTCATGTCACTTTTCTTTATCCCTAGCGTGGACTGAAACGTACACTTTGACTCTACTAGCTCAACCTCATTTTTAGGCCAAGGAGAAAATAAGTCTCGTTTTTGACAATATTTTTACACGGCCGGCGATCTTATTTTTTCTCTAAAAAATTAGAAACGGTCGGTCGCCGATTTTTATTTTTCAACCTTGTGTTGGCCCTGTATATCCCGAAATTTTTATTCGTTTATTTTTTTCACCTTAATTCACCACTTGGTGTTGCACATTTTTTCTTTCACGTTTTAAACAACTTGTACTCATATTCGTTTTTACTCACTTTTTTCTCATAACATGTCTGACCACGACGTCTTTTGTTTGCGTTTTCTTGAGCCAGCAAGGAGATGAGAAACAATGCCCATCTTTTCCTGGCCTTACAGACTCGCAGAAGCAACAGAGAGACGCTGATCACTGGCGATTCATTCTCAACAAAGATAGACAGAAACACACTAGCCGTGGATCTCAAACAGTGATCATTAGAAAACAAACATTTGGTAAATTACATATATATATTAAACATGAAACTTCTTGAAGTGTTTGTCGAATTATTTGTAGTATCTTCCTTCATGTCCGTATCAGGTAAGTGGTGTATTTCAAATCTTTGACACATATTTTAAAATATTCTCTATTGCAATCCAAACTTTGTGTTTGCCTTGCTAAGACTGGGTAATGCTACGATGATAATGCAATGTTTTAAAATGTGATGACCATATGGTATATGGTAATATGTTTTCATTCTGCGGATTTGCTTTAGATGAGCCGAAGTAATCCTTGGCTAATCAGCAGTATGAAGGGCACAAACTCAGGGTTAACTAATCTCGTTTGGGTTAGTTAATCTTAAGCACAGCTACACTACGAGCGTTGACCGGATTTGCTTGGCTTGGCTAAAAACTTTCCATTGACGTATGCAGCCGTATTCTCACAAACACAAACGTAGTTATGACAGTATATTTGTACAAAAATCAAAACGTATATGTTGTATATTTTATTTTTTCTCGCGTTCATCTGAATGGTCTGGCGGCAATTTCCTTAACTCTTTCCTTTACATTTCATGAATTATTTTACTATTTTTTTTATTTCGCGCTCTTTAATTTCGCCATAATTTTTTTTCGCGCACCAACGTCTTGTGTTTTAAAGAACGTTTGTCTGAACATGCGTTTCATCACGAGTTTGCAAAACCTCCTCTGATTGGTTCTTTTATGTAACATGCGTTCGAATGTAATTTCTTTCTTAATTTTGGAACTCGAAAAGTTAATTATAGGGCGCGATAAATTTAATTCATTTTATATTTTTTTAATAATAATAATAATAATAATAATAATAATAATAATAATAATAATAACAATAATAATAATAATAATAATTATAAATCCACGTGCAGAAATTAATAGTGACTTGGATAACATAAAAAGCGGTTCGCGAAAGAATTAAAATTTTCTCGGTATATTAATTATGTACAAATATCACAGCGATACAAAACACATGTTTGCATCATGAATGTCTTGAAATATTTGAGCAGTTCTGCGACCATACGTAAGCTAATCCTACGCAGATAAGCAGTAAAAAAGCGTAGATTTAGACCAGTGTGACAGTAAAAACGCCACTGTAAAAAATGCCCCATCTAGTAAAAATTCCCCCTTTACAGCTCCATCTTTGAACCAAATTAATTGCTGCATGTTATTTTTTTTTTCAATACATTTTTTTTTCGATGACATCGAGTTGCTTTTATCTTTCAAACTGACGAGTAATCTTTTTTGTATGGAGTACATCAAATCTGAGCTGCTCATCTCAGTCAGAGATCTCTGGCATATTGACCTGAAAATATATATCGGACATTCAAAACATGAAAATAAATGTCATATACATAGACCTACATATTCGCTGAGTTAAATTGATACAGTAACTACTTCATGTATTTCTTTTTCTCAAATGAATATTACCCTATTCCATAATAGGCCCGATGCTTTTAAACTTAATTCGGATAACGCAGAAAAACATAAATTTACCTCTTGCAATCTAGTCGAATCGAATATTCAATATCAATCACTAATAAAATAACCTAAGTACAGTTTAAACCACACAGGAAAAATAATTTTACTTCGTGTCACTTAATACAGAGTGGACTGTTTCAGCTAGAAACGCTTTGAGTGCCTTCTTATTTCGCGCTTATCAGATTTTGACGATTCTGGAGGGATACGTCTTATCCATGAAAAACTGACAGATCTTGTTCATATCCAGAAGGAACTTTGTAACATTTTCTTTTTCATGTTCATTTTCGTTTTCGTCAATGGTAAAATTCTCACAAGGAGAAATCTTGATTTTTTTCCCCCCTCGATATCCATAATATCTTTATTTGCACCTTTAAATATGCTCGGGCGTACTCCGCATAATCCTACAAGTGTATTCAGGTGTGTACGGGTGAAAATGGCTAATTACTACTTGGGGTATTAAAAAGTATGAGGTCTTGGCAGTTTTGGCATACATGAGGATAAACGGCGCCGTAAGTCGGTGGCAGCTTTCACACATTATGACATAGAAAGGATATTTGTTTGAAAGCCGAGTACCACTGATTGGAAATCAGTAGCACTGATTGAAATAGATATATAACAAACAAGTAACACGAAATGGCAAAATGGCAATCAACTACCACACGAATCATCAACCGGATTTACACATACATAGGTTTTGCTGTACCCCAAAGGCAAGTCAACGTCAACGAAAAATGTATAAAAAATAATATTTAGCTTTTTAATAATGAATTCGCTTCAAAGATGGAGCTGTAATTGGAGGGGGGCATTTTTTACTAGAAGGGGACAATTTATTACTGAGTAAAAAATGCCCAGAAATAAATGAAAAGCGTGTTTAATTCTATTACCATATATGAAACAAAATATGTTTATAATCTATGGTAACCATATGTCACCATGGGGTTACCACATTATATAACCGACAACCACACAGCAAGCATGTTAACCAAGTAATTTCCACATGATTTGAGTATTATCTCAACGTTTCGTTCCGCTGAATTCAGAGAATATATCCTTTCCCATGCTTAATTTGTCGTAACTATCTATGCAAATATCACAATTCTTCTCACAATTCTACTCACAAAAAGTAGTACAAAAAGAAGTACATGAAAAATTATCAACATATCAAGAATAACCATAGTGTTCGCTTTCATGAACAGAGAGAAACTCGCCACCCCCGTCTGCCCCCCTCCCCCTTTTCAGCCAATGCGAGAAGAAAATATTTCAATTTAAATTTGGCGTTTTAAAACGATTTCCCATTTTGGTGTTTATGTGAATTTAGTTATTAAATATTTAAAGCTTTTAATTAGGTTAATGCTTTAATTAGTACAATTTTTCCGGTTGGGTCATCAACATGTGATGAGCTTGAGAGATCATTTCCATATCATTATTTTCTGTGGATTTTTTCAATGGATGTATTTTATTGGAATAAACGGCTGAATCCTGTAATATCGCTGAACTAAAGTTAATCGATTTTCGGATTGGTCCTATTTGTGGTATTCTTCGAAATTAAAGACATGCAGAGCTGTAACACTGAAAAAAAAAAGATTTTATCTTTGAGGTGGTCCAGTTTGCGCGATGGTACTGCCCCTAAGCTCGTCCATATTAATTAATGTAAATGCATGATAATGGGAAAAACAATTTTGATACGGATTGCCTCACCAGAAAATATCAACCATAAAATGTAAGTGCATACGTAACAAGTGAGTCGCATAAATCGGTTAATTGTTGGAACCTCCTTTTAATATTGATACATACCAAAAAAAATACTTTATTAGGAATTTCTAAGCTTCAACCCCCCGCCCACCCACCGTAACTGTAGAGTTTGTAGTCTTGTTTTGAGACAAACATCCCGAACTTCCATGCCCTGTCTCGTTGAGGATATTGTCCAATGAGCAATCAGTTTGAACTGTCGTGTGTTTCAGGGTCGAGTACGACGTGTCTGTGCGGTTTCGAGAAGTTCCCCCTGAAGCCACACACAGCTGCGAAGTTTTCAAATAGAACCTACCTCTTTCGTAAGAATTTTATGCACGGACTCGATGAGGACACGGTGAAAATGTTTAAAAGAGGAACTGTTGTGAATCAAGATGAAGATATACGATTTCTGATTCACGCACCAACCCTACCAGGCAGGTTTTTGCTTGATCATTTTTAATTATGTTTTCTTTTCAAAAGGCAGATATATTTCCTTGCAAACATCTGAACTTAAGAAAAATTTTGATCTTACGACAAAGTTTATTACACCTTAACATCTTGCAGCAAAAAAAAAAAAAAAAAAAAAAAAAAAAAAACAACAACAACAACAACAACAACAGCCCCAAGACTAACACATTCTATTTTTTAACCAACGTTGTCCTGAGTTTTACTCCCATTGAGAGACATCGCAGGTGGAATGAGCTGTATTTTTTCATGAAAATCAAGGTGATGCATTTTTTACTCAAGTGACTTACGGCACCGTGGTAAAAAAGCCATACATTTGTTTTAAATCATTCTCTTACAATTTAGCTGAATCTGTAGATCAAGTTGTAGCAGCTCGCAACCACTCCCTCCCTCCCCCCCACCCCCCCCACCCCACCCCCCACGGAGCGCTATTCTGGATGCGGTCTTCCGCTTGACCTCTGCAACCACTACCCTGCCACCCCGACGAAGCGCTGTTCAGAGTGCGGCCTTCTGTCTGCCCTATGCATCCACTTCCCCCCCCCCCCCCCCCCCCACAGACTGCCAATTTTATACCATTCCGTAAGAAGCCGTAGGTCGTACATCCCCGAGCCACCTTAACATTCAAGCTAGAAAAAGCCCACCTACTTACGCTTGTGCTCATTTAAGTACATTATAACAGCGACATAAACTTCATTTCGTAGCAATTAGGTTATAGACACTGAACGTATCTTCGCATCCGCAGTATTTGGTCGACATTTTTATTAAAATTCTGCGTGAAATGTTCTGGCAGAAAATTCAAAGAAGGTAAATGACAAAAAATGCCTATTTAGTTCTTTTATGTGAAATTGCACATTATTAATTTATAACTCAGAAAAAAACCACATAAATAAATTAAAATAAAAAAAATAGATAAATAGAGAAAATAAATAAATAAACAAAATCCAGACATATACGTTTGTGTGAAGTACTGTGCTGATCATATTCATTTAGTCATTTATTAAATACATAACAATATGGTTGGTCATACTGTCTGGAATGCTGAAATACTGAGAGATTTTTTTTTATTTTGGTTTAATCTTCATTAACATTAACAGCTGATGTTGATTGCCTAGCGACAGACGAGGGTACGGAATACAGTGGCAGTGTGGACACAGCGAGTGACGGAAGCGTGTGTATTCCGTGGGTGGATGCGGTGAGCGGCATTGCAGAAATCGACGAAAGCAATTTTCCCGAAGGATCGCTGGCTGGGGCATCCAATTATTGCAGGTATGTTTCAGTCACAAAAGTTGTGTACGGGGAAGGGGGGAGGGGGAGGTTCAGGTAATAAGTCAGAAGCCTTTCTGTAAGCCTGTTTTTTTTTTCCTGTTCTTCAAGGAAACGTTCTTGTTTCAGAAGTTTTAAAAGTTAAATGTTTTATTTCATAATTTCTTTAATGAATTCTCTTCATTTGATCTATTTCAATTTTTAAAACGAGTTACGCGTACATTGAATGTAACCTTTGCATTTATTAGGCAGATATTGATGTGAAACATCATTTTTTGAGAACAATCGCTAATTTTTAACACCATAAATTAGCTTTTGCCCTAGGTAATTACATTTGATATCTATAAATCAATTTTAGATCTCAAAAATTAGTTGTTTTTTAAATACCAGAAAATATTTTTGATATAATCAGTGCTTCAAGATGTAAGAAAAATTCTTAATAAATAGCAAAACTAATCTAAAGGTATCTAATAATGTTTTCAGAGGTCAAAGGCCAAATTCTTGATATCAAAAATGAAATATTTAACAGCAAAATTTGTTATGAGCTTAAAATAAGGGCTTATAATAAGGTCACTAAAATTATAAGCTCAATAATTTATTTTCTTTTCATTGATAACAAGTACGAATTTGGATATAATTTCGTCAAAATGGGAATTTCCATTCATATTTTGCTATCTATAACCACTTCCACTCCCGGTACACCCGTGCACGCGCAAGCTCACTTCCAGTTCACAGGCACAAAGATTCTAGTTTACACTTGGGACAACGTCCCAAGGAGATTTTAAATTACCTCGAATTCCGTACATTTCTCTTTTCTTCCCCTTTTTTTTTTTTATTTTTTTTTTTTCATATTTCGTTTTTTTGTTATTCTTCGTCACTTGGTTTCCGCGCTTCTCCTCCGAGACCGTTTGAGCTAGGAAAGTGAAACTTGGCACACAGATAGGATGTGTGGTAAACTCGATCCACGCGAAAAAATTTTTACGTATGACGTCATCTTCCGCATCTTATGACGTCATGAATATTTTAGAGCTTAATATCTTCAAAACGGCTGGAGCTAGAGATCTGGCGTCAAATACGTTATGAGACTACTTTGTGACAAAGGACCTCGTGAAATCCTTAATTTTAGCGTATGACGTCATAATGACGTCATTTTTCGATTTTTTTTTCCTGGTCGGTTTTAAAGCGGAAATTTTTGTTATTTATATACAGAACGCTTAACTGAATACCAATTGACGGATAAAAGTTACTTTAAACTCTCCAATGCCCTGTAAAACGCCCCCCCCCCCCCCCGCCCGAAATGCACACAAGTGTATTAAAACGCACATCACACAGTACAAGGTGCCTATTGCGGGCACGCGATTATGTATAATGCATAGCAATACGGCTGTATGTGGCTTGTGGCCTCTCCCATAATGAAAAGCTACTCTGTGGCTAGGTGACCATGCAGTACTGTTGTTTTGTAAGTAGGTGGCTGTGATAAGCTGGGCTTTTTTTCAATGCTGCATTTTCAATGCTGCAGTCAGTCAAAAGTTGAGCACGGAGAGCAAATGTTGTTTTTTTATTAAACTTTTTTTTTACAAATAACTGCGTTATAATTCGTATATATAGTGCATGCTACGGAACTGTTTTAGTGATAACTGTGTGGTGTTCATTTGTTGATCACTCTTACTATTTTATGACGATAGATTATTTCGAAAACCTCGATAGGTGCATAATTCCCACTTGCAAACTTCGTTTGCAAATGGGTATAAATTTGTAGTTTTTCTCGAAATTTCAGCCCTTTTTTTCCTTTTTTCCGTCACGGGGGTTCCCAGAAAACCCCTCCTACGCTATTAACGTAGGACGATGGAATTTGGTACAGTGATAGAGGGTGGTGAGATGTCGTCAAATACACAAAAAAATTTTGACCTTGAAGGTCAAGATCAAATTGAGGTCAAAGCATTTTTTACCTCAAAGTGGTTGTCGTAGAAAGATGGCATGTGGCAGAGACATAGAGTGTAATGAGTTGTCGTCAAATCCGCAAATTTTTTGACCTGAAACCTCAGAGGTCAAGGTCAAAGTGAGATCAAAATAGTTTTGAAGCGCCTATTAATCACAAAAAGTAGCCATAAAGGTGCTCAAATCCCAGCTTGAATACATAAAATGTACTCTGTAGGAGGAAAACTTTGATCACTAGTCTTGACCTTGAAGGTCAAGGTCAAAGGTCACGTGACTTCACGCGCCGTTAACGACAGGCCGACTTATGTCGAAAACGGTTAGAGACAGAGCTATTTTGAGCTCATTTTCGACCCTTTAGGCTTAAACAACGTTACATAAGAAGTATCTCGGTGAACTTGACCTTCTTGGTCACGGTCAAGGTAAAAAACCGGAAGTTGACTATTATCTCGAAATTGGTTAGAGATAGAGCGATTTTGAGCTCATTTTCGATCCTTTAGGCCTGAACAACGTTACATAAGAGGTACCTCGGTGACCTTGACCTTCTGGGTCACGGCCAAGGTAAAAACCCGGAAGTTGACTGTTATCTCGAAATTGGTTACGGATAGAGCGATTTTGAGCTCATTTTCGACCCTTTGGGCCTAAACAACGTTACATAAGAGGTACCTTGGTGACCTTGAGCTTCTGGGTCACGGTCAAGTTGACTATTATCTCTAAAACGGTTAGAGATACAGTGAATTTCAGCTCATTTTCGATCATTTGGGCCTAAAAAACGTTACATATGAGGTACCTCCGTGACCTTGGCCTTTTGGAGCACGGTCAAGGTAAAAAACCGAAAGTAGACTATTATCTCGAAAACGGTTAGCATGTGCTTCTAACATCGTTGATCTTCTATAAAGTATTGCTGTGTTCTTTAGTGGTTTCCAAATGGCTAGGTTTTATTTAATATCTAATTTTAGCATCTAATTTTAAATTATAACAGGAATGTTAATTGTGTCTGAAAATTTTCATTCTCCATGCAAACCTAAGCCGGAACAGAATCAAGAATCAAAATGCGAATTTAATAACTGAAATAAGATAAGAAATTTTTAGCTCAGTCAATAAGTATTTTTTTAGCATCCCAAGTGTTTGTTTCGCAACTCGGTTGCGAAATCGGTCTAGTTAACTAGGCGATGCAACACCCATGGTCTTTTTTAGTTTAGATTTACATACTATGTGATATCACGCTTTGGTTATTAAAGGCAATATTTCACATGCAAAAAAAAGTATACAACAGCAGCTGACGTTGAATCAATTGAACAATCAATTGTTTGTTGATTCATGTTGTTAGAACATTTTTTAAATGTTGGTGCGTCAAGAAAAACGCCATTTTTTGCAAAAGAACAATGACACCTGATTTCTCTGAAGAATGATCTTAAAACAACCATAGTGACCTTTATCAGTTTGATAAAGCGATTTTACAAAAACTCTTATGTTTCCTTCGGACCAAGAATTATCTTGTTCGTCCAGGGAGGAGAGCATAGTCGAGAAAATCTGCACAGTTTTGATACCCTACATAGGTTTATTGAAAATAGATGGGGCGGGGCATATGCCGATTAGATTTGTTGAATTTGCGAAAATTTGAATCAAAACCAACATAAAAATAATGCACTACTTTTACTGTCTTGCACATCTGTACAGCAGAACATTCGCCTGCATTCTGAAAGTTTCTGCTCTTTTCCCCCGTTTTTTCTTCTCTTTTATCCGTTGGATGGTTTTGGGCAAACTCCTACACTACTTGACGGGGAAGAGGAAATTTTACACACGTGTAGAGGATGATAAGGTCTTGATGAAACTGCAACTTTTTTACCTCAACGCTAAAAGTCAAATTGAGGTCAAAGTTTTTTTTTCTACAAATGGTATATAAAAAATAATCCTCCTAGCATTTGAGTAAGCGGAGCTTCATTTCTGGTACGCTTATAGACAATCACGAGCTCTCGGTCAAACCGAAAATACTTTTTATCCTGACCTTAAAGGTCAAGGTCAAAGTAAGGTCAAACTAGTTTTCAAAACGAAAATTTATTCCGAAAACTGGCTAGAAATAGCGCTGAAATCCTATTTTGAATATATAAACGTATTCAGCAGGGAGAGAACCCTGCATCCCCGAGGATCAAGGTCCAACGTTACGTGATTTCGTGTACTTTGAACGATAGGACGACATATTTCGAAAACGATTTCCGACCCTTTGGACCTGAACAACATTACATAAGAGGCATCTGGTTGACCGTGACCTTCTGAGTCAAGTCAAGATCAAAAACCGGAAGCTGACCATTATCTCGAAAGCAGTAAGAGATTTTGAGCTCATTTTCTATCCTAAGAGGTACCTTGGTGACCTTGACCTCTGCCACACGGGAACAGGTCGAAACCCTCCCCCGGCCGAAACCCCCCGGCCCTAACCCCATCCCGACTAAAACCCCCCAGTGGCCTAACCCCCCCCCCCCCCCCCCCGTTCTCAAAGAAAATGTGTAATGATAATTTGTTCTGACGCCTCTTTCCCACTCGTACGAAACATAGCTATTTGGTAGATTTTTTTTTTGCCTTACGTACAAATGCCCTTGGTACAATATCTTTGGATTCCCTTTGGCAGATGTGATGTATTCCATGATGGTAGCATGATTTTTCACAGCAATGTGGGCCACTAAATTACCCATTCAAGTGAATCACAATCGATCTTCACCGGTTCACATCCACCGCAAGAGAAATTGTAATTTGTAAACTCGACTGATCTCGCAACCGGCATATGAATTGCAATTTTTAATGTGTACACACTCATCAATCGTAAGAACAATGCAATTTCAAAAACTGAGTGCTAAAATCAATGGATGTATGAAGTTTCTTTTATAATGATGATCAATTCCTTCAGTGGTTCAGAACTTGCAATTTGAAACCGAATTGACCATTATCTCGAAAGCGGTTAGAGATAGGGCGATTTTTGGTTCATTGGACCAAAACGACGACAAAGAAGGGACACCCGAGAGATTTTGATCTTCTTTGTCATTATGTAATACAAAGATTTTCTTTTGTGGTTTCTGCAAGTGGATCACTGCATTATCTAGTGGAATTCCGTCTATTTTTTTTTTCTTTTTTTTTTTTTTTTTGCTCAACGTGGTAGCAAAAGTGATAGATCAGTCCAGATTCGAACCCAGGAACTTTGTATTGCCAGGTCAACTTTAACTTTCCACCCAACGGCGTGCATCAATTAAGATTTAGACAAGTGTTTGTTGTATTTCACAGAAATCCTACAAATGGCTCGGCACCTTTTTGCTACACTGATCCACACACAAGAACGAACTGCAGCATACCGCCTTGTGCAGATTTTGTTCCTAGGGGTAAGTTTAAATTTATTACAGTGGCGATGCAGTGTTTGATCGGGGTTGGGGGTTACCTTATGAAAATCAACGGAAGGACTATGTTTACAAGTCGAACGTTTGTGCGAAAACCCGTAATTTAACTTTTCTCAAATTTTGAGGGATGAAGTTGCAGCCCCTGACCCCCCACCCCCACGACCTACCACTCTGTTAACACAATGAAGCCCAGGTGGAAATTTCTAGAGCGATTCTATTTCATTGACCCGCGCACCCAATCCCGCCCCCTCCCCCGGGGGGACTTACTGCACTCATCAAAGTTTTACCATCTCATTTGATAATATTGTTTTAAACGAGTCACTGTATATCTGAGTACTCCAACTACCCACCCCACCCTCCCGTCCCAGCCCCACCCCAACCCGCGCCACCGCATCCAGTGCTTTTTTGTGGTGGGGAGGTGTGATCACTCTGGTGTGTGGTGGCGATGGTAGCACAAGCCTTGCAGTGTGGTGTCGACGTGTGTGACCTCCCCCACTTTGCTGGGTGGTGGCGAGGCAAAAGTGCGCCACCCCTCCCCCCCCCCCACACCCACACACACCCCTTCTTGCAGTTGGTGACGAGTGAATGTGTGTATCTCCCTTACCATGGTGGAGCGATATGCTGTGTTGGTAAACAAAGAGCACGTGCCTGTGTGCTCGCTCCCACCTGGTGAGGCGGTTTGTCCCCCCCCCCCCCCCCCTCCCCCCACCTCGCCTCGTGATTTCGCCTCCAGACCGTTAAAGTGAGGGATGGTTGAGGTTGTGACCCGACCTCTGTCACCGATATAGGTAATATCACGACACCCTGGATTGAAAAAGGTTTGATTTTGGTTTTGCAGTTGGGTTTGTGTATCAAACTGGAGGACAGCGGAGCGTAAATAAAGTCGCATAGAAATTAGAAAAATTGCTCTTACTCTTGTGTTATTATTCGTCTTCTTATTCGAGGAACCTATACACAAAAAATTCTCTTATGTACCTTCACCTTGGTACTAAGTTATCTTGCAATAAAGTTTGAAACTCACACGCACACACACACACACAGATGTATATATATATATGTTACAGGGAATCTGTGTAATTAGGGATTTCATGAAATCCCTAGGGAATTCGTGTAATGAATAAGCTCGTATTGATTATAAAACTATTTTGAAAAATTATCCATTCAGGAAGTCTGTTTAGTGGTTCTTCAAAACTGTGCATCCCTTTTCACATCGAAAGGAACTGAAATTTAGAACATTATCATCCAAACTAACAGAATTTGGCGGGAAATGTGACATAAGTTACAGAGGACAAAAAATACCGCTAAATTCAGGTACTGAAGTATTACATGAATGAGAGTTTGGCAATCGAGTACTTTGAGTATATTACTTCAAAATTACTTCAAAATCTACTATTAATTTCGGTTAAATACTACGTTGCAAACAATTTATTACACGAATCCACTAGGGATCCACTAGGGATTTCACAGATTCCCTGTAACATATATATATCTATATATATATATATATATATATAGAGAGAGAGAGAGAGAGAGAGAGAGAGAAAGAGAGAGAGAGAGAGAGAGAGAGAGAGAGAGAGAGAGAGAGAGAGAGAGAGAGAGAGAGAGAGAGACATAAGTGACATAAGTTACAGAGGACAAAAAATACCGCTAAATTCAGGTACTGAAGTATTACATGAATGAGAGTTTGGCAATCGAGTACTTTGAGTATATTACTTCAAAATTACTTCAAAATCTACTATTAATTTCGGTTAAATACTACGTTGCAAACAATTTATTACACGAATCCACTAGGGATCCACTAGGGATTTCACAGATTCCCTGTAACACATATATATATATATATATATATATATATATATATATATATATATATATATATATATATATATATATAGAGAGAGAGAGAGAGAGAGAGAGAGAGAGAGAGAGAGAGAGAGAGAGAGAGAGAGAGAGAGAGAGACCTTAATCGATTAAAACTGGCGAAGCAAATTTTTCAGCATAGCTAATTATTGATTCAGTTCGGTATATTTATCAAGTATAAATTATATAAAAAAATTTCGATGCAATATCAATGCTAAATGAATCCAAGTTAATTGATCACGACTACTCCATTACTCAATAGATTCTACTCTATATGAAACCATTTAAAATCTATTAATAAGAGACCAATAAAATTTAATAAAAATTGAAATCATAACACATAGTAGTTCTAGCACTATTGTTGTTGTTGTTTTGCTTCTTCTTCTTCTTCTTCTTCTTCTTCTTCTTCTTCTTCTTCTTCTTCTTCTTTCTCCTTCCCCTTTTCAATTATTTGCCAAGTATAAAAACTTCTTTTCCCATTTAAGTTTTAATCTGACCCAACTAAAATGCTAAAGTCAGTCACTACACACAGGCTTTAGAATTTTTTCTGAGACATTGGGTAGAGTTTTTACTTCGCAAAAGCTTAGAATTCGCTTATCTCCACTTTAAATGGGGGGTTCCCTTCCAGTAATATTTACCACGCAAAATAAAAAAGAACTTTTTGAGGTACCGTTCAAGATCACTTAACCCTTCCATCCATCCTTCGACCAATCAGAATGCCCGAGACGTCGTCTGATAGTCTCGTAGAAACGACATTCCCTTTTTGCGTGGCGTCTCTTCAACACGCCATTCTGTGTGCTGCCGGATTTTTGCAGCAAGGGAACTGGTTTAAGGTGCGAATTGCTTCATTTTTTACTTAATTCACTACCTAATGGATTATAGAGGTGTGACGGTTCACCTCCGGCTCGGTTCGATTCGGTTCGGTTCGGTTCAACAAAAATTTTCGGTTCGGTTCGGTTGTTTTCGGTTCGGTTCAACAAAACCAACCGGTAGTTTTCTTTTCAAATATATATATATATATTTCAGGGCTGGTAGAAATCATGACTTTTATTAAAAAAGTCATGATTTTTTACCTTTTTGATTTAAATTGACTTTTTTATTTAAATCACCAAAAAAGTCACAGAACATTTAAAAACATACAGAACTGATTTTTCACCATTTATTAGTCTAATGCCACTGCAGTTCTCAGCAATATCACATCGAATAACTGAACATTTGCAAATAGCTTTTACGTTTCAACTATTTGTCGCTTCTCTGTCGAAATATCTTTATATACGGGAGCTAGACGTCTACCAGTCATTTTTTTTTCAGATTTAGTGCACCACAAATTTGCGGGGTTAATGACTCTTTGACTTTAAAATCAACAATGATAGTGACTCATAACTTTAGTACTTCTATTGACAGGGCTAATTTGTATAAGACAATAGTCTTGGCGCTGTTATTTATTAAGCAGTCTTGCTCTCAGCAAGCAACTGTTTGGAAATTAGTACGGGCACCACAATGGGGAAATACCGTTAACTCAGTGTGTACATAAGGCACAAAAGGTGTGGGGGTGTGGGTGACTGCGTCGCATGAGCAGCTTAAGTCGTTAATAACCTAACAATGCATCTTCACTGTGTACACTCAAGGGCCTTGTTCTAGCATTTTATTGACAAATATTACTATGGAACAAAAAAAGTCAAAATCGTGACTTTTTTGACTTTTTTATAGTGATTTAAATCGCGAATTAAATCACTGATTTAAATCACTAATTTAAATCATACTAGCCCTGATATATATATGCGTGTTTATTTTTTTTTATTTATAATTGCCTGCACTTAATCCGATAATCCGATATTTCTTTTTACCTTAGAACAGATACAAAACCTAACATATAACGGTAATCAAGGTTCGCATTGGCGGGGATTTTGTCCACTTTGTGGGCATTTTTTACAAAATGACTCTTTTTTTCGGAATCCACCAAGTTTTTCTGGACCCAACTGAGTCACACTTTCCTTTTTTGACTCACTTTCCTGAGAACCCAGCGCGAACCCTGTCGGTAATGTTTTATACTTATTACCTCAAAGCTTACTTACACAAGAATTTACATTGTTATTGACTGACAGACTCACATGTAACCATAATAAACGCAAGGAATTCGTCATAGGTTCCAAAAAAGTTGTGAAATATGTTTGTTGATTTGTCCGATGTGATATATATATATTAAAACTAAACTATACTAAAAGAACTAAAATAACATTACAAAATTAATGCAATATCTTGTTATAAATAGCAAAAAAAAAACCGAACCGAAACCGTGATTGGGCTTTTCGGTTTTCGGTTCGAACCGAACCGAAGCCTTTTCTCGGTTCTCGGTTTTCGGTACGAACCGTCACACCTCTAGTAATAAACTATGTCTCTGTATATAAACAAATGTCAATTACTGCGGGAAATTTGTGGTTATTTCCGTGATATTTTCGGTACGAACCGTCACACCTCTAATGGATTACTGTATCTATTATTGTGCGTTGGGATAATTTTATGGAGCCGAAGTGTGATTATTCGACATTTTGTTCTTCGGTCTGGTTAGGTTGAGTTTGCACGGTCACGGAGACACTTTCTTAGTCCCGAGAAGTGCGCCTCTTTCTCCACTTTCTTTCAGATCGAGGAACTTACCAGTTCCACCTCATTTCGTCTAGGAGTAGGATCTTTTCAGGCTGCTGTACCTGATCAGATTCCAAGCTTTACCAGCCAGCTGTGTCATCGCGGAAATGGCCAGTTTTGATTAAGCTTTACTCTTTGGGTCGCTTCTCAGTCTTCGTAGAGCAGGTTCTGCAAGTCTGATAGCGTTTTCCGACGAAAAGTGACGTTTTCTGTGACGTCTGAGGGTCTTTTTCCTTGCCAGGACCGTTTTCCCGTTGTGGTCATACGGTCACGGGTGCGAGAAGACCACTCTGGTCCAACGGGATTTATTGCCCATTACGGTCCTATGGTCTAAGGCTCCCATCTGAGGCAAGAGAGACCCATACCCGACACGGGAAGTCCCATTGCGGTCCAGCCCGTAACGGTCCCGGAACGCTACCGTTCCAGGAAGCACCTCTTTTCGTCATAATCTAGCCCATCGACTCATTGCGGTCATTGGGCGATTGCAAACACGGCCTGGAGGGGCAAAGCTTGTAGTTGAAGCAAAGCACTAAGAAATGTAGTATTTGTGGTTCTTTTATACTACATCTTCTTACGGTTGTTTTTCCTTTGCTTGCGTTTCAGATATGACAGAGGCCAGTCTGCACTCTGCACCGTTGCTGCCTGAGTGTATTCATCCTCCAACTGCGTGTAACCCTCACTCCATCTGCGATCGCTGCAGACGGAATAGTGGGATACCTCTGTGCGAGCAAGACAACCCATGCGGCGAGTGTCTACATCTCACCCCAGAGGATTAGAAAGCCCTATTACGGAATAGGGTCAAGAACGAACGTAGGAGGGATAAGCGCAAATTCCTCTCTTCAGCCTCGTTTGTTACTCGTGAATTCATTCAGGATACCATGAAAAAGGCTAGCTCCGTTATTCTGGGCCAGGTCTCCACTCCCGTGCACGTTGACACTGGTGCAGAATCGGATGCCACTACTTCATCTAAGAGACATAAAAAATCCAAAAGTAAGTCGCGCGCGTTTTCTGAGACCGTAGCAGAGTTGGATATCCCGGAAGGGAAAGAACGGGATCGTCTCCGTGAAGCATGGGCTTCATCTCCCAGAGCGAAACCCATGGGCAGTCCTGAGGGGGCGTTCAAGTCTCCGTCTGTGGAACAAGTGACTGTGACACATAGAGATACGGGAACAGTTCTTTCGGCGGTTACAGGCCAGTTAGGCATTCCCCCGCGAGCGGATTTACCCCCCCCCTCCCCAGCTACAGCGTCTCCCGAGTGATTTTTCGGCTTTCTTGTCGATGCAGTCGCAACTACAAAAGCAACTGTTGGATTTACAGCATCAAGTACAAAAGCAGGAGAATCTGCTTAGTCAAAAACAGAAGTCTAAACCGTCGGCTACGGTTTCTAGCCCTCCCCCGGAGACTCAGTCAGTGGAAGCGATGTCGGGCTCTCCTGTACCTCACCTCCCGCTGGACTCTAACTTGGATATTCCCGAGATGGTCACCATCAGTGAGGAAATCTCCCCGCTTGCCACAGTTCCAAGCAATAGAGAGAGGGAAATTTATATCCCATCAGGGGATCCTCAAACGTCACAAATATCACAATCTCAACTCCCAGAAGCAGCATCTGATGAACAGGAGTCAGAGGGCGAAGACGTAGAAGGTGAATCCGAGGGCGCGCCTAGTCATTCCCATTTTCATTTACCATTACGGGCAACGGATCAGGTTCGGTCCCCAGGCCGAGGGCAAAGACTTTGGAGGGACCCAGCTGCAGCGGGCAGACCTCCCTCTCCACCAGACCTTACACCGTCGGTCGAGGATGCAACCTCCTCGAGTTCCGCTTCCACGATCGCACCGGAAGACGAAACGTTCAGGGATGCCATTCAAGAGAGAGCCCGCTTAGCAGAGGTCTCCTGTGGCTCCCCACATTTAGATAAAGAGGATCCACCAATTCGTATGACGTCTCAGGCCGCTCCACCGCAACAAGATTCCTTCATCGCATTAGCCACCAGCGAGGGCATTGCTCATGCTGTTGCGGTCCGCACGAGGGAATTCAAAAAGATGGATGCTGGCGAGGGGCGCACACTGTCACGATTCCATTTATCTAAACACTGCCTACTACGACCAGGCCCGTATCGGTCAGCGGATGAACAAATTCCCCTGGAGGCCTGAACAACCCGTGAAGCGTACAGTCTGGATGCCTACAGTGAGTAGTGACTCGGACATTCCATTAGTGGAGAAGGACGCCAAGACCATCGAGGCGTCTTCCCGTCACATTCTGAACATTATGTCATTTCAAGATCACACACTCAAAGCACTGAAGTCTCGTTGGGAAGAACTTCGCCTCAGTGATCCTGTGTCTGCTAAACTGATGGAATGCCTGGCATTAGCTACTCGAGACGTGGTCAAACTCTCCACCTTCTTGATGACGTCAATGGTCCACCTACGTCGAGACGCCTTTCTCCAGCATTGCTGGTCCAGTGTCAAAGGTCTACGGGATCTGCGCCATGCCCCTGTCCTATGGGAACGGGAACTATTCCCCCCGCCGAGATAGAGAGGGTGAACCAGGAAAGTCTCAGGATTATGCCCTTATGTCTAGGATGTCTCGCTCCTCCTTCAAACACCCACTGAAGAGGAAGCGACCGCAACAGTCCTCGCCGGCACAGGCCAAACCGAGTGCGCAGCAACAACAGCTCCCTGTCAAGAAACCGAAACCCAACCCCGGCAGCAAGACAGAGGGTTCGTCTCCTCAGTCGTTCAGGTAGCAACCAATCAAAGTACCGTCACGAGATTCCTTGGTCTTCTGGCGATACTTTAACAAATTTAAAAGAGTTGGAAAGTTTGCTCTCCTTAAACGCCTCTTTACCCGTAGGAGGGAGACTACTTTTAGGTCTGTTGGTGGCTACAGAGAAGACAGTCCCTCTGGGCCGTCTCCATTACAGGCCATTCCAAAGTCAGGTGAGATGGGCACTGCATCAGGGTCGTTCAACCACAGCAAGGATGCGAGTTTCACAGGTAACCCTGCAAGCCCTACAGTGGTGGTGCGACGCGCAAATCATGTCCGAGGGAATGCCATTTCAGCCTCCCACCCCAGAGATAGAGATTCAGACCGATGCCTCCCACTCGGGATGGGGAATTTATTGTCTCGGGCAGGTATAGAAGGGCAAGTGGCCACCCTCTCTCCAGATCTATCACATAAATTGGCTGGAACTCCGGGTAGTCTGGATTGCATTGGCCAAACTGGCCAAACAACTCAGAAACAGGGCAGTCTTATTTCGGTTAGACAATTCCACAGCCATAGCGTACCTCAACAAACAGGGGGGTACCAAATCTTGGTCCCTTTCCAAATTAGCCTTTCAGATTCTCACAAAGGCCCGGGAGGAGCAGGTGACCATTTCAGCCCGTCACCTTGCCGGGAAACTAAACGTCTTAGCCGATTTAGCTTCCAGACAGGGTCAAGTTATCAACACCGAATGGTGCCTATCCCCTCGGTCGTTTCAATGGGTGACACGTCAGTCCCCATGGGGTACTCCGACTATGGATCTGTTCGCAAATTCTATGACCGCCCGGCTTCCCCGGTACGTGTCCCCGTGCCCGGACCCAGCAGCTTTGGCAGTGGACGCCCTCAACTGTCAATGGCCACGGGACGAAGTGCTGTATGCCTTTCCCCCACAAGCAATCTTAGGGCAAGTCCTACAGAGAGTAATCGAGTTGAAACCACCATTTCTATTACTCATTGCCCCGTGGGCACCGGAAGCCCCGTGGTTCGCCCTCCTTCTCCATTGCAAGATAGTGAGGTCGATACAGATTCCGTGCCACAACGAGTTGCTATCACAACCCCACTGGCAACACTTCCACCCCTCCCCTCACTTCCTGAATCTCCACCTTTGATGTCTGACCAGTCCTTCTTGAAGAACAATGGCTTCTCCAAACAGGTGAGGGAGAAGATAGTAAACAGTCACAAGGGCTCTACGGCCAAGGTTTACAGGTCTCAGTGGAATAAATTTGCTGCCTGGTGTAGCACCTCTAGGCTGGATCCGTTTCAGGCTAGCCCCGCAGTGGTAGAGGACTTCCTCGACCACCTATTCACTGAGGAGAAATTTAAGGTAGGTTCCATCGAGGGCTATAGGGCCGCTATAGGGTCAAGACTCAAATCATCCACAGGTTATGATCCGGGTGAAGATACATCTCTCTCACAACTAGTAAGACATTTTAAAGTTAATTCCCCACCCTGCCCATCCAACATAGCGCAATGGGACTTATCTTTAGTCTTACGGTACCTCCGACGCCCAGACATCTTTAGTAAAGACGTGATTTCAGCGAAAAACGCAACTTTAAGATTTACGTTTTTACTGGCTTTAGCGTCGGGCAAAAGGAGATGCGAAATTCATGCCCTGGACAGAAAGGTAAATAAAGATAAGGGTACGTGGGAGAAGGTCACCCTAGTCCCCAGAGCAGGTTTCATGGGAAAAACCCACATTATGACCCAAGGAATGGGGACGTTCGATCACATTTCCCTCCCATCACTGCCAGACGACCCCGAAATCGACGGCTTGGTCTCTTTGTGTCCCGTCAAGGCTTTGCGTCACTATTTAGAAATGTCAGAGGCCTACAGATCTAAAACTCAGAAGGCTCTCATCATTTCTTTTATGCCGAAATTTAACAAAGATCTGTAGAAACAGTCGATATCAAATTACATTAAAAAGATCATTTTAGCGGCCTATGACGAGGCATAAAGTGACACGAATCCGTCAAGGGAACTAAACATCAAAGCCCATCAGATTAGGCAGGTAACTAACTCCCTCAGGGCCGTGCGTAATGTGTCTCTTTCAGATATATTAAAACAGGTTGCCGGACTTCCCCCAACTCGTTTGTTAAATACTATCTGAAAGACTTTCCACAAGATGAGTTGTCTGGTTTATATTCATTGGGACCTTTCGTGGCTTCAGAAACAACCATTTCAGGCTGATGGTTTCTGTTGTAGGCCCTCATCTCCCAAGTTCAAGAACAAGGTAAAGCAGAAGGGCAACTTCTCCAAGAACCGCAACGGGAGCAGTAACAACAACCACAAGCCACGAAAGTAACAGCTTGCAAGAAGGACTCCCCTTCTTGCTCTGGTCATTTAGTTTCGCCAAAGTCCTTTGGACCATTTCGGTTCCGTGCTTATATTAAGCTACGGACAAACGCTGGACGGTTATTTTTAATTAAGCATTTATTTACTCCGAAGTGTTCATAACTGTGCATGTAATAAGTGCAGCCCAGTCTTCGGTCTTACGGCTACTTGGGTCTGAAGTTTTATTCTCCTTTCTTCAAGTCTTTCAGAAAGAAAGAGGGGACCGTTTTGGTCCCAACGTACTGTAGTGACCGTACACCCGTTGTGTCCGGAAGACCGAAAGACCGGTCGGTTGTCCTGGGTATAAGAGACCGTAGTGTCATTATGGGCTTATGGGACCATAACGGCCCCATATGGGAAAACAGTCACAAATTAGCTAAAGTTTGTCTGTATTTCATTTTATGACGATTTACAGTAGTTTTAGAACTATCTAGTCAATCTTTACTGGTTTATTTCGAATAAACGTGGTAAATTAGAATAATTTGGGAGAAAAGAAAATAGACAACGGTGTCTTTCTTTTTCCAAGTTTGATTAGCATGTCTTGTAAGACGCTTCAGTCGCGTTACTCGAAGTGTCAAAGAGTTTATTTGCGTAAACTCCTCGGGTTTACGATCGCATTGTAGTGTTGCTAAATAAACTTTATTGTTCATCAATACATAGCAAGTAAATAGTGAGAACTTGAGGTAGGGATCCATCCGGTGGACGGTTGGAGGGGGTGTTAATAGTTCTCAAAGGATGATGGCATGGTTGGAAGCCTTTCTCATCTCATCTGACAGTTGCTGTGATATTTTTACTTTGTTCATGATTTTACCTTTTGTTAAAAGACCGGAATGGTACGCCTCCAGACTTTATTTAGGAAATCATTAAAAGAATTGAAACTTATCTGACAAGTTTTATTTCTTCTTCTTCTGCCTCGAGTGCCCAGCACTCCTGGTTATACAACGAGCTTTGACAAGCCATAGTGTAATTTGCGACCTTTTTGGGTAGCTCAAGAATGGCAGGCTCCCCTGCTCCGGACTCAAGTCCCATTAAAAGTGGAGATAAGCGAATTCTAAGCTTTTGCGAAGTAAAACTAACGTTTTATTTCGTAAAACGAGCTTTTACGAGTAAAAGCGCAATTCGCGTTCTCCACTTTTAACTTTTAACTTTTGACTTTTAACCCATCCCTCCTTCCCCAACTAGCCTGGGCGTGTTTTACCGCCGATTAGGGCTAAAAAGGGAATGTCGTTTCTACGAAACCAGCAGACGACGTCTCGAGCATTCTGATTGGTCGAAGGATGGATGGAAGGGTTAAGTGATCTTAAACGGTACCTCAAAAAGTTCTTTTTTATTTTGCGTGGTAAATATTACTGGAAGGGAACCCCCCATTAAAAGTGGAGAACGCGAATTGCGCTTTTACTCGTAAAAGCTCGTTTTACGAAATAAAACGTTAGTTTAACACTTTCTTTCGCATTGTCAGATTTTCGGTCACAGAGATAATTCGTCACACTTCAACAGTAAGCAAACAAAAAAAAAACTCGAATACACAGCAAAACATTAGTTAGGTCGGTTTAGCAGTCGAACATGAAATTTTTACCCTATAAAACCCATATTTTGACCTTATTTTGTCATTTTCATACCGTTTCTATGGTAAATGAATCGCAGGTAAGTCCTGGTAAAAAAGCAGTCATAAAATTTGTGAAATCCTTGACTTGGTTTGAATACTTTAGCCTCCCTAATAAACCTTCTAAGCTAGGTCCAACAGCGTCGATTTGACGGTGCGACGTCGATCTTACTAAATCGCAACACGAAGTTTGACTGTACTTCGGTTATTACTGGTCACTTCCACAGATTAACGTCTAACCAACGTCCTTGAGACAACGTTGAATAGACGTTGGGTAAGCAACGTTGTTTAGACGTTGCTTTTCGTCGCAACCAAAACGCAACCTTCTTCGGACTTCTAATCAGCGTCTTTGGTGCAACGTTGAATAGACGTCGGAAAATCGACGTTGGAAGACATTGCAAAATCGACGTTTTATAGACGCCGGTCTCAAAACAACAACAAAAAACAACCTCCTTGTGTTAGAATAAATTTTTTACAGTTGTCATGCTCTGTATTGTTTTTAACATCGCACTGATGCTACTATTCTTTGAAATAACACGTCATCTCAATTATATATATATTGAAGGTTCATGAAAGTAATATAACTCTGTTACGAAAGGTTTCCGATTGCTCTCCACTTGCATCACTGTTAGCGGGATGTGTGCAGCCACCTTCCGGTACACCACATTGTATAGTGCCAACAACGATGCCATAAGCGTTACGGTAATCTGCATGAAGAGTAGTAGGAAAAGGGGGGTTCTGCTGCAGTCAATCATCGTGACGTCATCAATCACGTGATCAATTAAGCCAATTAAGTCAATTAAGTCAATTAAGGTAATTAAGCCTGCTGCCAGCTGTCAATCATTGTGACGTCATAATGACGTCATACTGTCTGGAAATGACGTCATCATGTCTGGAGCAGAGTTTTGGGTCACTTTGTGACGTCATACTGTCTGGAAGTGACGCCATAGCGTCTGGAGCGGAAGTGCTGTCTGGACCGGAAGTGCTGTCTAGACCGGAAGTGCTGTCTGGACCGGAAGTGCTGTCTGGAGCGGAAGTGCTGTCTGGAGCGGAAGTATTGTCTGGAGCGGAAGTGCTGTCTGGAGTGACGTCATGATATGCTGTCTGGAGCGAAAGTGGTTTGGCCGAGTCAATCAACATGAAGCCAATGAACTCCACCTGTCAATCAGTGTAACCATGGCAACAGACCCTAAAAAAGTGATGACCTCCCCCCCCCCCCCTCGAAATTGTGATTTTTGCATATTTATCCGTTTCAGACGATTCTGAACATTTTTCATTTTTTGGGTCGACCGACCCCCCCCCCCCCCCTCGAAATTGTGTTTTTCGCATATTTATCCGTTTCAGACGATTCTGAACATTTTTTCATTTTTTGGGTCGACCGACCCCCCCCCCCCCCTCGAAATTGTGATTTTTGCATATTTATCCGTTTCAGACGATTCTGAACATTTTTCATTTTTTGGGTCGACCGACCCCCCCCCCCCTCGAAATTGTGATTTTTGCATATTTATCCGTTTCAGACGATTCTGAACATTTTTCATTTTTTGGGTCGACCGACCCCCCCCCCCCTCGAAATTGTGATTTTTGCATATTTATCCGTTTCAGACGATTCTGAACATTTTTCATTTTTTGGGTCGACCGACCCCCCCCCCCCCCCCTCCCTCGAAATTGTGATTTTTGCATATTTATCCGTTTCAGACGATTCTGAACATTTTTC
Organism: Protula sp. h YS-2021; assembly: GCA_949752745.1. Classification (NCBI taxonomy): domain Eukaryota; kingdom Metazoa; phylum Annelida; class Polychaeta; order Sabellida; family Serpulidae; genus Protula; species Protula sp. h YS-2021. Next base: position 18,041,978 of record OX457026.1, read on the forward strand.
ATTTTTTGGGTCTACCGACCCCCCCCCCCCTCGAAATTGTGATTTTTGCATATTTATCCGTTTCAGACGATTCTGAACATTTTTTATTTTTTGGGTCGACCGACCCCCCCCCCCCCTCGAAATTGTGATTTTTGCATATTTATCCGTTTCAGACGATTCTGAACATTTTTCATTTTTTGGGTCGACCGACCCCCCCCCCCCCCCCCCCCCCTAGGCGAGCAACATTCTGTCAAGTCAGCTTCAGTTCCATCAGAGGGGTATATAAGGGATGAGCATACAGCAGTGACAGTCATTTCGGTGAGTGGAGCAATTGAATCACATCAGATCCAGGGATGGCATCCAGTGACAACTATTTCGGTAAGTGTTTATTGAAACTTTATAACTAAAAAGTGAACTTTGTAAACAAACTTTGTAAACAAACTTTAGTTATTTACATAATTGAAACTTTGTAAACAAACTTTGTAAACAAACTTTGTAAACAAACTTTATAAATAAAATTTGTAAACAAACTTTGTAAACAAACTTTGTAAACAAACTTTATAAACAAACTTTGTAAACAAAATTTGTAAACAAACTTTATAAACAAAATTTGTAAACAAACTTTATAAACAAAATTTGTAAGCAAACTTTGTAAACAAACTTGACTTATTTACATAATTGAAAATTTGTAAACAAACTTTGTAAACAAACTTTGTAAACAAACTTTGTAAACAAACTTTGGTTATTTGCTTAATTGAAACTTTGTAAAACAATACCTTTCATTATACTTGGTCGATTTATATGAAAATTTCACCATTTGATTCAGTTTTATGTAAAGTTTTGTTATAAAGTAGTCATAGGCTATTTGCGCAGCTGGCTGTATGCATTTTTACCGCCATTTTAACTTAAAATTGTAATAACTTTCGTTATAACTTTCGTTATAGTTGACTAAAAATTTCACCATTACAGTGCTTCTTCGCGGATGAATACCATTTGGCAGACTATTTAACTTCACCGCTAGATGTCTCTGCTGTGCAGCAGTACAACTTCACAACTGTAAGTGAGATATTCATATACACAAGTAAAATTCTGCTGAGTCAGCATTTTTAAACAATTTTTGAAACAAGTTACACACCATATTTTGATTACATGGAAGTAGCATAAAAGCATGAGTGAAACATGTCAACTAGTCAACTAGTGATACATTCTGCTGAGTTAACACACCATTGAAGTGGTATAAAAGGAAGAGTGAAACGTATATTTTACTTCATTTCAGTTCTAGCAGTTGAAGAAACAACAACGATGGCAACAGTCTACTGTCATGATTGTGATGTGACATTTCCATCTCTGGAAGTGTTCGTGACACATAGATGTAAACCAGCTAGGTTGAAACGTGCTCGTGAAGAGCTTGTTGAGCAGATTGAAGTCAAGAGACGAAAGACCTTACAAGATGATGTTGAAAGACCTGATCCAGTCCTCTGCGGTGAATGTATTAAAATATTTCCATCTTTGGATGCGTTTGAGACGCATGCATGTGTTGAGATGGAAAATGTGTCTCATGAAGAACAAAGAAAGAAAGAGACAGGACAAGTAGGCAGAGGCAGAAGAGTGAGTCTTGGTGAAAACGCACAGGAAAGACGGTTTGAGCCTGAAGATGGATCGGATTTGCTACTCGAAATGCGACAACAAGAGAATAGAATCAAGAGACATTTGCTAGAGACGTTAAACCGTGGCATGAAATGGTACATTGTGGTACATGCACGCTTCAAGAAAATGACACCAAATGTTGAAGGCGTGATGGTAGAACAAGTGGATAATGCCTTCATCAGTAGTCCAACGTATGCAGCATACAATCCAACAGATATTGAGAAGGACTTGCCAGAAGCCTATAAAGAATTGTTTACCAGGTTTGATGAACATAAGCAACAAGGCTCTGGCTGGGTGTTGGATAACATCCTGTACATTGAAGTGCATACAGCTACGTCAGCGCCACTGGAAGCAAGCAGTTTTATCCCACTACCGAAGAAAGTAAAGAGTACAAAGGCGGTGCTAAACATTCAGAATGACGACAACAAGTGCTTCTTATGGTCTGTATTGGCTCACCTTCACCCTTCAACAAATAGAAACCCAGAGCGTCTGAATCAATACAAGACATTTGAGAAGGAAATGAAGGTGGAAGGCATGACATTTCCCACACCGATTACAGACATTCCAAAGTTTGAAAAGGAGAATGATGTGTCCATTAACGTGTTTGGATATGAACATGATGCCGTTGTTCCGATACAACTCAGTCGAAACACCAGTGCGAGAGAAATCAACTTGCTTTTGATTAGCAATGACAAGACAAGGCATTATTGTCTCATCAAGAATTTCAGCAGACTGATGGCTTATCGATCAAAGCATAAGGCTGCAGCATTTTATTGTTTCAACTGTCTTCACGGGTTTAGGCGACAAGATCTGTTAGACAAGCATCGTGAAGTGTGTGGCAAGCATGGCGCACAACGTTTATCATTTCCCAAGGAACCCTTCATCAAGTTCAAGAATGTAGCCAAACAACAGCGAGCGCCGTTTGTCATTTATGCAGACTTTGAATGTTTCACGAAAAAGCATGAAGGAGACAAGTATCAGCATCATCGTCCAAACAGCTTTGCCTATGTGGTTGTGAGCCAGTATGAGACACGCGCTCCAGTCCTGTATCGAGGAGACAATGCCGTGAAAGTCTTTTTAGACCATATGGTGAATGAGCGTGATCGTATTGTGCATGGTTTACAACAGAAAAAGAAAATGGTGATGACTCATGAAGATGAAGAGGATTATAAGAACGCCACAGATTGCTACATTTGTCATGAGCCTCTAGGAGCAGATCATGTGAGAGATCATGACCATATCAATGGCAAATACCGTGGAGCTGCACATAATGAATGCAATTTACAATTTCGACTTCGAAAGGATAAGCAGGATGTTGAAGATTCTTTCATCATTCCTGTCTTTTTCCACAATTTACGAGGCTATGACAGCCATTTGATCATGGAAGAAATTGGAAAGTTCAAAAACGAAAGGATTACAGTCATTCCCAACACCGTTGAGAAATATATTGCATTCACCATGAGCAATCTGAAATTTACAGACAGCTTTCAGTTCATGAGTACTTCTCTACAGAAGTTGGTCTCCAACCTGGCAGCAGAAGGGAAAGACAACTTTTATCACATGACGTCACACATTCACGATAGTGACCAACAAGAGTTACTGTTGAGAAAGGGAGTGTACCCCTACGATTACGTGGATGAGCCATCCAAGTTTGCTGAAACACAACTGCCGTCCAAGGACAAGTTTTACAGTCTGCTCAGTGAAGAAGACATTAGCGATGAAGATTATGCGCATGCGCAGAAGGTGTGGGAAACATTCCACTGTACTACATTTGGCGAATACCATGACCTATACCTGAAATCAGATGTGTTGCTGCTGGCTGACGTGTTTGAAAACTTTCGTCACGTATGTCTCAACACGTATGAATTAGATCCTGCTCACTACTATACAGCGCCAGGACTGTCGTGGGATGCCATGTTAAAAGCGACAAAGGTGAAATTGGAATTGATCAACGACATTGACATGTACCAAATGGTTGAACAAGGTCTACGTGGAGGAATACCTGTCATCACACACAAGTATGCGAAAGCAAATAACCCCTACGTACCAGATTACAATCCCACGAAACCCACCAACTACTTGACGTACCTGGATGCAAACAGCTTGTATGGCTGGGCCATGTCACAAAGCATGCCACAAAGTGGATTTATGTGGGTGAGCGAGCCAGAATCCATTGACTTTATGGCTGTGGATGAAGATGACGAGATTGGATACATTTTAGAAGTGGATTTGGAATACCCATATTCAATTCATGATCGTCATAATCACTACCCAGTGGCTCCAGAACGGAAATGTGTCAAAGTGGGAGAATTGTCAAAACATAGTCAGAAGCTGCGGAAAGATCTAAACATGAAATGTAAACCTAGTGAAAAGCTCATTCCCAACTTGTGCGACAAGAAGAAATATGTGCTTCATTATAGAAATTTACAGCAATATGTCTCACTGGGATTGAAAGTCACAAAGGTGCATCGTGCCATCATGCTTGCACAGAGCAAATGGTTGGAGAAATACATCTCCTTAAACACGGAAAAGAGAAAGTTGGCCAAGAACCCGTTTGAGAAAGACTTTTTCAAATTGATGAACAACTCTGTGTTTGGCAAAACCATGGAAAATGTAAGAAAACGCATCAATGTGGAACTTGTTCACCAGGAAAAGCGGTTCAAGAAACTTGTGGCCAAACCTTCCTTCCACAAATTTAGAATTTTCAACGAAGATTTGACCGCGGTACATTTGCGCAAAGTGGATCTGCTTCTGGATAAACCCATTCAAGTTGGTTTCACCATTCTCGACCTCAGCAAGGTGCTCATGTTTCACTTTCATTACAACTACATCATGACCAAGTATCCCGACGCCAAGCTGTTGTTCAGCGACACCGACAGTCTATGTTATGACATAGAAACGGAAGATATCTACAAAGACATGCAGGAAGATGCCGACTTGTTCGACACAAGTGACTATCCCCCAGATCATTTCCTGCATTCCAACGTGAACAAGAAAGTGCTTGGGAAAATGAAAGATGAGACGGCGGGCATTCCCATTGAAGAGTTTGTTGGACTTCGACCGAAAATGTATAGTATGATATATGGTGGGAAAGAAAAACGTACGGCCAAAGGCATCACTCGCGCATGTCAAAGACGGATGAAACATCAGCAGTATAGAGACAGTTTGTTCAACCAAACACAAACGATGACCACAGGACACATCATACGAAGTCATGACCACCAGATTTTCTCGGAGAAGTTGAGGAAAGTGGCTCTCTCTCCCTTTGATGACAAGCGATATGTGATGAGTGATGGCTATTCCACTTTGGCGCATGGGCATTACAGTATATAAGGGGGAGACACTTCAACTTTAGAGTCAGTTGAGGTGTGAACACTGAAGCGTCAACATGAAAAGATCTGCAACAACGGATATGGATACTCTTGCTGATACAGTGAAAGACATAAATGTGAAACATCCTGATACTACCATCAAGAAATTAAAAGTGGAGACGGCGACGGCGACGGCACCAACACCACAGTCGTGGGATGGAATGCTTTCTCTAGGCAATGGAAAGTATATCAAGATTATGAAACAAAGTAATGAAGGTGTGATAAACATTCGCAAATACCTCAGAGATGAGGGGACTGGAAAAAACCGTCCAACGAAAAAGGGAATTTTGCTGACAATACCTGAATGGAAAATGATGAAGAAGCAGGTGAAAGAAGTGGATAAAAGGCTTCGCAGACAAGACGACAAGTCATAACAAGGTAACAATCATGAATGCACTCATGTTGGACGATGGTGTTTACCTTAAAGTTAATGAGAGGAATGAAGTGATGATGGGTTCTCGGAGAAGTTCTGCTTATCGGTTTAAACCTGAAGTGTGGAAAGACTTTAAAAACATACCGCTTGAACCTGGGTTTGAACGCAGACTTGAAAATAAACTGGAAGTGACGGTGGCTGAATATGATTCTAAGATACGTGTGACATTCTGTAGAAATCTTTTACAGGATTATCCAAAGGATTATAAGGGAGTTGTGCCAGATACACCCTATGCACAGTTGATCTTCTTTGATATCAAGAACTGGCGCGCAGTCTTACGATTCCTAGAAGCGATACAACATCCACTGTTCGACATCATCCGAGTATAAAAGATGGAAGACGACTATGTGTTGGATTATGAACCCATAACATATGGATTCTCATACATGAGAAACTTATGTGATGATATTGTGCTACGACATTTTGGACAGTATCTCGTCCTATCGCTTGATGACCAATCCGTGTTGAAGGATCATCTAGACAAGTTGAGAATACCCGGCTTTCTCCTAGCAGTCTCAAATGAATTAGAAGTGCGTGTGACTGAGAACGGTCTAGACGTGTTTGTACAATTTCGCCAATATGACGAGCTTACAGAACACTACGACATCATCACCCTCAGCACAGTGGAATGGAACGCGCTGTTGCAAGCATTGGATTGGAAAGAACCTGACGCTTGAATTCAAAGAGTATGGAATACAACTTATGCGGGGTACCAAATCCATTGAGCTGCCACAACCTATGCGCGTGATGGACTTAGAAGATGAATATGAACTGAAACTGTCTGAACATGTAACTGTGAAAGTGATAAAGTTTGGTGATGTGCGTTATGTGAGCTTTCATAGCATTTACAAACACGGATGTAATGTCTATGATACCTATATCAATTTAGATTCTAATGAATGGCATGCATTGATGAATGTATTGAAAAATGAATGTGATTGTAAATAAAAAGTTTGTAAATAGTGTAAATAGACTTTGTAGTTAAGAATTTGTAAATAGTGTAAATAGACTTTGTAAATAAAAGTTTGTAAATAGTGTAAATAGAATTTGTAGTTAAGAATTTGTAAATAGTGTAAATAGCGTTTGTAGTTAAGAGTTTGTAAATAGTGTTTGTAAACTTTGTAAATAGAACACAATAAACAAGACAGTTGTTTGAAAACTTGGTTTGTTTTATTTAACAACAACAACTTAACTAATATAACAAAAACAACAACAACAACAACTTAACTAATATAACAACAACTTAACTACAACGTAACTAATATAACAACAACAACATTAATAAAACAATGGTTTATAATGTCTATATACAAAGTCCTTTACAATAAAATCGCCATCCTTTCTTTTTAATATATTCACAATATCAAACATACTCTGACCTCGAGCTCTATGTAATATATAATATACACAATAAAAACCACATGACGATGATATTGGCGTTTGTAATGAGATAGAATTATACATATAGTCATTTCTTAAAAACATATCTAAACGATCATCGAGAGGGAACAGTCCATAAGAGTCAAAATATTCTGCAGGGTCTTTATCATAATACACTGCCACCCAATGTTCTCCTGGTTCATCTTGATCGTCTGTGTTGATCACATAGGCACCGCGTTGTAAAGACGGTAACTGGTCCATGGCAAACACGCCTTGAAACAAGTCTTTGGTCATGACATCATGGCTCAATATGGCATCAATCTGCTTCGTGTTCATGACTGGTAGTCGAATTGGATGCTGCGATTTGCACTGATCTCAATAATGTTGTCAAATTCAGCATAGACAATGACATTGATGGTAGGTTGCAAAGCCGTAGCAAAGTTCATTTCTAGCCGCAAATTCCCATGCTTGATCAGGGGGAAATGATCATCACCATCATAATCCGGTGTTAAGTCAAACGAAAATAAAGCATAACCTCTAGGCCAATCTTCCCGTTTTATAATGGAACTTTTCACACCATTCAACCGATCAAACGATTTGTAAAGCGTTTCAAAAGCGTTCAGGTATTTGTTCTGTGTAATGTCAAGCTTGAGAGGTTTGGATAGAACTGGTTCACCATCCGTGTACAGTTGCATATAGTCCAGATCAAAATGTTTGAAATCATATGGATTCCTCAATACTGATCCACCAAAAGCTTCATTATGAACCAGACCAATGACAATACGATTTGGTAATTGACCCAAAAAGATGTTATCTTTCACAAAAGACTGAAATCCTGCTGGAATAGCCAAGACTTTACATTCTTTTCTAGTGATGATGATCTTGGCAGGACTTTTCATCAATGCATCTGTATGTCCTAACTGAATACCTGGACTCACCCTCACTTTGCGAATGGTTAAAAATGCCTCTTTCACTTCTACCTTATAGGTATTATCTGCAGCCATCAATACATAGTCATCTTTTTGTCTATGGAAACGCAATTTCAAACTGATGCCATTCGGAAGATAACGATCCTGCTCAAACAAATCTATCCTTAAACCACCTGCGAGCATAACATCACGGCTAAGACGAGTATGCAAATAACGATGATGTAAGCCATTGTTTCCTTGCTCAGCCAAGTCACCACCGTCGGCATTGACATGAAACCCGGATACATATTGTTCATGATTAGGTCTTTTCACCTCATGGCTATTCATTGACCCAGCAGTATCCTTGTACATGAGACGCATAGAGCGCTCAGAATGTAGACTTTCTTCCGAATCATGGATGAGATGAGAGATAATGCTGGTATAACCATGAGTATTGTTGCTATGCGAAACCAAACGATCATTCAGAAACAATTCAATATTAGACCATAACCCATTAAACACATCATTGATGCAAGAGACATTATCATCTGCGCCACACTCTGTTCCATCAGCCTTTAGAATGCGACATACAATATGAAGTTTGCTGTTCTTTAAATCTAGATATTCTTCTGTATTCGCAGGAATGTAGAATTCTATTGGAGCGCCTTCTCTAATGCTTGTAAGTGGTTGATAGTCAACATTATAACTTTTCTCTACAGCAGTTTGCGTTGGTGGTACGTGAAACCATTCCAATGGAGAAAGACTACATTCACACGAATGATTATGAATGAGAGACATTTTTTTTTCTTTAAAAAATATCTTTGCGATATTTTGATGTTATCCGTCTGGCTGTTTTTCGTCTTCTGGCACGTTTCGTCGGTTGCACACGCTTTTGTTCTCCAAACACACGTTCTGCTACTCGGCCCGTCACATCTTTCGCGACATTCTTTGCAGCCTTCTTAAGATGTGGCGCAACGATCTTAGCCCCAGCCTTAAGTAGTGGAATAGCTTTGCGAGCCAATGATCCCAGTATTGAACCAATACCATCGCCATATTGGATTCGCGCTCCTTTGAATCCTGGTAATTCCCCGCCCACTTGACGAAGAAAATGGTTGCGATATGCAGACGGATCGTGTGTATAAGCTTTCATATTGCTTTTGGTCGAAAATGAAGTTTACAGATCACCTTTCCAGTTTGAAATGGAACATTATGGCCTGTGTCGTCCTTAATATTCATTTCTATCATGTCAAATTTGGATGTGTTTACAGGAACATAATGCGGTTCGCCATACGTTTTCATGATAATATCGCCATCATGGCCTTGTATGCCAACAGAACGTAGTAAGGGAACATAATAATCACCAACAACTTGTGGTTCACAAATGCTACAATACACATACAGTGTATAAAATCCCTGTTTCACATCCGCTTTATGGTCAGCTGTACATGTTTCAGTATACCATTGATCTGGGATAAATCCTAAAATCTCAGCCAATCCAGCGGAAAAAGACACTTCATAGCCATAATCGAGAAATAGAAACACACGTCGTCTAATTTTATCATACTTTATTCGAATAGCTTCTGTAAGTTTCAGAGCATTAGTCGCTTCTTCATTGACTGCCTCACATAGTTCTTGTATGGTTCTATAGTACCCATAAGGAATATCGAGAGTGCTAAGAATAGGATCATCGAATAGTTCTTGTCGATACTGAATAGAATAGTCCATGCCCTGTCTCATCGTTGTCCATGTATGTGGATATTGAATTTCAGCTAAAGCCACTTCATATTTTCCATTCAGATAAATGGTTCGAGGCATACGAATTTGATAATTCGAAGCCTTGTTGTTGGGATAATAGGTCATACTCGCATTGCTAGGCAAAGTGATGTAAAAGCTTGTCGACTCCATGATGGGAACTAAATGGTATAGGTGCGTTGACGTTGTCTATATACTTCACGATAGCGCGCGTCATTCAACCAAGTATGCCAAATCTCATCCTCATTCACATGGTCTTTTATTTCTCCTTCACAACACGCGCTTGTACATCTTATTTTTACAGGAATAGTTGTGTCTTGGCAACAACATAGCTCTTTCAGCCATGTTAAAAATTTTCCCATCCTTCAGGAAACTGTCTTTGTTGACGTTGTTTCATTTCTGTTGTAATGTCGTCACGAGTGGTCTTTTTACTAAACATTGTTTTTGGAATATTCGCATCTACAATTTCCTGGATAAACGGATGCCAGCCATATGGTGGTATGGCTCGTTCTTTTCTTCTTGTCGCCACCAATGCTTCTTTCATCAAATCAACCATGTTGGAATTTGTGATAATATCGCCCGTTTTCAACACAAGTTCATTCTTCTCTGACCATGTCGTACCATATTTCTTCAGTTCTGCTAAAAGTTGTGTTATTTTTCCATGATAGATAGGTTGAAAATGACTTAAAAATAACTTTTCTGGCTTTTCAGGTGGTGATGATGATGATGAGGGCTTTTGCTGTCTAGACTGACTTGTTCGTAAATGACGACCAAGAAGTTGAGACATTTCTATAGCCTTTTCACGTGTCCGTTTCCCACGTAAAAGTTTATTCACTTTCGTTTTGATATCATTTTTCTTTTCTAGCAACATTTTATATTCATATTCAGGAATGAGGACCATTTTCATCGTATGTTTCATTTTAGCAGTAGTTTGGCTAACAAGGGCAATGCCAATCTAGCAATAACTCCAATGAATCCTCCTTTCTGATTAATCAACTTCTTTTTTCGTCGAAGGGATATCTTCTTATCTGCTAGAGTACGAAGCGTATGACGTTCACGTTTAAATTCCTTAAACCGTTTTGAGCTTAAGGGTAAATGTCCTTGCAATATATTCAAACAAATTTCAAACAAGCTTGTTAATTCCTCTTTTGTAGCTTGCTGTAGCAAGGATTTACGTCGTTTAGGCCCACTGCGTGCAAGCAAATGAAGAAACGGCTGGTTCGCTCGAATACGTTTAGACATCTTGACTGCGAATGGTCAAATGAGTTGGTTCTTGTTCATACACTGCTTTATCAATATATACATAATGTGTATCTTTTGGTAAAATGCCTGTACGAATACGTAGTTGATCATTTGTCTTTGGTTTTAAATCAATGAATAAATAACCATGAGGTTTGCTAGTAGCATCTTGATAGGCTTCTATGAGAAATTGAGATCTTCCAGGATACATTTGCCGCGCCAATGTACTAATTTGTTGACTATCTCTCGGATTTTTAAACAGAATGATATAATGTGTATTCAAACTAATATTTCGCATCTCTTTCCCATGATGGAATAAATTATGCACAATAAAAATAATGCTTAGATTTTGATGACTGCTGCTAACACTAAAGAGACGTGTCATACGCTCATCACTATGACATTTCGTCATTAAGTCATCAATGATAAGTAAGTTTGGTTTTTTCGGGTTAAAACGCTCTTCAATGTCATCTGGAATGCCTTGGTAAAATTCCACGCCTTTCATTCCCTTGTACAAAGGCTGATCTGCTGCATAAAGCCATAAAATGCTTTTTGGAGAGGGTTGAATTAACTTTTGTTCTAGAATTTCCTTCACCAGAGACGTTTTGCCACTACCTGTAGGTCCAGAGACCAAACATGTAAATGGATGCTTCATTGTTGAATGTCTGTTTCTTTCACCCAACTGTTAAACTTGTTTGGCCAACCTAACCACTTGACAAATAATTCTTTCACACCTCCTCGTCTTTTACGTGTTTTCAAGACTTTTTCAATTCTATAAATAGATTCAATATCTTTGGTCACTTTCTGCAGTTCTTCTTCATAGAAATGGCCATCAATATCTTCGTCTAAAAAGTCTTTCACACGATACAAATGTATTCCTTGCTTCTTACAACGATGTGTGACAATGAAGACTTCTTGCGTCCATTTGATGTGATAATCGCGTTGTAACACATATTTAATGTGGGAAATGCGAACATGATCGCCAATGTTAAATTTATACTTCTTCTTCTTCGGTTTCAATTTCAGTTTGTCGACATACATATACTTCCACACTTTTGATTCGTTGTCTTTACGAATCTCGGCTGGAGCATATTTATTAGGAAGAGAACCATGAGGTCTATGGTTGTAATTGTACACCAAGTCTGGAAGAATGTCTAAGTAACGGTAAGTTTGATTATGTAGAAAATACCGATACATCATTCCCTTCAGAGTACGAATGACTCTTTCAGCAAAGTTGGCTTTGGTTTCATTCTTTGTGGTATAAGCATGAATGCCTTCTTTCTTCAAAAATGCTTTAACCCATCTGTTTTTAAATTCTGTTCCTTTATCAGACCTTAGAGTTCGCGGTCTTCGTCGTGTGTCATGAAAAATCTTTTGGAAAGCTTGTATGACGCTGGTATGTGATTTATTAGGTATTGGCTGTACCCAGACATATTTGGAAAACACATCAATGACAATGAGTAAAAAGCGTATGTCATCATTATAGGGAGCTATGTTTCCCATATCAGCCAAATCAATATCCCACATATCATCAATGCCACGTGTAATCACACGTTGTCTTTTGAACCTGTATTTGACAGGTTGGAGTAAACTGAAAGCATCTTGATCCTGTAGCCATTTCTTCACTTGTGACTGTGTGACTGGTTGATTATGTTTTCGTAAGATGTGATACAGTTTGTAAGGACCAGCAAATGCTCCAGGCTGTCCAGGTTTGAAGTAAATATTGGTAAAGTAGTCTTTCCACGTCGACATGGTCACACCGAATGAAAACCACCTTCTCAACAGAACAGCTTTTATTTTATAACTCAACCAACATCACTTAACTAACATAGTAACTTAACTAACATGTATTTATAACTAACATGTATTTATAACTAACATATATTTACAGATCAAGTATAGATACAATGGTATGAATCACTGGATACCATTGGTCTTCAATGAACATTAACCAACAACTTAATTCATCAAATGTGATAGCATCTACACCATATTTTTCACAGCGTTGATTTGCATTATCTAACACTTTATCTAAATGAATGTAATATTTAGCTTCATTCCAATATGTATAGACACATGCAGCATGACAAGTATGTTCTGAACACTCTTCATGTTGACAAGCAGGACAGACTAAATAGGCAAACTTTTTTACAGCGGATAACATTTCTTCACAATAAGCTTTTTGCACAATATATTGTCTCAGTGTCATATCCGCCATTATGCAGTCTTGTGAGTCTTGAATCAATGCAGCACAAGTCTGTCAGGTTTAGCAAGTTATGCTGCTCCGGCAATGTAGCACAAGTCTGTCAGGTTTAGCAGGTTATGCTGCTCCGGCAATGCAAGTCTGTCAAGTTCAGCAAGTTTTTTCCAGTTGCTGTTCACTTAACACACTTCTCCATGTTCACACGTCTGCACATCAAGTCTCACACAACAGTTCTAACAACTTTCCCATAATATTCTGACCAGGATATCCAGATGACACTTGTTTCACACCAGCTCCCCACCAATGATCATACGTTGCTTCAACTAAAGTTTTGTCTTTACATTCTTTCAACTTGTTGCGAAACAATACACACTGATTCCATTTGACTTGCAAAACATCTTGCATTTTGCTTCTCTTCACTGTATGCCATAACGGACATGGCTTTATCACTTTAGCAATACGTTTTGCTTCATATCCATTTCTACATGAAGCAATGGCTGAAGCAATATCTTGACGGTGATGAAACACTGCTTTCTCATATTGATACAAAGCTTCACTTGAGTTGAACACATGTCCATACTTTTCAAGTCGTGTTGGAAACATGTTTGAAAGAACGTCCTTATGACCGCTGAATAGTACAAGATTCTCCATGTTGACTTTGTTTCTGCTGTTTTATTCTGACATATCGGTTTCTTCCTGTAATAAAATATATTTTAATATAGTTGCTGCCTCTTCTATCATGTTCTTTCTTTGTTTACGTTGAAACCACTCACATAAAACTAAATTTGCTAGTAAGAAAAACATTGTTATCAATTCACTATGTTGTTACAAACATGTTTAAAAGGTTTTTATAACTTACCTGATAAAGCTGCTCGGTTTCCTCTTCTTCTTTGCAACAATCTCTCAAATGATCCACTACGGTGAAATATACTTCAACATCAGTACGAGCAGAATAAAGTGCAGAATCAAAGTCAAAGTCAGGATCTTCTTCTATTCCAATTTTATGACATTCTCCAAGAAATCTTGAATGCAGTTCAATCACATCAAGACTATGATGTACAACATCCCAAAAAGCATCCAAATGATAAAGTTGATAGTCTGGAGTGCCATAGCAAGCAAGTTTAGCAATCATCAAGTCAATATAAGCATTTTTAAAACATGCGTCCATCTTGTTTCAGTGTCTTGTGTGCTTTTACTTTGCTTCACTGACTTTAAGTACTCCACACTTGCCGCAGAAGTTGTTTGGTTCACACAACTTGCAATTATACTTGTGGCAGTGGCAATGATAATCTTCAACATATCCACAAGCACCGCAATAGTCACAGGTAAGTCCAAGTTGATTTTGCACGTTCATGTTCTCCAACTGAACTTCAGTCAGCCTTTTCTTGGATAGCTTTGACACCTTCATCCGACCATCCTTTTGCAGCTTGATGATTGTTTTCTTGTCATGACATTCCTCACATGGTGATAGGGCTGAGTTGATGTTGTCCATCTCCTGAAGCAGTGTCTCCCATTCACCATCATTCATGTTGATGTGATGTGTGTATTCTTTCCCTTCAAACCGTGACGTGCGCACAAAACTCACATAACGCATATCCAAGTATGAAATGACTTCAAGCCACTTCGTTTGCGTTAAGTATAGTTTGAAGCCAATGTCGCGTAAATTTTTCAAGCTCTGGCACACAATCTTCCACAAAGATGGTGAATAAGCACACCATCTCTCTCCACGTGTGATGCGTAGAAATGGCCCATATTCTCCATGCTCCACAGTAATGGTTAAGTTAGCACTAATTTTAAAGCTGCTGCTGCGCTGCGCTGCTGCGTTACGCTGCGCTGCGTTGCTTGTCTTGTTCTCCATGGCTGCAACAATGTATTGATGATCCACTCCCTCCAACTGTCTGCTGAGAAATGACTTCACTCTGCTGAGTTCACTCCCTTTTATACCCAACTATCTGCTGAGTCAAGCTTTTCAAACTTCTTGCAAACGTTTGAATTCACTTCAACTCGTCCATGGTTGAATCGGACAAGGTCTGATACATTATTTGGAACATCGTCATCATAATGTAGAATAATTCTAGTAGCTACAACTAACATGAGGTCAGTTGCCCAAATTGTATTCGCGTTGATAAATGCTAAATCAATGTTGTAAGTTGATAGTAAATGCAGTTCTTCACATTCATGTAGAAACGAGCGGATGAAACGATCTCTTGGAATGGTCTTTCCAACAGCTTCCCAATGCAGATGCAAATTCTTCACTTGCAGCATCCAATCCGATTCAAAAGCAGGAAGCTTTGAAAACACATAGTCAATATAGTTCACTTTGAAGACGTCATCCATAGTCATACATCTGTCAAGAAGTAATGCCGACATTGTGAAGTATTTTCTCGTCACTCTTCCTTTTATAAAACTTTGATGGTATATGGTGTGTAACTTGTTCAAACTTATTCAATACTCGTGTTTTTATGCTACTTCCATGTAATCAGAGAAATGACTCCACTCTGCTGAGTTCACTCCCTTTTATACCCAACTGATTGCTGAGTCAGCTCCCTTTTCAAAGAACTTGCAAACGTTTGAATTCACTTCAACTCGTCCATGGTTGAATCGAACAAGGTCTGATACATTCGTCGTCAATGGAACATCATCATCATAAAGTAAAATGATTCTTGCAGCTACAACTAACATGAGCTCAACTGCCCAAATTGTATTCGCGTTGATAAATGCTGAATCAATGTCATAAGTTGATATGATAAATGTTAAATCAATGTCATAAGTTGATAGTATATGTAGATCTTCACAGTCACGTAGAAACGAGTCGATGAAATCACTTGGAATAGTCTTTCCGACAGCTTCCCAATGCAGATGTAAATTCTTCACTTGCTGCATCCAATCCCATTCAAAAGTAGGAAGCTTTGAAAACACATAGTTAGTATAATTCATTTTGAAGACGTCGTCCATAGTCATACATCTGTCAAGAAGTAATGCTGACATTGTGAAGTCTTTTCTCGTCACACAATGTATTACTAGTTGACTAGTTGACATGTTTCACTCATGCTTTTATACTACTTCCATGTAATCAAAATATGGTGTGTAACTTTGTTCAAAAATTGCTGACTCAGCAGAATTTTACTTATGTATATGAATGTCTCACTTACAGTTGTACTGCTGAGTTCAGAATCGTCTGAAACGGATAAATATGCAAAAATCACAATTTCGAGGGGGGGGGGGGTCGGTCGACCAAAAAAATGAAAAATGTTCAGAATCGTCTGAAACGGATAAATATGCAAAAATCACAATTTCGAGGGGGGGGGTCGGTCGACCCAAAAAATGAAAAATGTTCAGAATCGTCTGAAACGGATAAATATGCAAAAATCACAATTTCGAGGGGGGGGTCGGTCGACCCAAAAAATGAAAAAATGTTCAGAATCGTCTGAAACGGATAAATATGCAAAAATCACAATTTCGAGGGGGGGGGGGGGGTCGGTCGACCCAAAAAATGAAAAATGTTCAGAATCGTCTGAAACGGATAAATATGCAAAAATCACAATTTCGAGGGGGGGGGGAGGTCATCACTTTTTTAGGGTCTGTTGCCATGGTTACACTGATTGACAGGTGGAGTTCATTGGCTTCATGTTGATTGACTCGGCCAAACCACTTTCGCTCCAGACAGCATCATGTCAGTATGACGTCATGATGACGTCACGGATGGTCGCGCCTATCCTAACGCTTATCATGACGTCACTCCAGACAGCACTTCCGCTCCAGACAATACTTCCGCTCCAGACAGCACTTCCGCTCCAGACAGCACTTCCGGTCCAGACAGCACTTCCGGTCTAGACAGCACTTCCGGTCCAGACAGCACTTCCGCTCCAGACGCTATGACGTCACTTCCAGACAGTATGACGTCACAAAGTGACCCAAAACTCTGCTCCAGACATGATGACGTCATTTCCAGACAGTATGACGTCATTATGACGTCACAATGATTGACAGCTGGCAGCAGGCTTAATTACCTTAATTGACTTAATTGATTTAATTGGCTTAATTGATCACGTGATTGATGACGTCACGATGATTGACTGCAGCAGAACCCCCCTTTTCCTACTACTATGAAGTCGCTTGGTAATTTTATCCTTGAAGATTTAAACAGGAGGAAAAAGAACATAATATTTATTTGTTTGTTCAAATGTACTGAGCAATAATTTAACACTTTTAAACATGATATCTCTACATTAAAATGTATTTCTAAATGCGAATTCTACACTTCTTTTGTTTCTTTTATTGTGCCATTTCAGGTTTCCTTTAACTGTCCTAAAAATAAATAAAAGTTCCTATACGCGAAGAGTGTTCCGTCCATTTGTTACAATAATGTTACAATATGACGTCACATTAATCATTATCATGTTATTATGATTTGAACATTTTGACCTTTCATCATGTTCGGGTTTTCGTTGAATATGGAAGTCAACAGGGCAAAAATCCGGTATGGCAAAACTTGGGGGCGGGAGCGGGTTTTTTTCTACAGGTGCCATCAATTTTTTATGTCCGCACAAATTATAGATTTTCCGGAATTTATTCAACGTTGCATCAAAGACGTTTCATAGATGTCGGAAAAAAGTTGGGTTTTCGGCAACGAAAAGCAACGTTACGTCTGAACGGTGCCCTTATCCAGCGGATGTTTAAGACTTGCGCAATCGTTGATCTACGTTCGCAATAAATCCCCACCAAATTACGATCAGATTTAATGTTGCGAAAGTTTTGTTTCGTTTTTTTATCAGAGTCTAAACACGCTTATCCACTGTCGATCCCAAGACGTGATCTGTGGTCACTGCCAACTAAAACCAAATTTCAACTAGGTTTAATGTTTGGCCGGAGTCACTGACGAAGCCTGAAATCGACGTTTTATCGACGCCAGAATGTTTATGGGGGTATAAAATTTCAAAAGCTGTGTACCGTAGAGTTTTGATGCAAATGGCAATTTAGCGTAACTTTTAACAAAGATTTTTTTTTAATAATTCTGAAATTTTTAATATTGAAATTACTTTTATGTGGCCCAAGTGTACTTTTCGCTACCATGAGCGACATTGGTCTAGTTTTTTTTGTAATGAATGAAAGGACTATGTAGTTGCTGCGTGACTCACCCCTTCTCCCCCTCCATAACGCTCCATCTCTGTGAGAACCAAAAATGGTTGGATCGATTCGATCTTCAAACCTTCAAATTGGGCCAAAAACAGACTATGAAGCACCGTTTTCAACATACATGCTTTTTTTTTTTTTTTTTTTTTTTTACTTTTTTAAAGTTGTCTTTAAATTAAAAAATGCGCAGAAAACGCCAATCCAACTTTGGATCTTCATGTCATGCTGCTATAAGATACGGGCCAGAAATTGTATCGCTTAGGAGGAGATGTGCAGAAACGAACAAGAGTAATTGTAAAATAAATAATCTCGTGACTTAATTTATTTTTAGACTTATCTACGAATAAGCAGGCAGAGTTTTTTTTTTAATTTTTAAATGGATGTGGGAAATATCAACTCATTTTTTGCACTTTTTTTTATTTTTTGCGTCTCAGAAAGCAATAAGATGGAGCATAGTTTCCCCGTAAAAAACTGTTTGGTATGTTTACAATGAATTCAGGAACATGATTAGCTACACAAGTATAGTAAATGTACAATCGTAAAAAAAAACATTGATCGAAAAGTCATGTTTGCTTCTAAATCGAGCTTGCCAAGTTAAAGCTATTTAAAACTAGAACCTGATTTCGCTAGCGAAATGTTTAACACTTGACAAAGATGGGTTATTTCTTGAATAATATATTGCAAACAACACAGCTTGAACACGTCTTAGGAGCCCAGTAGTGTTTGGTTTTTGTTGGCTTAAGGTGTTATTGACTGAGCAGGCATACGCCGTGTCATCTATTTACGCAGTAAGAGCTCGCACAAAGCTCAGCAACTGTGTTCTGTGATGTACGTTAAATGCAATGCATTTACTTGCAAAAATACATTCATTCCACATCGCGTTTTAACAAAGGAAACGAAACGAAGACGAAAATAAAAAGTGACATGCAAACGTTCAGATCAAGCTCTTCATAAGTCCCAAGTTTTATGGTCCTAGGGCTCATAGTGTCAGAGAAGAAGAAGACACAAAAAATCGGAAAAAGTGTCAAAAAAGGGACGAACGGCTGCTCGCACAAATTCATATAACTCTTGCTAGCCAAAGGCTTGTCAAGTGTTAAAAATGTTTCAATTTACACACGGCACGCACAAGAAGTAAAACTGGAAGTAACATTACAAGTGTTTTGCATCTTGCAAAAAGCTCCCTATTGCCAATGGACCAACGACTGTATGCTGTGAGCGGCTCGACGGCTGTCTCCCACGGAGAAACACTGAAATGACGTCATACAGCTGGACTTTTCATAAATGTGCTGGGGACGGCAGTGCGACCACCGCAACGGCAGTCAAGCTGAGGGCAAGAGCATGTTGGCCAGATCTTAATATTGGTTAGTTTAGTTCTTTAATAATTCAAAACAAAAACTATGCATTTTTATGGAGAACATTAAAACAGTAATTGCATTGTTTGTGTACAAAATTTTGGTTTTTTTTTTAGCCTTAATTATTTCGCGGTAACATCAGTGGATATTTCAAGATGTCAAAGATGTCAAAATTGGTTCAAAAACTTAAAAACACATATTAGCTGAGTACAGTTGTCCTAGAACAACAGTTATTCCCAGCACCAATGTGCCTGTCTGAAGTGCATGTCTTCTTGTTTGCGAAAGAACTTCCCGAAGCGACAACAACAGTTAAATGTGTTGTGTCTATTTGCATCTATTTCTCCATACGTTTCTTGAATATCGTTACATTTTTTTCTTTTGGAAGTAACAATTCGCAGCACAAGATTTGAAGTTCATATTAGCTCCATTGTATATGAACGCACTTATCTCTACGAAAGGGTGCTGCGCGAATGGCTTTTTCCTTTTTCTTTTACTCTTATATCTGTAGATTGCGAATTTGAATGCGGACCATTGCCTTGTCAAAATGGCGGCACTTGTATCGAAGGAATCCGTAGTTACACCTGCCAATGCCTGCCTGGTTTTTCCGGCCAAGACTGTGAAGGTGAGCCTTGTTTTATGATCACACAGGGCTAGTTACAGTGCACGCTTGTGGATAACTCCTACCCTGTGGGTTAAGGCCATGCCTGGGATTCACCAAACTTAAATAAAACTAAACCTAAACTTAACTTAGCGGTCCCTTAACTTTCTTAAGTTAAGGCTAAGGGAAAAATCTTATTCACCATTACACCTTAGGAATCACTTAGGGATCACTTTGTGAACCGTCTAAAATTTGATTTTCGAGACGTTGTTTTTTGAAAACGTGCCATTCACTAGGGAATTCCTGAGTCACATGATGCAAATAAACACCTGTCAAAACACCTGTCGTCTGCTAACAAACAAAATGAATACTGACAATAAAATTATACCCACTTTTAATATTAAGTGCAGGACAAACTAAGAGAAAGAGGGGCAAAACATTGTACCATTAATGAAGGGGACTTTAACATAGTACAAAACAGTAATATGGACAAACTTGGGGGCTCGTCTAAACCTTACAACAGTCAGAAAAGCTTAAACAAACTTATAGAAGACTTCAACCTAGTTGATATTTGGAGAGAACAAAATCCACAAAATATGAAATACACTTGGTCCCAACCAAATCCTCCAATCCGTTGCAGGCTAGATTTCTTTTTAATTAAAAGGTCGTCGCTCTCTCAGTAAAAAAAAGCTAAAATAAGTCCAGGTTTCATGAGCGATCACTCAGTCATTGAGTTGGTCATTACGCTAGGGGCGAATAAAAGAGGACCAGGTCTTTGGAAGCTTAATTCGAGTATAATTATGGAAAATGATTACAAAAACAATATAAAATCACTAATATACCAAGTATGGGAGGAAAATATAGGCGATTTAAGACTAAAATTTGACTGGCTAAAGCACAAAATAATGACTTACTCTATAGCCTACTGCAAGAAAAGGTGTAAAACAAATAGAGAGCGGGAAAATAACCTTAGGTTTCAACTCGAATGCATTGATACAAAAATTTGTAACGGAGCAGCCAGTGATAATGAAATAACCCATTTTAATAATTTAAAACTGAACTTGAAACTTTCGAAATAGAGAAAGCCAGAGGAGCTTGGATACGTTCCAGGCTCCAGCACATCGAATTGAATGAAAAAAGCAATGCATTCTTTTTCAATAGGTCCAAGACTAGCTATGAGAAGAAAACCATCAGTAAATTAAATACCAACAATGGTGAAATAAACGACCCTAAACAAATACTTCAAGAAATACAGACATATTATGAACATCTATGCAACTCAAAGAATAACAATACATCTAATCTTTTCAACGACCTTAATATACCAAGGAAATTTTCAAGCATTCAAAAGGAATCTTGCGAGGGTCCAATCACTCTACAAGAATGTCATGAAGCCTTGAAAGAATTCAGTCTAAACAAATCGCCTGGAAGTGATGAGCTAACTGTTGAGTTCTACCAAGCTTTTTGGGAACAAATTGGTCCGAAGTTGGTTGCCTGCTTAAACTATTCCCTTCAAAAGGGAGAATTATCTATGTCACAAAGAAGGGGAGTGATAGTATTGTTAGAGAAAAAAGGGAAAGATAGTACTCAAATTAAAAACTGGAGACCAGTATCACTTCTCAATATGGACTATAAAATACTCACCAAGACATTGGCAAAAAGGTTAGCAAAACACATCTCTACCGTTATTCACTCAGACCAAGCGGGTTTTATAAAATGGAGATATATAGGGGCAAATATTAGATTTGTTGAAGATGCTATAGCAATATATGACGCTTACAACCTACCTGGTCTTCGGTTTCAACATTGCGAAAGTTGAACCTAGGAAACAATTTTCTAGCATGGATAAAGTGCTGCTACACTAATATTTTCAGTTGTGTTAGCAACAATGGTTATAAACAGATTGGTTTCAGTTACATCGTGGCATGCGCCAGGGTTGCCCGCTGTCAAGTCTTCTTTTCATTATGTGCGCAGAAATTTTGGGTATTATGATACGTGCAAACGATGACATTATAGGATTAAATATAGGAAACAAAATACATAAAATTAAACAATTTGCAGATGACTGCACATGTTTCGTAAGAACTATCCCTTCCATTTACACGCTAATTGAAACCATCCGCGGTTTTTCAAAGTTTTCAGGGCTGAAATTAAACACCGAAAAATGATGTATCTTTTACCTAGGATGCTGGAGGGACAAAAATGACAAAATTTTAAACATGAATGTTGTAAAGGGGTCTTTCGATATGCTGGAAGTACATGTAGGGCGAAATGAGTCAGTAAAAAAGCAGAAAGATTTTGAAAATAAAGTCAAAAACTTAACCGCTTTACTTAATCAGCACAGGCAAAGAGAATTAAATATTTGTGGTAAAATTCTAGTCACAAAAACGTTCGGCGTGTCAAAATTTGTGCATACATTCTCTATTGTCGAAGCTAATACTGAAATAAAGAAACAGGTACAACAAGCTATAAACTCCTTTCTGTGGAAATCTAAACCCCAAAAGTAAAACACACGTTTATTGTTCGACAGTATAATGAGGGGGGCTCAGAGAGGTGGATGTAGAATGCACAGTGAAGGCTCTGAGAATGCCTTGGCTGGGGCGGATTATTTCAGGCACTGGATAGACGGACACTGCCCATCAATATTTCGAACCCATGGGAGGACTATTGTTCCTCTTAAGGTGTAATTACCATATTGATAGTCTTCCTACGATTCCGGCCTTTTACAAAAATATGATTCGATACGCAACTGAAATTATTCGCCATCAAAAGTCTGAATATGTGTTGTGGAACAATCAATTCATTGTCGTGGGACAACAAAGCCTATTTATTAAAGAGTGGTATGAAAAAGGGGTGGTTTACATACAAGGTCTGATAAAAGATGACGGCTCCTGGTTGTCTTTTGAAGCCTTTTCTTCAAAATTCAATATACGAGTAAACTTCCTTAGATACATGGGAGTGGTCAGTGCTGTTAGAAATGCGATAAAAAAACACCCATTGATAAGCCATGCCTTAAACACGCCCAAGCCCAGTATCAACTTCAACAGCTATAATTTTACACTAAAAAGTGGGAAAAGGGTTAATTTAACTGACATGAAAAGCAGGGATTTCTATTAAGAATTCAAAAATCTTATTAAATCTCCTGCCGCTACCATTATAAAATGGCGCGATGAATTAAATGTACAAGAAAATGTGATACATAGAAGTTTAACACTCACTAGAAGATCGGTAAAAGAAACAAAATTGATCGCGTTACAATTTAAAATTGTACACAATGTAATCAATTGTGGCTCAAATTTGGTAAAGTGGAAAATAAAGGAAGACGATACATGTCTTTTGTGTAATGTAACAAGAGATACATTAATGCATGCATTAATTGATTGTCCCACAACGAAAGAGTGGACTCGAGAAATTTTTAATAGAATAAACCCTACGGAAAATATTGTAATATCACCTATGGAATTTATCTTTGGTGTCGAGAACTCAGCCCTGAATCTAATGCTTATGGTAATAAAAAATTACATTTGCACAATGCGAGGATACAACAAATTTGTGTCGCCCTTCGTCATCATGAATGAAATATATAAAAGAATACATGTTGATAAGCAATCGCTTTCGGTAAAAAATTTCAATAAAAATGGGGACATTATGCATCACTATGCCATAAAGGTGAACGTTTTATTCAGCAGTATTTCTGAGAGATGTTATTGGTGCTGGTGAGAGCCTGAAAACATAAAGGGGCAGGGGATAGGGTTCTATATTCATTTCGGTGTTTTCTTTTTACTATTCATTTAAAAAAAACTTGCTAAATGGACAAAATCAGCGGTAATCTAAACTTGGTGTTATGATATGCTTGTACGTAATTAATATATGCAAGTTTGATTATGTATTGTATATTGTATATTAATAAAGAGAATAAAGGAAAAAAAATTAATGAAGAGCTGGCTTTGAGCTAGGGGGGCGTCGCATAATACTACAACTTTTTCTTTATCAATGGCGGAGTGTTACATGCTATTCTGTCAATAAGCCCAATCACACCAGGAAGTTGGCATTTTGTAAAGAAATCCCTCATTCATCACGGTTAGGCATATATATGTGGTCGTTAATGCGTTCGGTAAGAGAGTTTGACACTCTAAAACAACAATTTAAAAATGCATTCCTATCTTCTTAAACTTTAAGGGCGGTGTGTGCTTCCCTTAACTTTTTTTAAATTTAAGGGTCTTCTAAGGAAAATTTTAAGTTAAGTGATTTTGGTGAATAAGGATTCCTTTAACTAAAAGAAATATAAGGGGACCCTAAGGAAATTTTCTAGTTTAAGGGTAAGTTAAGGTTAAGTATGCGTTGGTGAATCCCGGGCCATGTCTGTAATAAGTCTATTGTTGACAGGATCGAAGTATAATTCATTGATATCAAAAGACTGACAGCATCTGAATTAAGGCCTTTTCTTACTCCAGAAAAATATCACTCATTTTTCCCGGTTCCAAACGGTAAAACAATTCTAATTTCGAACACCCGTATTTAGTTATGGGTGTTTAAATACTTAGTCACTAAACTAATCAATTTTGTGCAATGAACAAACATATGGAAGCGATAAGTGTCTTGTCAGCATATTATTAGGGGCTGTGGCACAATGGCCAAACAGAAATAGGAGCATGGTTTAACAGCCCCCTTCCATATGCCTTCACTTATGGACAAAGGCTATGTATAGGACCAGCCCGTAAGCTGAATCACTTATGATCAGTCCCACTGGTGGGTTCCGCTTTATTGATTTATCTTGACCATCCTAGCAAAACAACTAAACAGTGACAGGAAAATTGAGTTCTACTACACAAACGGACTTCAAAGTTTCAAAGTTTCGGAGTTCAAAGTTAAAACTCAAAACAGCATAAATGGGTCAAAACCACGAATGACGGAATCCCTCCATGAAGTCACTAATGACGACGTACTGTGTCACTGATGATGTTGCATTACGTCGCTGATGATATCGCAGTAATGACTTTTCGCCATGTTTACATTCCTCTTGCTGACTTTGCATATCGCCTAGCTCTGATACCGTTCATATTTGATGTAGAAGAACGCTTTTTAGAGCAAATGAAATCTACCAACTCTATTTTCTCAGCGCAACCGCAGTAACTGAAATGCATTTCTATTTACTGTAATAATTTGTTTTGTTTTGTTAAAACTGCTTTTATTATCACTGTGTAGCATTGAATTTAGAAGTATGTAAGAACATGAAATGTTATATAGTATGAGCCTAGGTGTAAGGAGGTATCGGCCTCTGGGCTGGTATTAGCTGGGTTCTTGGTGTTATTAGCTTGGTTATTGGTGGTATTAGCTGGGTTGTTGGCGGTATTAGCTGGGTTGTTGGTGGCATTAGCTGGGTTGTTGGTGGTATTATTGGTTTGTTTGTGATATTATTGGGTTGTTGGTGGTATTAGCTGGGTTGTTGGTGGTATTAGCTGGGTTGTTGGCGGTATTAGCTGGGTTGTTGGCGGTAAAAGCTGAGTTGTTGGCGATATTAGCTGGGTTGTTGGCGGTATTAGCTGAGTTGTTGGTGGCATTAGCTGGGTTGTTGGCGGGATTAGCTTGGTTGTTGGCGGTATTAGCTTGGTTGTTGACGGTATTAGCTTGGTTGTTGGCGGTATTAGCTGGGTTGTTGGTGGTATTAGCTGGGTTGTTGGCGGTATTAGCTGGGTTGTTGGTGGTATTAGCTTGGTTGTTGGCGGTATTAACTGAGTTGTTGGTGGTATTAGCTGGGTTGTTGGCGGTATTAGCTTGGTTGTTGGTGGTATTATCGGGGTTGTTGGTGGTATAATTGGGTTGTTGGCGGTATTAGCTGGGTTGTTGTTGGTATTGGCTGCGTTGTTGGTGGCATTAGCTGGGTTGCTGGCGGTATTGGCTGAGTTGTTGGCGGTATTAGCAGAGTTGTTGGCGGTATTAGATGGGTTGATGGCGGTATTAGATGGGTTGGTGGCGGTATTGGCTGAGTTGTTGGCGGTATTAACTGAGTTGTTGGTGGCATTAGCTGGGTTGCTGGCGGTATTGGCTGAGTTGTTGGCGGTATTAGCAGAGTTGTTGGTGGTATTAGATGGGTTGTTGGTGGTATTAGCTGGGTTGTTTTCAGTATTAGCTGGGTTGTTGGTAGTAATGAATCGGGCTTTGCTGATTTTGGGTGTAGTTCCGACAATCCTTGTGCTTAAATAAACTTTATCTTTGGAAGAGTCTCTTCTTCTGTGAACCTGAAACTGTGACATGTAGCAAGAGGTACCTCGTTATTAAGAGGTACGTCAGTTACCTTGATCTCGGATCAAGGTCAAGGTTGAAGACCGAATAATTATCCTAAAAAATGGTTAGAGGTAGAGCGATTTTAAGCTCATTTTCTCAAGAGTCTTTTTAATGGTTTATAGTGAACATCGACGAATGTGCCTCGGATCCGTGTGCAAACGGCACGTGTGTCGATGGAGTCGCCATGTTTACTTGTGATTGCTTTGCTGGCTATACTGGAACCCTCTGCGAAAGTAAGGATTAGTTGTAATATTCAAGAATTGAAATATATGTGTGACACCAGTCTTAAGGTACCTCATCAGTAAAAGCGTGAGTGGTTCTTTGACGTCATAACTACGACATCTGTACAAATCACGAGGATGTAATTACTTTTTTTGTATGTTTCAAAGTAATTTCTTGAGAAATATCACCTGATGGCCTCGTTTCAGGTGATATTGATGAATGTTCTTCCAGTCCGTGTAAAAATGGTGCAACGTGTGTGGACCACATCAATATGTATACATGCGATTGTAGTGTTGGCTTCAACGGAACACAGTGCCAAGGTATTAAAAGAATGAAAAGTCTTTAGACGTAAAGTACGGCTAATTCATGCTGGAGGTTTTTTGAAAATTTAAAGTAATATGTAAGAGCCATTATATATAAAACACGCCCGCAAAAAAACGGCAAAAAATTACTTTTTACGTGCAATATTTTTTATTCTAATAGGACTGCAGGCTTTGCTTCTTATATTATACAAAATCTCTCTAAACTCTGCACGTGATTGCTGGCACTGATAGAGAATGGCAAACGCAGCAATTCTGCTTCAGTGAACTAATAAAGCCCACACTTTTCTCTCTTATATCACAACACCACATAAACATAGAAGGCGGACTAGCTCCTTCTCCAGTTCCCCTTGTCACTATCAATTCCTGAGTTCTTACTACCCCTGACGTGTCGGCTTTAAACCATTCCAGT
Organism: Protula sp. h YS-2021; assembly: GCA_949752745.1. Classification (NCBI taxonomy): domain Eukaryota; kingdom Metazoa; phylum Annelida; class Polychaeta; order Sabellida; family Serpulidae; genus Protula; species Protula sp. h YS-2021. Next base: position 18,069,212 of record OX457026.1, read on the forward strand.
GTTTAAATGGATGCATTCTTTGAGATGGGGGGGGTCATGGTTTTAGATGAGTTCAAATTGTTGAAGATGCTGCACACTTTTGGGGTAAAATACATAGACAGCTTGTCATATGGCAAAAAATATGACAAGGACACTTTTTTCTGCTAAGGTTCATGCCTATACCCTAAGCATTACTGAACTAGACTCTTTTTCTTTCTAAACAAAGAAGATAAATGCAAATGCCAAGTTTGTTTATTTTATGCGAAAAACAGAAAATATTGACGACTGTGTTCATGAGCTGTGTTTGAATGGTGCAACGTGTGTGGATGGTGTCGCAAGTTACACGTGTGACTGTGCTGCCGGCTACACTGCACCAGACTGCTCGCGTAAGATCCTTGAATTATCACTCAAAATGACTCGAGGTGTGTAATGGGTTCATTTGATACACATTCAACTGTATTTTTGCGATGTAAGAAGCATAACTGCACTTGACTGACATATTTTGTAGTAGACGTGACAATGCATGTATAAACACGCTTACCAGACACGATTTACAACGTAGGTATCATTAGCTGCACATGTACAAAAATGTGCTTGAGTGATACGCCGTTTGCCACAGGCACGTGTACATCAATGAGTTTGACTAGCGCCACGTGTGTGGTAGGCCACACGTCTAGTTTTGACAGTTGCTGTCTTCACCCTGGTAAAATGTGGTTGATGGAACTATTCTTTCTACTTAACGGTTTTGCTGTAAAATCGGTTTTTAAAAGAAAATATAAACGACAAAGAAGCAATTTGTTTATTTCTTTTGTTGGATTGATTAAATTTTAGGAAAGACAGTATTTTTTCTCTCTGTTTGATTTTACATAGAAAATAATTGATGAGAGCGACTCATCCCACTTCTGTTAATGCTTTTGTTTTGAAAACGGTTCAGTGATAGAGGTGCAATTTGGTGTTTGTTGGTTTGGCTTAAATTTGTGAAAGGCAATACCTTTCATCTCACTGCTTCATTTTTATTTAGAAAATATTGATGAGTGTGACTCTACTCCATGCCAGCACGGCGGCACATGTACCGACGGTATTAATGGCTACACCTGTACTTGCTTACCCGGATTTACTGGTCTCTACTGTGAAGGTAAGCGATGTATTAGCTATCACAAGCGCTATAAAACATCTAAAGGAACTATAATTGTAATACGCAATTTCTTAAATCTCAAATACATAATAAGTAATAGATGTTTTAACAAGTAAAATTGTTTCGCATTATAAAATCAAACTGTCGTAATAATTATGTGTGCATGCTACCTATGGTAATTATTTTGCTAAGGTTGTTATTCCTAAGATTAATGCACATTTAACAACGTAACCAATTATTTACCATAAAATTATTAAATCAGTAGCATTGACAGCACAGAACGTCATAAATGCTTGTGTATAAAATATAGAAATAAAACGTTTTATTATTTGATCAGGTAATAACTTAAAAGAGAAGTGCACTAATGTCATTTATTTGATGACATAACGTGACAAATTTACCAAAATCCTTTAATATATTTGGTTAAAAACACTAAATAATGTGGGCTGTAAATGTGATGACTAAACAAAGGGGTCAAAACCACATAGCCAGTTATTTGTAAAAGGGTGGAGCAGAATGGTTTTAACAAGTATAATTCAACATAAAATTTGTCAAAAGTTACTATTAAATAGAAGAGGTGCACCACTCTGTGAAAGACTTGTTTGTTTGCTTAATATAAAACAAGGATCTCGATAAGTTATCTGTGGGTGAAAAACAGTGTTACCCTTTGAAACATGACCCAGAATATTTTTGCACAGTTTTGGGCGTTTTGCTCTGCTCTAAAACCATTAAAATACACCAGCCTTTAGATTGGTTGTTATTGTGTTTTGGTCACTGTCCATATTTAATAATCAGTTTTACTGGTGCATTTTAATATTTATTTTTACCATAAATGTGGCTTGTTTAACCAGGTAATATCTGTGGTTGTTCAAACTAAATTATTTTTTTTTTAAATAGATACAACAAAAAAACCTTTTACTTGAATAAAGCCGTTATATGTGCATCCGTTGATTCGATTACCTCATTGGCTGTTAATAGCATAATTACTCATTGATTAGTAACAAGTTTGCATGATCTTTGTTGTTTAAGTGAACATTGATGACTGCAATCACACCCTGTGCCAGAATGGTGCTATATGCGTGGATGGCGTGGAAAGCTACAGCTGTAATTGTGCAGCTGGCTACAACGGCACCCACTGCGAAAGTGAGTTGTAGTTACAGCTCTCTCATTTTAATTATAATGTTATTCACAAATATCAGTAGTATTATTATTAGTACTGCATTAAAAGACAATGTCTAAGTAAATGCTGTTGGCATAATTAAAATAGAACTATACAAAGTAAAAGTGTAACTTTATAATAAGTGATAAGCAAAAGTATCCAGTTTGTAATTGAAAAGTAAATTAAATGTTTTGAACTTCAAACATGTGATTTTATAATGTGTATTGTAAATGATGTTTTAAGCATTAGTGCAGAGTGACACAGCTCACATTTCCTGTGTGATTAAGGAGAGATCGCAATCATATCAGATTGACATCAGATCACAATCATGCGTTTCTTATATTTTACTTTGATAATTTTTACTATTTTGAAAGCCAACACACTTATTTTTTTCACAACTCACATTTTAAAGATTATAGTTCTTTGGATCGATTGTTTTAAATAGACTAGGTTCTTTTGTCAAATCATGCAAATAACAAAAGTGAAACACGTTTTTTCATTATATTTCTTCAGAGCCACACAGGAGCAGCTTCCAAACAGGTGGAGGAAAAAAACAAATAATAAAAAAATTCTAAATAAAATCAGCAAGAGATTTAATTGTTGAAACTCCTCGAATGCTTTAGATGTCGAGAAGGTTTGAAATGATTTTCTTTTCTCCTATTTGAAGACGATATTGATGAGTGTTTGTCGAACCCCTGCGAGAATGACGGGACGTGTACTGATGCTATAAATAGCTTTTCGTGTGCTTGCACCATTGGCTATTCTGGAGTTTATTGTGGGGGTTAGTTATTGCAGGATTTGTTACAAAGATATCATCTGAAAAATATGTCTTTAATGATTTTTAATTTTAATAATTTTTACCTTGTCAAAAGCTTCTACACTTTATAACATAGCAATTGCTGAAAAGTTGACGGATCATCGTGAAACGATTGGTAGATTTTTGTTCATAACTTTAGCCTTAAGCACATTACCAGTTAATAATTGACTTATTTCAAGTCACTATGAAGCGTAAAAAATGTTGATATTTAAGAATTAAATATATGCTATGTTGCGTTACTGAAATTGCTTTAGAATAATAATCGTGAAATTCCGGCCAACACAAATAATGATCTGAGAATCGACCAATCATATTACATAATTTAGCCGTAACTTGGAAGAACTTTAAAGTAAAGTAAAATTTGTGATTCTTCAAATTTAGAATTCTTCGTTGAATCATCAAAATGTTACCTATGTGTAGTCTATTTTGTATTTCCAAAATAGTTGCACGATAGTCACAACATTGCTGCTTTATTTATTTATTTATTTATTTATTTAACCTGTGTTCCGCGGTCCGATTTGTTGTAATACAATTTTTTTTCATTAAAATGATAATATCTTGAGCACTTTTATGCAAAGTTTGAAATGTTTTCACGCTATGCTGCATATAGACGATATCGATGAGTGTTCTTCCAATCCATGCAATGACGGCACGTGCATTGACGCTGTCGGTAGCTATACGTGTGATTGTGCCAACGGATTCACTGGAACTTTTTGTGAAGGTGTGATTTCATTATAGCACATAATCTTTTCCTATCACTTTCACTAATAGATGGGTTCAGTACATTTTTTTATTTAATTTAGCATCTGATAGAACCAATATATTCTGTTACAGTGATGATAGATAGATAAATAATCTTTTTGAAAGTTTATTTATTGTGTTAACTTTTTTGCTTTACATTGTCATTCTCATTTTAAAGAAAATGTCGATGAATGTGCTTCCGGTCCGTGTGCTACGGGACAGCTGTGTCAGGACAATGTGGATGCTTTTACGTGCTACTGCCCTGATGGTTTTAGCGGAGCTAACTGCGAGCGTAAGATCAATAAGATAAATCAATAAACAAATTCAAGACAAAACCGCTCGAATGCCTTTTTGCGGCACATCTTACAATTATTTTTTAAAATATTTTTATCATTATTGAGTTCAGTTGAGTTAAGAGAAGGCTTTAGACATATCAGTTATAAAAGATATATAAAGCTTTCTTTTTTTTTTTTTTTTTTTTTTTTTTTTTTTTTTGCTACATGTGAATTTTGTGAAGGTTGTGTATGTTAGCATTTTTTATTTTAAAGAAAACATTGATGACTGTTCTCCGGGAATATGTCAAAATGGCGGAGTCTGCGTGGATGGTGTGACTAGCTACACATGTAACTGTGCCGCTGGATACACAGGAACAAACTGCGCAAGTAAAGCCAGGATAAACAAAAATCTGTATTGAATATTGTACTTTAATGCACGTAACATTTTAATGCAGTGTGTCTTTGTATGGGGAGGGGGGGCAAGGGGGCGGGCGGGCGGTTATATTTCTACTGAGAACAAAATGTGCAAGATATCTTGAGAAGGGAAGTCTGATCGACTTCACATTTGGTCTGGTTATTTCAAGATTAGGTTGAATGGTTTTCTTATGGTCGTCTTATGACAAATCCTGCCAAAGCTTTGTGTACAAACTTCTCAAATTCTCAGCTAATAAACATAGGAGAGACATCACATTTGTTACTTTGGGGATTGAAATGCTACTCTCAAATGTTATACTGAGTAAGGCAAACGAGAGTTGCATATGTGACCATTGCATAAAGAATTTTCTGTGCAAACAGAAGGCCCAAATCAACTTCAAACTTGCTATGAATCTCTGTCGGAAAATTCGAGTACTTCTTCAAACTTTTAACGGATATGATGCAACTAATGAGGGCATACAACATCATCACATGAAATTCAATGAAATCAATCATCACATGAAAATCAATCACGCTCGATTTCTCAGCCGCAATGATGGGAATATATATATATATATATATATATATATATATATATATATATATATATATATATATATATATATATATATATATATATATATATATTCACCTAAGCAATCGTATCAACTGCATAACTAAAGAACTAAAGTGTATTTAAAAAGCAGTTTTAAAGCTGCTCATTTATGTTTTTGTTTAGGGGTTGGGCAGCGTTACACTATTCTTTAAATAGCTACGTACTACTACAGGGAGCCAGATATGTTCTTGGTTGAAACTGTGTAATATGCTCTGTATACCGATATTTTGTGCCCACTGCCATTTCCATAGCACATGATATTTAAATTATGCGACTGAATTAGTGTGTATATTTTGGAGAAAATTACCAGAAGAATTGTAATATTGAAGCATTATATTAAAATATTTTAACAAGCAACTGTCCTCGTATTCTAGCCAGAACACAATGTCCATGATTTAGGTGTTAGGAAAACCTGTTTCAATCAACAGGTTTAGATAAAAGCTGTGCACAGATAAGGGTTATGCGTAATTGATATCCATTTCTGTCAAGACCAAAGCGAAAATGGAAAAGATTACGTTTGAAATAGATTCATTTACTTTAAAAAATACCCATATCTTACTCTGAAATTTGACTAAATAGATGTATTTATGATCCTTCAATGGAATAGTGTAAACCGAGACTACTTTTCAATATATATTTAAATAATCACACCATTCCGATTCATATTGGCAACAAATTCTCAATTCAGAAATAATTTCACTGATAACAGTTATAGAATTATCTTACCTATTCTTTCAGATGATATTGACGAGTGTGAATCCATTCCTTGCCAACATGATGCCACATGTACAGATGGTGTCAATGGCTATACCTGCACATGCGTTACAGGCTACGCTGGGTCGCGCTGCGAGCGTACGTTTCCAATTCCCTATTAATTATTATTTTTCCCACTTATTTTGGGATGTTACGCAGTAGATCTTAAGCTACAGCTCCAATTCAATTATATTTAGCATGTTATTCTCAGAGTCGTAAGTCATGCACGAACTACGTATATAACCAGTTTATTTGGCACAGTAACTTATATGGTATGACGGAGACTAATGTTTGAAGCTGTCAAGCACTTTATGTGTTGTATGTTTATAAAAAATGAAAAAAATATTTTTCCGGAAGAAAAAAGTTAAAATCAGGTAAAATATGTTGTAGATGTCAGTTGTATGCAACTCCTATTGTAAGTGAATTTTTTTCTTGGCAGTTTCAATTGTAAATAATTTACCAACTTGCAGTGTAATAAAATTGTATCTATAACGGCCATAGCGGCCAGTTTGCATGCAATTTGCTTAAGTGAAGGATTTCAGTAGTATAAAAGGACTACCGTATTTAGAAAACATCGACGATTGCTCGCCGGCTTTGTGTCAAAATGGTGCGACCTGTATTGATGGTGTTAACAGCCACACGTGTGACTGTGTCGCAGGCTACACTGGGTCTAGTTGTGAAGGTAACACTGCACTGTCAAAGTAAAGCGCTTCTGGCATAGCAAAAGCAGTAAAAACTAAAAACAGAAAAAAACAGTAGCAGTAAAAATCTTAATGATTTAGCTTATATCATTTAAAGTTTAAGTTTAATTATTATTGTCTATGTCGCCTTACTAGCCCTAAAATCACTGATTACTTGAGGATGTTTCTGTTTTATAATCGGTATCAATGAAACTATATAGACAGTATCCAACAAAGTCGAATGCTACAAGCAGTAATGATTAAGAAAATATTTTCTTTTAAAGCATAGTTGGAACTACATTCCTCGTTGCAGTTGACACTGGTACTGCAACAAAAAATAGCTTTCAAAACATTAATAATACATTAGGTAACTCAGAGCAACATTTTCAAACACTTGGGTCTTTTACGTCTCATGACTTAACTTTTGGAGACTGAGGCAAGACATTTCAGTATTTGGGTACCCCTGATAAAGCTCTGTTACTGGCAAATTTTATCATGTGATTTTGGTACAAACAATTCATGAATTGGATGAAGACTTCTATATTCTTTCCTTACCATTAAGAACTGAGTCAAATGCTAGTTCACCCCTGTTAAGGGCTTCAAAAGTCTACATGAGAAGCTTATAGGTAATTCGCTCATTCAAAGGGAGCCAATGAAATTTGAATAGGGTATAGCATACATGATCTCGGGACTTTGACTAGTAATAACACTGGTCAGGCTATTTTGAAGACGCTGTAGCCTTACTTTCTGATCACTTGAAACCCCATGGAGAAGGACATTAACGTATTCAAGTCGACCGGTTATAGCTTCCTCAACCAATGTCTTTATTGTATCTTCTGTTGAGACTTTGCCAATGGGCCGAATCTGCCGAGGATGATAATGTGCCAAGCGTAGGACTGTGATGGTCCATAAGCAAATGCTGATCAAACTATACACCACGATTTCTGACATTTATCTAATATGAAATATTTTCGGCTCCGATATGAAAGATATTAGACGACATTTTCTGCAACTGTAGTCTACTCCAAAAGATAATAAACGCTGTCTTGTCATTAAGCTTCAGCCTGCTTTGCCTCTTCCAGGCATATATTTTCAGTTTTGCATTTTCAGTTGTATTTTTACTTTACTTTAGAACTAGTTTAAGACTTTTTATAGCTGGCAGTCGTCTGCATATGAATGAAAAAATAGTGAGCGTGGATATAGGCGACTGTGTACTTGTGTTGTACAGGCCAAATCCTGTGCCTGAGCTTGTGCAAAAGCAGTTTCTAAGGCTTGGAGTAGGACGGAACGTCAACTATCCTCACCTCACATATCCTCACCTGAACTCTATCCGACAAAAATGATCTAAATAATTTAGTGCTGTATGAAGTATCCCAAAGCCCACCAAAGTCGCATCAGAAGGATCTCATGCGTAATAGTATCAAATGCTGCCGAAAAATCAAGCACTGTCAGCAGAAATTGTCATTTTGACAATTTCTGAAATTGTCATTTTGAACTTTCAGTCAGCAATGCCGATTCTGTCGAATAATGCCTGCGATAAGCTGATTGAAGGGAAATTTTGGGTTTGTGCATCCATTTCTGTGGCTTTTGACTTAAAGGGCAAGTTGGATACCGGTCGAGTTCCATATCTGACTTTTTAAACAAGGGTTTGGCGATCGCTTGCTTTTAAGCAAGAGGCCTGTATCCTGAATGAAGAGACAAATTAACTATACTGGTGAAAGTTGGTGCAAGAATGTCATGGCAATGCATAAGAAGCCCAGCAGGTATTGGATCCAGGCTGCAACTGTTGCTCGATGATGACTTAACTATGGGTTTAAAATCTTACTTGGAGAGTAGTCAAAATTTCGAAACAGATGAAGTATCAGCTCGCAAGAGGCTAATTATACTTTCTTTAGCCTGAGGAAAGGAGTCCACCATAGCTTTAATGCTGTAGCCTCTTCTGAAAGATGAAATATCAGCTGACCATTAAAGTACTTCATTTTAAGTATTTCTTCGTTTTAATTAGTATATTCAAATCCTCCCATTACTTATTTACTGAAATTATTGCTTTTAGGAGATATTGATGAGTGTTCTTCTTACCCTTGCCAGAATGGAGGGACATGCAGGGATCTAGTGGATGGTTACACTTGTGATTGTGTGACTGATTACACAGGGGCAGTCTGTGAAGGTACAGATTATACGTGCGTCTGTATGGCTCGTGCCGTTGCGATTGTTAAGCTAAATGATTATAGAAGGAACTGGATGCCTGATTGCACCTGGAAGATTGATTATGCATGTGATCACGTGACTATTCACGACGGAGCAGATAGTGAAGGTAACAATAATGCATTTGATCACGTGACTGGTTACCCCAGACGATTGTGAAGGTAAGGATTACACATGTGATTGTGTGAATGGTGGCGTCGGGGTAAGTTGGAAAGATAATGATTATGCGTGTGTTTGGGTGACTGTATATACAGGAAGAGACTATGAAGGAATGGTTGAACATGTTTCTGTGTGACTGTTTGCACCGGCGCAGAAATGTTTATGTATATATGATAATGTTTATACATGTTTTTGAGTGACTGGTTAGACTTGTGCAGATTATGAAGGTGATGATTTTATACATGTCTGTGGAAATAATGAAAATATGCGTGTTCGTGAGATTGGTTTCACCTGCGCAGATTGTAAAGATAATGATCATGCATGTGTCTGGATGAGTGGTCATGGCGGCATATAATTGTGGAAATAGTGATTTTAATGTGATTGCGTGAGTTGTAAGAGAGGAGCGTATTGTGAAGTTAACGGTTATATATTGTGACACTGGTTAATGTAAAACAACGTCTGAAGGTACACGACAATTCGTACATCGAAAAAGCACTTGAATTAGTCAACAATGTTTTTCGCATTTTTATTCACAAAATGTAAAATCAGTCTAAGCCTTACAATTTGTTTCATAATCCCAGAAAGGTGTTTGCTTTGGGACCAATTAGCAAAATAACCTTTTTGATCACTTATCAATAACATACATTTGTACAATGCATGCAACATTAGATTAAGGTTTATATATGGATTCAAACTAAGATGTAATCCGTAATATAAATTTTAAAAGAACAAACTCTTTAATTTTGGTAATTGTGCTGGATTCCGTTCAAGTGATATTTTGGCAACTAAAAACGATGACTTTTTTTTATATTATTCGGTTGTTATTGTTTTCTATCATTCTATCATTTGGTTATAATCTGGTAAATCTTGTAAAATTTGACAAGAAATCAACTTAAACTCTTAAAAAGAGTTACTAACTTCTGGTTTTGTTTTTAATGATTGTATTGCCACTTTTCAATTTATAGACTGCAATTTTGTGCATGTTTGACAAAGACATACTTAGGATAAAGTAAGTGTAGGAAATGTTAAGTTGTATGTTCAAGTATCACACCGGGGTGTCACGAGACCCAGAAGTACAAACCCATTTTGTATTCTAGTTGGACATCTGTATATTATGTGTGTGAGCAGGACATTCTCCGTTGTATGTTCTAGTAAAAGACATAGGTTATATGTAAAAGCAGGACACATTCCGTTGTTTATTCAAGCTGGATACCTGTGTGTTATGTTTATGAGTAAGAAAGCCTGTATTGTATGCGCTAGTTGGACACCTGCGTTTTGTGCCTGTGTACTGGACAGACTTCGTTGTATATTGTAGTAGAAAACCTGTGTATTATGTGTGATTAGGACACTATCTCCTGTATAAAGTACAGAGTAAACGTATTTTTGCATGCAAGAGTAGGATGTCTATTTGGAAAGTGGTAGAGACTGCAAGTTATGTGTTCACTGTATGGCCCTTTGTTATTAACTTTGATTAAAGATCGTTGTTTAACATTGATTGAATTCACCTGGGTAGTTTACCGGTCGAGTGATTATTATGGCGTTCCACATTTTCATTGGCTTAATCTACCTTGGATTGTTTACCGGCAGGGTGATTTTTGTACGTGGCATTCCACGTTTTCATTGGCTTATCCACCTGTAGCTTTTCGGTTGGGTGATTTTTACACGTAGCGTCAGTGGACTTTGTTATTCTATCAATTACAGCAACGGCAGCAACAAAGTGCGTGTTTCTCACTCACATAATAAAATTTAACAACATTTTTCTCTGTTGAGTGAAGGCATCGTTGACGATTGTGCGCCTCACCCTTGCAATGATGGAACATGCACTGACGGTGTCGGTGGTTTCACCTGTGACTGTGCCAGTGGCTTTACTGGAACAGTTTGCGAAGGTATAAGAATATCATTAAAGCTATTTACTGAACAAAATTCTAATTTACATATATATATATATATATATATATATATATATATATATATATATATATATATATATATATATATATATATATATATATATATATATATATATATATATATATATGATCCTGACGTACTAGATACCATCGTTCTTTCAAAGGGTTTTTCATTTTGTGTAAAATTGAAAAAATTAAATTGCTTTGTAAGTTTACTATGTGTGATTTTTTTATTTTGCAAAGAAAATATTGACGACTGCCCGCCTAGCAGTTGCCAGAATAACGGGACTTGCATTGATGGTGTCAACACATTTTCCTGTCAGTGTTCTTCTGGCTTTCAGGGAGATGATTGTGAAGGTAAGAACCAACCCCCCCCCCCCCCCCGACGAAAATGTCATCCATCCCCAACTTTTAAATGGAATCTCCCTGAAAAGACTCTTAAGAAATCGAAGATCCATTTATATTCACTATCGAACAATAACCTGGACGATAATTTCTGTTATGAATTTACACAAACAGCGGTTTTTGTTTTAGCTTGCCCATATTTCTGTCTATGAAGACACAGTGAAAAATGATTTTATGGGATTGCTAATTATGTGTGCGATACGTAATGTGAGTTTCTTTATCCCAACTTGATCCAGTTTAAAATTATATAATGAACCTTTATCGAGTACACAAAAATAGACATGGAGACCTGAAGAATAGTGCTGTCGATCATGTTTAAGGATTCTCGATTCAAAAGTTCTCAATATGGCTTTGTATCTTATATACTGAAATCCATCGAAAACTACAACGTATTTGTTTTAATTTTACTTATTTTTTAACTAAAAAGAAATTCAAACCACAAGATCTGGGTGTGACAGTTAGCTCATTTGGTTAGAGCACTGGCCCCTGACTGGTCCCAAGGTCCCTGATTTGATTCCAGGCTGGAATGGTAAGCAGGGGATTGACCTTTGCTCAGTTACCTGAGCTAGGCGAATGCACTGGTTTAGACCACGGAATGCAGTGGTTTAGACCACGGAATTCTAAATCATCACCTATTTAGTCCTTTAGCCACCCCTTTGAAACAAAGTCTGAAGGTCTTGTATATCACTCTAAAATATTACGACCTCACATATCAACTATTAAACAATTTTAGTTTTCCTTTGTTTTATAACATCTTAGTTTTATTATACATATATTCATCCCAAGTTTTAAAAGTTTATTTCGCATTTGGCAGTGAAATCGATCTGCTTTAAAGTTGTTTTTCAAAATATGAGCGATTTTCTTCAGTAAATATCAACGAGTGTGCCTCGAATCCGTGTCAATATTTTGGGACGTGCACTGACGGGGTAAACGGCTACACGTGCAACTGCATTAACGGCATCACAGGAGAAAATTGTGAAGGTACACCTTATCCATATCTAATACAATCTTATATGGCACACTTAAACTACATTCGTATATTTTCACAGCTTTTTAAACAGCTTTTAATTTTGTTAGAGTTTTTTTTTCAAACATCTCTAGATTACTAGATTAAAACACAAGCTTCTTTGCTATGCCTAGGTTTTAAATAATTATGATTAAAACGTGGAATTAGGAGCAATTTGTAACAATGTTCTTTGAATTCACTAAGAAGGGAAATTGATTAATAAAACGCAACATGTTCATAATTTAATTTGACTAAAACAGAGTGTTACTCTATAATATGTAGATCAAATATTAAACTGATACACCATATTTGATAACACATATTCTTTTAGACATAAAACTTAGTATTCATAAAGCTGGTATATAAAGTAATTACTGAAGAAAAGAAGAGGACAATTTCAGGGATATTGCTAAATATAAATATACTGTAATATTATAAAAATGGAAAATCAGGTTTAATTTTGCGGGAATAGTTGAATAATGTTTCAATCGGCAACAATTTTTATCCCTTCTGAATGAGGCAAACAAGATAACATCCAGAAAGATGGCCTGGCAGTTATGTTCACAAGACCTGGTTGCTCTGACTTGGGAAAGGCGAATCGTGTATTTTCACAATATTTAATGAAAATTATTTCGAACAAAAACCTGGTCTTTTATTATGTTTAAGCAAATACTGCAAAAACGACCCTACTACCGACTGCTTGTTCTAGCAGGCTAATACGTCCGTAAAAAGAAATCAAATGCAGTGTAAGGTATTTTCAGGATGCTACTAAATCGTACTATAAAGACGGTTATCGCTGCGCTTTGTATTGCCATATATGTATAATATAAGGCGCAAATTCATGTGACTAGTGTGTACTTTATAATATAATATCCTGTACGAGTATTGACTTGAGATTGGGGCCTCTCTTTTAAGCCGGTTTAGTTTCAAGTGCGAAAGCTCAATAAATTGAAAATTCACAGGATTACAGTAAGGAAAATCTATAAAGAAACAAATGACAAAAACGCATTAAAATTTAGTTTTGCCGTCGTGACAAGGCACCAAACTTATTAGAATGTAGGATAGTTTATTATATTTATTTATAGATATTATAAAATAGTTTTCTAGCTCTATATCTATTTCAGAGTGATTTTAATATATTTCATCATTGCCTTTTATGCTTCTAAGATTCTCTGCTTCTATGTTAAAACTGGAGTCCGGTTTTTCCCTAAGTAGCGCTTTTTGGAAGGGGCATGGGGACTAGAAGGCTGATTTGTAACGTAGACTACTTCACAAAACTCGTTACACTTTAAATATTCACCACTTCACTGAATTGTGAAACCTGCTTGGATGGGATGGGAGGAAGGGGGCGCAATCAGAATTATGCTTACCTTACAATATCAAACCTGTAAAACGATGTTTGATCATGGAGTCTTTAAAGTTGAAAAACAATACGCAAGCACTGAATGTGAAATTGAATCTGAATTTGATCTGTTTACTTACAATACAAGATTAAATTGTAGAGGTTGACAATGCGGTTGGAATGATCTTAAAATACTCTGTTTTTGTGTTGACTTTTCTGCTTGTTTTAGGTTTGTGAGATTGCTTTAGAAGGCTTTCAGCAACATTTTATACGATTGTTTGTTAACTTCAAAGTAAAAGTTTCTGGAATAAAAAAACACATTTTTAATAGTCGAATTTCTCTATTTAAGGATGTGACACAGGTATAGGGTTTGTTCTGAACACAAGAATTCCATCAAACTATTGTTTTCTCTGTGTGTCCTAAAATGATATCAACAAAACTGTTGGATAGGTTCTGAAACAAATGTGACAAGAAAATATCCTTTAACCCGTACAGTGTCACAATACACTGAAAGAAGTATACAGTCCCGATATTTTGACATTTAGGAGTAATAGCCGACTTATAACTATGGTGTCAGTAACATTCGTTTATCCTGAAAATTTAAAATAAATTGAGTATTATAATAAGATTACAATAAGAACGTCTGGTAATTTCAAATGATTACATTTACCTTTTATGTTTACTTACTGCATAGATATGTAATAAGAAGTTAGAATTTTAGTGAACGTTTCATAGACATCATATTTAGCCTTTTAGAATACATAAGTGACTGTTAATAACCTATTTCCTGAATGGAGGAATTTGCTTAAATGTTTCCAAATGATATTGCACTTGGGTTTGTGGTCAAATTTTAGAATTTACCCTTATTAGATTACTTAACAGTATTATTATAGGAAACGAAGTATATCTGAGTTAAAAACGATATTGAAATAATTAACGACATTTTACATTCTAGCTTTTCCGTAACTAGTATTTCTTTCAGTTTCATTTCAACTGCAAACTTGCACATTTTTCAGTAAAATACATTTTATTATATAAATGTTTTAGGCGGAGTAAAATACAGTTTATGTTGTGAATCTTTTAGCAAATATAGATGACTGTGCACACGATCTATGCAAAAATGGCGCGACTTGCCGGGATTTCATCGGAAGCTATGACTGTATCTGCACAAGCGACTATCGTCGTCAACATTGTGAAGGTCTTTCGTTCAGAAGCAATAATTTTTTTATATTTTTAATATATCTTTTTTATGCGCTCGCGTACCTTCGTAGAAATTGCACTTTTAATTTCAAACTGTTTTTAATGATTTATTTTTTATTTTTTTAACTGTAAAACGAGCAAAAAACAGTCAAAAGTCAAACAGTCAAATCTTTTTCTTTCTTTCTTATACACATATATATCTGTGTGTGTATGTGTGTGTGCGTGTGTGTGTGTGTGTGTGTATGTGTGTGTGTGTGTGTGTGTGTGTGTGTGTGTGTGTGTGTGTGTGTGTGTGTGTGTGTGTGTGTGTGTGTGTGTGTGTGTGTGTGTGTGTGTGTGTGTGTGTGTGTGTGTGTGTGTGTGTGTGTGTGTGTGTGTGTGTGTGTGTGTGTGTGTGTGTGTGTGTTTGTGTGTGTGTGTGTGTGTAACGTATGAACGTTTCAAACACAGAAAAGGAGACTGCGTCTTCAAACTTAGTCTTATAAATTAACAGAAAGGATAAAAATGCTTCCAGTATTTCGACACTTAATATTAAACTAAAAGTATATCTTCACAGAGCCAAACGAATGTGTATCTGATCCTTGCCAGAATGGGGCGCTGTGTGGGGACCTTAATTTTGAGTACAGATGTTATTGCAAGAATGGATTCATTGGAATACATTGCGAATGTGAGCATTTTGAAATAGACGTTTTATATGTGTTACCAATTTAATGTAAATTATGTATAAAGTTGAAACTAAAAACCACATTTAAGTAAACAGAGTAAATGTCATGAAGCTGATTTGAGATAATTTAGTTCTTGTCTCTTTGAAGTGATGAATCCTTTTGTAGTATAAACGCATGTAACTCTACCACGACATAACTGTGTAAAACTAGAAAAGTTCTTTTGAACCAAACAATGTTAAATGGCAAAGTAATTTCATCAGCAAATCTATTGCAAGAGTCGTTTTTCTTAGTTTCAACCTGAAGTCTCTACGACTTGTTCCTAACTGTTCTTACAGATCCTTTTCACATTATCTCAAGTTTTTTTCTGAATATGTCCGACAAAAACTAATTTCAATCTCGCAGGGATTGGAGGACTCCCATAGTTGTGTTTGCTGGAAATATGCAGCAAAGAGACCCCCTCCTGCGTCCCCCTCCCCCTCTCTGCTTTTTCAGCCTTTTCAGTCCTTTCTCTTTGTGCAAAATATGTTCTGCGATCTTTTCAATATAAATCATTAAGTTTTTCAACGAATATAGTTTACAAATCTGTAAGTTTTAAATCTTTGGTGATTTATCTTCGTCTTGCGTTTAATGAATAAAATTAATGTTTCTGAGCAATACTGAATACTAATGAAATACCTATTAAAATGCAACATTCTTTTTTGGAAGAGTGTTTTTCGATATTTGGCTGCACGCCCTAATCGTTTTCTAGTTAAGTACTCTATCACCACTACCACCGCTCTTCCATCGCTTGTCGTTTCATCGAAAACCAACTTCGCATGATACTCATATTACAATTCGGCTTATAATGAAATGATAATTGATATTGCTATTTTCTTGGCAGATGAAATCAACGACTGCTGTTCGGATCCTTGTCAAAACAACGGAACTTGCATTGATCTTATACCCAATTACAGTTGTAGCTGCACTTCCGGTTTTACTGGAGAAAACTGTCAATCTAGGCTCACAGATTAATTTCTTTCTAATTTGGTCCACACTATATCACTCATGGAATTCATTCAAAATAATATTGACCAACTTTGATGAACAAAAACTAAGGTTATAACAAGTGATCTCTTTTGCAATAATACATTGCTTTGTGCAGCGATACATTGTTTATTCGTAGTGCAAATAAATATTCAAAATAAAGATATAAAATTGTGGAATTTGAAAACCATATTTATAATACTGCTTCAGTTTGCAGAGAGGGGTAAAACGTGGTTTGGTTTACGATTTCTATTACATACGCTTATTAACAATTTAGTCCCGTTTTCTGTACATTTTAAAGTTTTTCTGGGAAATGCGGTAGTTTGCTCCCTTAAATCACATTTTGCACATTTTTGTTTTAAAATTCCCAGTATTCTGTTTTTTTGTCTATTCAACAAGATTTGGCAAAAGCTGAAAACAAAATTTTTTACTTAAAACATTAAAAAGGAAAACTGACCTTTTGGAATGGCTTCTACTAGATCACACACTATAACCCTTTTCCTTTTCCTGTTTTTAATATAATGTCTGATGAAGAAGGTAAAATGTTTGCGATCAAAGGATCTAAGTTAATAAGAAGCAACACCGCACTTTTAGCCTACTTTGTGTAGTCAGAACCCTGAAAATGACATACATCACATCAATGTTAGCCAAATGTTAACAGGCTGTTTTTGCCAGACAACAAGTTATTCTATCAAAGGTAGCAGGTTGTTCTTTGTTATGTAGCAAGTTATTGTATGTTAGGCAACATGTTTTTGCACGTTAAGTAACATGATATTGTATGGTGTGTAAATGCTTTTGCGCGTTAGGTAATGTCCTATGATACGCCAGATAACATGCTATTGTACGTTAAGGAACGTGTAATTGCATGCTTGGAATCATGATACTGAACGTTGAGTAACGTTTTATTGTATGCTGTTATTGGAATTTGGGTAGCAAATTATTTGCTTACTGTAGACTGTATAATGGTTTCTCTTTTTTTTGGTATGCTTCTGCTTCATTCATTCTTGCTAAATTTTTTACATACATTTAAAGACAAGAGAGAGAAAATGTGTATTTCGCCCGTTAACTTCTTAAGCAAGAAAAATTATCTTTCTCTTTTAACGTTTGTTATCCTTTTTGGCTGACCACATTTTAGCCTAGCAGTTTGTCTTTGTACTTTTAAATGTATTTTTGGCCTTTTTGCTTTAGTTTTTATACAAAAAGCAAACATACATAAAAGTAGTATCCTTTTTAACATTTACTTGCATTTCATTTAATATGTAAAAGCTAACAAACAAGAATCTGCCTTTTTGTTGTCATTTTCACACAGAATATCAAAGAAATTTTGTCTAAACATTTATACAAAGCAATCATGTTCCTTAAATACTGCAACTGTAAAACAACTAGTCTCATGTGATTTATATCGAAGCGATAGCACCAAACATTGGCACACGTAACTGCGGTTTTGAAGCAGTTTTGTAGTAGATCTTTGGAGTGAAATTAATATCGTCAGCTATTATTTTGCTTCATCTAGAGCGCTCCAATGTAGCGAGGATAGGTGTGCATGTTTGTTATCGATATTGTACACCTATTTCTGTTTGAACAATGGATTTTGTGTGCTGTGGTGTATAATAGAACTAAAGTTCACCCTTTTCTCCACGATGGTATTACGAATTCAATAATAAAAAGAAACCGCGAAATGTTGTTTTAATGTCCTGAGTAGGTAAACTTTTGTAAATAAACCAGTAACTTCAATAAATAAAATTAACTATTATACTTTATAAATTCATCGAAAGGGATTGGTCTTTTAAGTCAGCGCAATTGTGACTCTGACTATCGAATTCCCTCTTCACAGGATTCACTACAGTGAGGGGTTACTCTCATAGCTTATCCAGATGGCTGTATGCTGCCGAAAAGATTCCCGTTCCTCAATACTTCTCCTTCAACTGCTGAACGATCGTTTAAAATTTAGCATTATAGTGAATGATCTGTTGAAATTTAAGTCCGAACAAGCAATAGCCCTCTTCCAAGCAGTCTAAAAGTGTAATTTTTCTTCTTCTCCCAGTTTTTCCTAGAAAACGATTTCAGGTTTTGATAACAGTTCATTTATTTATCATAACGTAATATTTTTCTTTGCATTAGATTTGCCTGTATGAAATACGGAAGAAATTTTTGTATATTAAACAATTGGACAAGCCGTGCATTATGGAGGAGATTCTATCTCGGCGCCGTAGTAATAATAACAGCGTCTAGTACTCAGTTGTGTCATGTTTTACGGGTCAAGGCGGGGCTTTTCCAAGCCAAAAGAAAATAAGAAAAGGTGACGAACGTATACTCAACAAAAAAAGAAACGCAACACCTATAGAGGGGGTTAATTATTTTTCTATTAGTATATTTAATTTTTCTTGCACATTCTATTACTCGGAAAATGATTGTCCAAACAATGTGTCAAAATCATTCCCCGCTCTATCTTACAACTGGAGCGAGCAGTCACGTGACCTAAACTGGTAGTCTAGCACATTGTGAAATAACCGCTGAGAGTTATTGAATTATTTTTTCATAGTCTCAACCCTTAAGAAAAGAGTGCACGTTGTTCAAAATTTGAAGTTTCTGGAACGATCCTAACCGATGGCACGGTTAACCGCAATTCAGCGAGAGCGTGCGATCGGCATGCTGGAAAGTGGAAAAACGGCAACTGACGTAACGATAAGAATGTAGCTTTGAATTTTTAGAGAAATGAAATTATCTATTGATTCTGAGTCTATACCTAAAATTTTGTTGTTATCTGTCCAGTATTGACAATATAACAGCCATTTGAAAAAGTTGCGTTTCTTTTTTTGTTGAGTATATATGATGGCCAGTAAAGCAATGTAATTTCTTTCCATTGATAAACAATGAGTTCTTCCAAACTACTTCTTCATTCCTAATACTATGATTGAGCAAAATGATGAACCGGAGTGCTCTACAGCACAAAAAGTGTTTAAGTAAAACAAAACTAGCTATATCATTTCGATAAAAAAACACTTACGCCTGTTTACTCGTACAATTTCAGCCCTCAAAATGCAACACAGAGTTCAAAATTAAAAAAAAATTGTAATACTTCTATAATGGCTTCTAACTTATTGTTGTGCCATTTACAACAGCATTTTGGTTTCTCGTGTTAGTAATACATAATGCAGTGAAGCATTGCGGGTATTTCTTTTGTTTCTTTACATTTACTGATCGTGTTAGTAATACACAATGCAGTGAAGCATTGCGGGTATTTCTTTTGTTTCATTACACTTACTGATCGTGTTAGTAATACACAAAGCAGTGAAGCATTGCGGGTATTTCTTTTGTTTCATTACATTTACTGATCGTGTTAGTAATACACAATGCAGTGAAGCATTGCGGGTATTTCTTTTGTTTCATTACATTTACTGATCGTGTTAGTAATACACAATGCAGTGAAGCATTGCGGGTATTTCTTTTGTTTCATTACATTTACTGATCGTGTTACTAATACATAATGCAGTGAAGCATTGCGGGTATTTCTTTTGGTTCATTACATTTACTGATCGTGTTACTAAAACATAATGCAGTGAAGCATTGCGGGTATTTTTTGTTTCATTACATTTACTGATCGTGTAAGTAATACATAATGCAGTGAAGCATTGCGGGTATTTTTTGTTTCATTACATTTACTGATCGTGTTAGTAATACATTATGCAGTGAAGCATTGCGGGTATTTCTTTTGTTTCATTACATTTACTGATTTTGTTGCCTATCAAAATAAAAAATTACGTTTGATGTGGTTTTATTCATCAAAGAGTCTTAATGCCCAGAATTCACACAGTCTATTCAGCTCTTCCTTGAAGAAGTACCGAAACGACCTCTAGCAGTTTGTGGCTTATCTATTACGCCAAAAAAATTATCCAGGTTTCTCATCTGCAGTATCACTTAAACCAGAAATGCAAAAGGTAAGCCCACCGAGCTTCAGAAATTGCAAGTAATAATTCACGGCGCCATGCAAAAAATTTGAATGACATAATGCATAGGAAAGTAGAAGCAATGGTGGCAATGTAAACGCCTATTGTATGGCAGTTTTTACAGTAAGCCATTGCCTGCAGAAAGTAATTAAACAAGATATTCGTTAATTCGACAAATCGATGTTCTAAAAAATCTGCCATGGATATTTCAAGTTTCAACATTTATCTGCAAGATTGCGCCATTTTTTAAATTTTATATGAGAAGCAAGACTATTTTCCTTCATAGTCTTGATACCTAAGAAGATAGGCTACGTGTTGATCTGGACACAATGTAATCGTTTTTATCGCGTTCGGCGGAAAGAAGCTGAGATGTATTAAATTAGCATTTGACATATCTTAACTGAAACAAAACTATTCTCAAAAACACTAGAGTTAAAATTTATGCTGAAAAACCTAGATTCACATGCATTTAGTCTATAACTTTCTGGAATAAAATTCATTTTTTCGGTAACTAAATAAAGAAAAAAGAATATTTGTCCAGCCAGCAGCTTTGGCAATATTAATTTACTTAGGCTAAAACTACTTGAACTATAGATACTTTTAATGGGATTGAGATATCTTGGCTTCGGCTGCACTCAGCCGCAAATACATGCATAAAGCAATGTCTATGTAGATTTCTAAATTTTCAAACATGTGCTCAAGTAAAAATTAACAACTGCACTGGTTGCCGCAAAGGGGTGAGAAAAGTACGTAAAAGATGAAATATAACTAACTCGGTCAACAAATACCATATAAATTATCCTTAAAAACAAGTAGGAATGTGCGCTGGTACGCTTGCAAGTAACAAAAGAGTATCTTCTCCTAGGTTTATGTTTATTTTTTTGAAATATTGGTTGAAAGTAACGATCCTTAGTGCTTACCTTCCCATCGTTTTTAGCCATTCGTAAGATATTGCGGTAATATTGACAAAAAACTAATTTTCTTTGAAACGTTTCTCCTAGGATTTTGAAGGGAATGTTGTGAAACATCGACTGAAGAAGTAGATGGCATAAGTGTCCACCTGGCCTTACCTTGTTGTGATTTGACAGAAATTGGTAAAAATATTTTATTGACACAGGAAAATAGCCTTACTGTCTTGTAATTGCAACATGAGCAAATGCATTAATACCTTAGTGCAAAAACAAATCTTAACTGGCAACAGAAAAAGACGCTTACTTTCTTGATTTTTTTATTGAAGGTAACAGTCATTAGTATTTATGTGGGGTTGCCATTACTTTTTTCACGATTAACCAAAAATCCTAACAGATTATTAACTTCCACCTTGGAAATAGCAGAGTTACCTTTTTCATTAAATAGCCAAAAATAAACGGAACGTGGCCAAAAAACTACTATATCTAGTAATAGCTTGACTGATCTGAGGCAAATAGTCTTAGTTATTTTATTACGGTAGCGGACATTAGTAGCTAATATCTATTACATTTTAGATTCACACAAATATTGGCGAGGATATTGACGAAAAACCAATTTCTTGTTGAAACCTTTAGAGAAGGGAGGATCTTACTATCTTGACATTAAAGGCCGCAACCATTAATATCTAATATCTACCTGGCTATTATCGTTTATGCGTGATTCGACAACATTTAGTGGAAATACTGGTTTAAGTAAAATCTTAACTGATGTCTTGAAAAGAGTCTTGCTGTCTTAAAGTTATAGTTCGTGGAAGCGGACATCAGTTTCTTTAGTAAAATCATAACTGTCAGCAGATAAAAGCCTAACTGTATTGACGTCTTTGGATAAAGGCAACGGTCATTGGTACATAGTGGTTATTACCTTTCTTTGATAATCTACTAAAAATCACGGAAATATTAGCCAAAAACCAGTTTTCGATTTCAGTTGGAATATCTTGAAGTTTAGTGGAAGTAGATGGCAAAAGTGCCTCCCATTGGCTTTTTGCTTAATACTTTTTTGTCAGATAATAGTAAATTTATTTGGGATGAATTTTTAATCAATATCTTAACATACGCCTCAAATGCATCTTACTGTCATAAAACTGAGGCTAAAGGTAGCGTTCACTTCTCTGGCTGTTAATGAATGCATTTGAATTTTTTTTTAAATCTTAAAAATTTTAATGAAAGTAAGGAGTCGACATTTTGGTGACTACATTTTGAGGTTTTTTCGAAAATTAGTCGAAATATTGGCGATGCACACTTGATTGATTAAAATCTTGACTGATGCCAGGGATATACCCTGCAATTCTCTTAAGTGTTCTGTGGACAATCTTGCCTAAGTGAATGTATAACAAGATAAGACATTTTAATCGAACGTTTCATCCGATATTTTAATTCCGTCTACCTAAAGAGTGCTTGTAGAATCTGTACAGGTTGCATTTTTAGTGCAAAAAAGCAATGAATACGTGAAATATTAGAATGCACATTGATAACACGCTTTATCTATAGATCACGATGTGTAGCTATTATTTCTCATACTTTTTTCTTCTGTTTCCTTCATTCTTCCACACATCTCATACTTAGCACATTTTGTAGCTAACCATCGAATGTGGATTCACGCAAAAATGTTTTACCGTGACAGAATCAACCGCACTTTAAGACGTCATTAAGATTTCAAAGACTGCACTCACATTCAACCTGTCATAATTTTGTGTTATAGGTTTAGCTGGGCAATAGCGAAACTGGTCTAGTTGTGTAGACTCCTTTTTTGCGTTGTGCGTCACACTTTTTGTTTTTGTTTTTGTTTGTAACTTTCATTAAAAATTAATTTCTGTTATAAGAACTTGACAAAGAAGTAATGGTTTCTGTAACTGGTTTGCTAATTAAATGTTACAGGCCAAATCAAGCTCATCAAACAACTTGTTTGGTTAGTCAGAGAACAATACACACAAGTATCAACCTTAACAGAAGATCGGCACTAAGACAAATCGTTCTGCGATATCTTCAATGCACTATGTTTCTTTTTTTTTTTTGCTGAAAACAATATGTTACTTCCTATGCTGTCAGTCTTGATATATATATATATATATATATATATATATATATATATATATATATATATATATATATATATATATATATATATATATATATATATATATATATGTATCCACCTGTTTCTTTCTATCCGTTCCTGCCTCACTCTCTCTCTCTCTCTCTCTCTCTCTCTCTCTCTCTCTCTCTCTCTCTCTCTCTCTCTCTCTCTCTCTCTCCTCTTTCTCTTCATAGCTCCCAAATCTTCTTCAGTGCTTTCAACGCCAGTGCGTTATACCTTGTTAATATGTGGCAATATTTTATTTTCAAAATCAACCAAACCTACCAGCATGAAATGTCGCTAGATGGCACAGCATCCCATTTTTACTCCGTTATCAGTTGTTTTAGTATTTACATAATAAGAACTAACTCCTTTGAGTTCTATCGTTTACATAGGTATAGTGGTTCATTAATTTCTTTAATCCGTACGGATTCCCACTGTCCCTATCTACTATCTAGATAGTAGATAGTTAACCTATCTACTATCTAGATAGTAGATAAAGTTAACCTAAAATACTTGTTAACTATGCCATTCTACCCTTTTCCTTTTTAATTTCGTTTCAACCAAGTTAACTTCAATGCTTTCCACTTTGAGTCCATATCAACTGAATTGATACTCTCGTCATACTCACATATTAATGCAGAATATATATTTGACTTCAGGTTGTTTATATCTCCAAGTGAATTTCGTGATTTTCGACTGAATTTTCATGCTCATATACTACACAAGATTAGAGATACCAAATGATTTCGCGGGCGGAATCGGAGCTTTTTCTTCGTTTATTTTTCCAAGTTCGACTTCCTGGCCGTCTCTACAATTTCTGTTCCATGCAACAGTTTTATTTTCAAGAGCATGTGCCCCTGTATTACACATATATCTGTTTTTTTTTTATTTTCTGAGGAACATCATTACTGCTATTCTTTTTCTGAAGTTACATAAACCCTGTAAATTAAATTAAATTATTTCCAGGTCGCTCATGTCCTATGTTCTCTTAATTCTCTTAATGCCTTTTTTCATCATGTTTTCTCCATTATTTCCTTCTGTGGTGGTGACAAAAATCATCGTGCAGAACAGACTATAAGCCACTGAACGATAGAAAATATATCCCAGAAAATGGGCAGAAGCGTGGTTGGGGTCGACGGCCTAATAGCTGTTTATGATCACGTGATTCCATAGTGTTCATGGGTAATGTTTCTCACATCACGGTGATCTGTCTTTGTAGACGGTTGTTTCTTGTCGATGAGAATTGACGGATTGTTGCAATGGTGACTTTACTTTATTTCATTACATGTCTTGCATTTTCTGAAGGTTTGTAACTGTTTTACACATCAAGTAATAGAAAATTATATAAATTCAATGCTTGCTTCGTCACAGTTAGACCACACTATTGTTCTCTATTTTTCGTTCGTAGTATGTTTAGTTTTCCAGAAGTTTAACTTTAAATTGATTCGAAAATCTTTACTTACAAACAAAAAATGGGTTTCTATGGTTGTTACGATATTTGAACCTCTTTTAAGTTGAATAAAATAGCATTACATAAAAACTCAGAAAAAATAGTAAGACTAAAAATTTATTTTCCTTCTAATTGTTCTACAATGTCTGATTCACATGTATAAGTTAAACATTGCTCAACGCAGGAGAAGTCTATTTCATTGTGAAATCCTGCTATTGGTTCCTAACGGCATGCGAAAGGATAAGAAAGTAACGTCGGTAGCCGTAGCCATCTCTTACTGTTTTGTTTTAGTATGGAGTTTCACCTGCCCCTGTGGCACGGAACGACTTCGTGTTAGATCCTCTGGATCCTTTATAAACAGAACAGTGTTCTTTCGTAAACAATACATGTATGGCAATGATAAAAATCCCAACCTATTCACCAAAACGCCAATTATCATCAAAGCGGAAGAAGATGCCCGGTTACTGATACACTCTCTAACTATTCCTGGTAAGCATATCTTAATGTGATATACAAAATTGCAATTGTTACACATCTAGGGCGGGGGGGGGGCATTTTTGCAACAGTTCCTATATCCTGAATTGGAAATCTTTTTATCAAAATAGCTTTTTTGCCGGCGTGTATTTTTTGTCTTACGTCTTGACTAATGACTTTGCTTTACTGCAAAATTTGGCCAACTACAAGAAATGCACTTGAATATAAATTTGAAACAACGCCCACTACGATTTTACGATTTTTATCATGTCTTCACTGTTTAATACAACAGTTTGTGTAAGTGTACTTAAACATTTTAACAGAAAATTCTTTGGCTTAATAACATCGTCATGGACGACAGATTTTATATAGAATATTTTCGAATGGACCGGAAAAAAGGGAGGGGCCAGAAATTGCCAGGGTAACTGCAGATAGACTCCAAGAGTCGGATAGACACCATCTGTTACCGGAGGGGGTATGGGGTTAGAGCGCGGTGACTGCATTGAGAGTGTCGGAGACAGGGAGTGGGTTGGGAATCAACGATGGGAGGGAAGCAAGTGAGGCCTAGGTGACAATCCAAGAAGTAGACACCAGCAGAGCACCAATGGTTTTGTCGGGGATGGAGGCGGCTGGGGCTGCGCTAACTGCATGGCAACAGGGAGAGCAACACTGGTGATGTGGGCAGGTGCGAAATCTGTATCTAAATTTAATCTACATGACTTAAGTATTCAGTTTGAAAAAATACAAAAATATACGTAGATGACGCTGATTGCCTTATGACGTCACGTGGAACTGAATATGAAGGGCCTATGAATACAGCGGATGACGGTACACCCTGCTTACCATGGACAGATGTAATCAGCACTATCGGGGCTGCTGCAAGCAACCTGCCCGATGAGTCTGTAGAAGCTGCGTTTAATTACTGCAGGTAGGTACACTCATGCGTAGATTTGCATACTTCCGGACATGATCAAGAACAAACGCAAAGTGAGCCGGCACTTACGCTTAGAGGAATACATATTTGCACAATCCGTGTATGTACAGGTACATACTCGCAAGGATGTGCGACAAATGTGTACCTAATATATAAGCATGTGAGAGTGTGGTTGTGCATAAGGTTTTGTATGTATGTAAGCTGGAATATTTTACGGTAACATCAAGTATAGATTATAGGCACGCTCACATATGTATATCAGGATTCTGTCATCATTGACACTAGCGTGGGTAAATTTAAAATCATTAAAATGTTTAAATAAGGTCAGCCAAAAATATGAGTTTCTTTTTTAAAATAACAGTCAAATTTTTAGGGATTGTAAATGTTTATCAAATTTTATTACATCTGCAAAAAAGCATTAAGTTAGGGAACAGACTTACCCCTCCACAATATACATAGAAGAAAAGCAAATTCAAATTTTACAAATAATATGAAATTAAACGGTAATAATCATCACATGCGCTTCAATTCTATCAAATATTTAAAAATTATGTTCTCATTGATTCTTTTTGACAATATATTTGGATATGTAATTGTAGAAATCCTACCAACGACAGTGGGCCTTACTGCTATACAGATGCGACCACCAAACGCTATTGCAATATACCGCCTTGCTCAGACTTTGTGTACACAGGTAATTGTATATTTACTTCTCATCTTTCTTCCTTTTACTTTCGTCTTGCTATATCTAGCAATAAGCTATGTTGAGCTTTGTGTGATAAAGTTTGCAAATTGTTAAAATACCTAAAGAAATACAGGCAAATCTCACGAGGATATTATCTCAGTAATAGAGAATAGTAATAGAGAAAGTAACAGAAATACTTGACACAGATGACCTTTGCAAGTAGAAGTTGAGCTGTTTTACATAATGCAATACTAACAAAACATAAACATAGAAGCATTGGTGATTGTTTTTAATTTTAAAAGCCAGTACTAGTAGATTTTCTTGGTAACAAAATGGCAATTTTTCTTTGGTATAAAGGCATGGGACTAGTTTCCACCTGTGTCAGAGTTAAAGGCGTGTGTGAACTTATTTTGCAGTACATTCAGAATTCAACTACATATGCAAAGACTGTAAGTACTTATTTCAACTAAAAAGTGCAGTGCCGTCAGTACCTGTCTTACATAAAAAGTAGGGCTTTCCTAAATTAAAAAAGTAGTTGTTCTATGATTGGGATACTTAAACATTTAATAAATACTGCTGTGTGATCCAGTTATTCGGTTTAATAGACTGATTTCTTACCTTCAATAATTGAGATTTCTGTAATGTAATAAACGAGTTTTCATTGCGCTTCCATTATTATGTGATTACAAAAATTGAAACTAATTGCACATTGATATTTCTAGGTCTATCTGCACCTTTTAAATGATACAAATATTCACCCTTCACATTTTTGCAATATAGCACATCCTTACAAAGCAACAAAGCTGCGTATCTCTTTCTATAGTACACGCTGAGTACCTTAAACGATTTCAAAGTAAAATAAAATCGAACACTAAAGCGATAAAAGTGATAAATAATCAACAAAGCAAAACTGAAACGGAAAAACTACCCCAAAGGCTGTAGCACTGTTTTATTAAAAGGCGAGTGCGAACAGCGTGAAGCAAACAGGTGGACGAGTAGGGTATACTGCTGAGCGTATGCATTCTTTCTGCAAAATACCACTGTTTCGTGTGCATGTACACTGGTTATGCTGAAATAAACAGACATACCTTATAATTTTTGTTTTAGTTTAACAATTTTGACAACAGAGTCACATCACTGGTATGCTGTAACCGCGGAAATAGATGCATTCCAAGAAATGGTCTTTTAAGTCTCACCTCATTCACCTGGAGTTTTAAACGCTGTGTAGGTGCCACTAACCACTATACTGTTGAGAAGATCTTCGCTTCGACGTGCTGGCCGATCTCAACAATAGGTACATATGCTTTAAAGTAATTTACAGATCAAAAGCAGTAACAGTAAATATAAATATAATAGGGTAGAAAATAAAAAATCACTAAAAGAATCTACAAGCTATAGGTCTGATTTCAAGTCTGATTTCAAGTTCTCCGAGTTGAAGAATTCGAATGTTTTAGTATTTTAGACGCCTCATATCAAAGTATGCATTTCGTACTTTATATACTTCAATAATGAAGAAAATATCTAGGCTGACGCTGACGCACTCGCCTTTAATAAAACAGTGCTACAGCCTCTGGGACAGTTTTGTCGTTTTAGTTTTAGTTTATCACTTTCCTCAATTTAGTGTTTGATTTTATTTTATTTTGAAATCGTTCATTTCCTCTTACTAACTTCAACGAGAGAAAATTTATGTCCTTATCTATATTTTCATCTTTATAATTATTTATATCTTTTGTAGACTGCATTGATCAGTGCTTATCAGAGCCTTGTCAAAATAACGGCTCTTGCACGGACGGCTTCCGTAATTATACATGCAGCTGTATCGAAGGCTTCAGAGGAACAAATTGTGAAGGTCAGTTTCTGCGCTATTTATATATGGTATTGAAGACATCAAAGCAACAAATTGCCAATTTAGCTTCTACCTAATCTATGTACTTTAATGAAGGCTTCACGTGAGCAAATTGTGAAAGTAAGACATTATTTATATGCTGTAATGAAGACTTTACATACATACCTTCGGCACTTCTCTCCTGTAACATAATTTTAGGCAATAAACAAAACAGCGGAATTTTTGTATTTCGAGGAGGTCATCTTTTACATTTCCTCTCTTCCAGTTGCAATCAGATTGCTTTCAAATTTTGCATAGATGTTTCTTGAAATATTATTCGTTCGGTGATCCGTTACAAAAATTACGATATTTTAAAAAGATTTTGGATTTTTTCAAATTAATTCCTCTTCCTCTCAATTCTGAACTCATTATTTTCAATATTTGCTATTTTCAGGTTTTTTAAATACATTTTAGTAATGCTTTACCTCCCATAGTTTTGAAATGATTTATTTTTGCAGGCGGTCTTTAAAAATTATTGTCCTGGTGAACCGGCAAAAATACAACCAGACCATGGCATTTTGTTATGGGTACCATTTGGCAAATTACTTCTTCAGTTTCGAATTTTGGACAAATGTTTTATAAGTGGGTCAGTTTTAACAACTTTTTGGCGATCTGTTAACATCTCGCCAATGACGACATTTTAATATTCATTCGAGCCATTTCTCCATTTTCTCTCCTGTGAGCCAATTTGCCCATTACTTCCTCTCCCAGTTTTGAATTTACTGCTTTGACGTGTTGAAAGAATGTTTCCCATGTGGTCTATTTGTCACAAGCTGGAAAATGGTGATACTGTGAGCTATTTTTTTCAAAATTGCTTTTCCTACATCTTTTTAATCTCTTTTGTAACGGTATTCTACAGGTGATCTTTTCTTCCATTTCTGTTTGGAGTCTCAGCAACAATTATCCTAAAAGGGGCCTTTAAAATCGTTTATTGGGCATTTATAGATTGGTTATTTATCTACAGTTTTAACGCGATTGTTTCCAGATTTTATAGCATTGTCCAAGTTTAGGGTTTTTCTTGCAAATACCTTTTGGCCACAAGACAAAGACTACTCAGCTGTATTTGAAGGAATTTAAAGCTCAGATTATATGCAGTACATTTTGATCTGACTGCTGTCAGCTTTGGTGAAATTATCTTGAGCTGGTTCTTGCCAAAGTTATTGTTTGAAGTCTTACATGCTTCGTCACAATTGAGTAACTAAATTTCGGCTAACCACTATGTCCTGGACATTCTTGTTGTGTCAATTGCTGTTTTCATGTCTTTTTCATGATTGTCGGTGGATATTATATTGGTGTTTTCTGGTCGAGTTCAGAAACAATTAATGACTTTTCTAGTTGTTTTCGGAGAGCATGCATAATTTTGCTATTGTTTGCAGAGAATATTGATGACTGCTCTCCAAATCCCTGCGCGAATGGCGGTACCTGCACCGATGGAGTTGCAGCGTTTTCGTGTGATTGTAGTGATGGTTACAATGGAATCACTTGTACTAGTAAAGATTTACAATATGTTTAGTTACCTGATTTGTATTGTGTAATATTATATGTTTTGAGAGTTGAAGTCATAAACAAAATAGCTTCTTCTATTTCTCATAACTGCAAAATCCTGCTGATGTCTAAAACTGTTATAAATATTAAGAAAAATTGACTGTCTGGAATAACGGATTATTTAAATTTCAATATTAATCTGATTTGAAGAATGGTATAGAAATATTTATTCATTTTGGGTCTTTCTCAAGAGGAAAGAATAATTGACTAATTTTATTTTATTTCTTATTATGAAATGTTTTCTAGTCTAACAATACATGCTCAAAACAAAGCAAGATGAGTCACGCGATGGTGTCCAGGGGCCATCAGAGTAAAAACACGAACTGACATTACAATTCTATCAAAATGCAGCGCACAGTTGTGAAAATTTTAATTCTTTAATTAAATATTTTACATATCCTCAACATTTATTTCGTCCTGGGCTGGAAATTCTAGCTCGTATTCATTCCGCCAATGGCATCATAGTTGAATATGATGCAAAGATGCCTTTGACACTTCCATTTTGTTTACAGTGACGTCCATACTGTGATGTTGTCGAAAATAAACACACTAAAATAAAAATTGCATAACAGAATTAAGTCTGATTATTGATGCCCACACGCCTTAGCCAGTCTAGTGCGTATTGACCGTAGTGCTTATATGAAAATTTGCACAGATACCACATTTAATCTGCACATACATGCACAACAGTTAACGAATATTTCAACTTATTGAGGTCATCAATGTCCAAGTGTCATAGTTATTTTATTTGCAATTTATTATTGGTTTGACATGGAGGAACCATTACAACAGTTCTGAAATGGTTCCTCCTAACAGTGTTTAAGTTTCTATATTCTATATATATATTTATATTGATACCAATATAAATGTTTGAAAAGTTTTTGTCTAAACAAAATTCTAATCTCGATGCAAAATGTGTAGTTTTTGCTAGTTTTTTTGGAAAGTGCTCATGCGTTAGTCTTGAGTAGATTTCGTATATAGTTAAACAGTTCACATCTGCACCACACATGTTTGCTTTGTGTAATGTTTTAACAAGCTTGGCCTGAGAGTTTAATTTAGTTTATTGATTATTTTTGCTTTTATCAATGCTGAGCCAAACTACCTCCATACAAAATTTTCAGCAAATATAACGTAACTTGCCGGAGGAGTATACATTTTTAGAAATAATGGTGATGGATTCGAAAAAATGGCCAACATTGGAAAATTGCAAACATAATGGACCTGTATCTCGTTGGGTCACATTTTTTATTATTTTGAAGTATCTGATAAAATCTGGAGTTGGACTAATGAAGTTTACGGACGGACGGACGGATGGACAGACGACACACAATTGAGGTAGCCCATGGCTAACTTGGCCAAAATCCATAATTGGTCACAGTCTTTTTTATTTCGCTATAGCTATTCAATAAACATTAAGATAACCCGCTAAAATCAGCGATAAAGTTGAAAAACAAACAAGGAAAACAAGAAATATTTTATTTATTTATAAAGTCTACAATTGTTACACCTGCTGTAAATAGCAGAAATAAAACTAGCAATGAATTGGGCTTGCATGTACTTGCCAGCAAAAGTAACTTAACTTTGAAACAGCATCCTATAATCATAAAAAAGACTAACAACAACCATAAAGGGATATCACAAAGTTAATATGCCAAATAGAGCAAGGAATGTTTTTAATAAATATTAATCATCAAATTAATCGGAGACTAACTTCTAAAGAATCCTTTTAAACTGACTTACTATCTCATTGATTTGCATTTAAATCAGACAATATTGACGATTGCGCGCCTAATCCTTGTGATAATAACGGAACTTGTACCGACGGCGTCGCTAGCTTTAGCTGCGCATGCGTTGATGGGTTCGACGGATTCACCTGTGAAAGTGAGCTCTGGCATGGAAATTATATTAATCAATTATTAGTTATATATATATAAATATATATGTCCCAATATATATATATATATATATATATATATATATATATATATATATATATATATATATATATATATATATATATATATATATATATATATATATATTCTTGTGTAATTATATTAAATGTGTGTTAGTTTTAAAACATTCAGTACCGGTATTAAGTAACAACAAATGTAAGTATTTGTAATATCTCTTTTATCAGCTTTTTCTACTCTCAAAGAGCAGGAAAGTGAGTTTATGAATTTATTACACTGGATACACAACTGATTTGCAACAGAAATAAATAAAATAGTAACTTAACAGAAATATTTTTGTTAAAGCAAACATTGATGAGTGCTTTTCTAATCCCTGCCAACATGGTGGCACGTGTATGGATCGCATTGCCGGATACACGTGCACATGTACACTTGGCTACACTGGAGTAAACTGCGAAGGTAAAGCCCTACCGGATATCATGATTCTCCATATTTAGGATCGTGGTTGGAGTAAGACGGTTTTTCAAAGGGTGGCGAGTTTAACAGAGGTCTGTGATGTGGGGTTTTTACAATAAAATCTTGTCACTTGAATTCGGAGTGTAAGATACCTTCAATTTATAACAATTAATTTATTTTGATATTGCTGCTGAATTTTGTTTTATGTCTGTTTAACTAAACATCTTTTTACTTTATTACTGATGAACCACATACCATGAACTGGGTGGTTATCAATATTTGTATATAAAATCTCACGTAACATTGAGGAGCAGTTAGTGTAAATTGAAGGACTTGTCATGTGAGGAATGGTTGACGTAAAGTTATTTTGATAACAGTCGGTACTTCATGCAATAGTGGTTGGAACTCAGTATTTGATTGACAGGTGCCACATATGACTCGATAAGAGAAGTGGCACTTCGATGTAATTGATCCATATACTATATGTTATTGTTCCCTCCAATACATACCCTTGCTTCTGGGAAAGATGTAAATACTCAGGATAATCCCATCCCCCTAAAATAAAGAAAGTGAAATTTACTTTCTTTTTCAATATGATTGGTCTGTGTGGAAGCCTAGTAACTTTATTTTCATTTTTAAAAACTCCAAGTAATTTATTTTAAGATAACGAATTTCTGTTAAACATTTTAAATGAAAATTCATAACACCAAAATTAAAGTTGACTGAACACAACGTCGTTCGAAAAGTGCAACTGCATAAACATTATGCTAATATGGCATCTGCTGACCAGTGCATTAAGTCCAGGAAAATTTTATGATAACTAAGCACCCAGTTCCGCATCTTGTAACATTATGGTTATAAGGCATATGTTGAACACTGTATCGAATCACATGATAACTAACACCCACGCCCACCCACCCCTCCCCTCTCAACATTATGCTGATATGGCATCTGCTGAACAGTGCATTAACTCCAAGGAAATTCTTATGATAACATCGCCCCCTTCCAATATATAAACTTTGCATTCAAGTGTATCGTGTCCAATATTGAGAATAAAAATATACTTTTCATGGTTTATTTTTCTAAAGTAAATATACCTACACTTTGACACTAGCCTTAGGTTTACTTGGGCTCACACAGAGTTGTTCAGCCATATGCTTTTCACTCATTTTCATAGTCTTTGATTATATTCTCCATTAAATCAAGAACTTATCACAACTTCAATTGCAGAAAATATTGACGACTGCAATCCCTCTCCTTGCGCCACTGGACAGTTATGCGAAGACGGTGTAGCTAGTTTCACGTGCTATTGTCCAAATGGCTTTACTGGAGGCAATTGCGAAAGTTTGTTTATATTTGTATTTGAATATCAGAAATATCAGCTATTGAAGTATATCATGCATTTATTGGTATGATCTAAAGAAGCTGGTTCTACATTTGACAAACATTGAGAAATGGCAATTATGACGTAACATTGAGAAATGGCAATTATGACGTAACAAAAGAACGCTGTCATCATGACTTTTGTCCGGTTACCTGTTTCAATTCGTAAGTTTAAATTTAAATATCTTCGCTTCTCATTGTGATATTTTATACATCTTTAGTCACAAGTGGTCCAATAAAGATGCATTTTTACGTTCTTTTCAGCAAATATTGACGACTGCACACCCAGCCCCTGTTCTAATGGAGGGACTTGCACAGATGGTATCAACACCTACACATGTGATTGTACCGACACTGGTTTTACGGGAACAGATTGCAATGGTAGGTTCGGGGAGCAATTAGTTAAAACTTTTCGAAAGGAAATAATGAAGCTCTTTCTGTCTTTTGTTCTAGTAAAGTAAAACAGTAAGATTTCTCTGTTCACTTTTTACTTTTCGAGAGGAATAAAATGCAGTAAAATCAGTTAATGCGGACAGAGTTGGGGCCGACAAAATTTAGCTGGATTAGCAACGCATCCAGATTACTCAGGATAGGGAATAATATCCTGATTTGTCAGCTAAATCAATCAGTCATGCAGGTTCCCAGTAATCTCTCGTCGGTATTTTGTCCCTCAATTTTGCAAAAGTGGTACAGATTTCCGACACCTCAGTTTCACAGTAGTCTATGACATCGTCGTTAAGCACCATCACAGAATGTTTAATTTTAATTCTCAAAAAATAAAAAATCTTAACCAACTGAATGAAAATACGCTTACCGTCTTGAAATTTTAAGATAGCAGGTATTACTGCGTACCAGGCGATTAATTTTGGGTTGATTGACAAAAATTGGCGGAATTTTTAACGAAAAAATGTTTCAGTAAAATCTTAACGCATACCACAGAAATAGCCATATTGCCTAAAATTTTAGTTGAAGAAAAAATGGCGAAAAAATTGGCGAAAACCCCATTCTTACTAAAATCGTCACTAACGATAGGCATATAATAATACCTTCTTAAACTTTGGAAATGTGGATGCAGAACGTAATACCTCAACTGGCTCTGAGCATTTGGCCTTAATCTCTTGAAAATCTGAATAAAGGTGGCAAGCTTGATACCCAACTAGCTATTACATTTATTCGTGATTCGCCGAAAATTTGCGGAAATATTAGCCAAAAACAATTTTCATGAAAACGCATCTCCTCATGGAAACATCCTAAAATTTTGATAGATAGTAGTGGCATACATAAAACATATATGTAAATGATAAACCATTTTTGCATTAAAATCTTGATCGACGCCGGGCACAGAGCCTTACTGTCTTGAAATTTGGATTGATTACAGGATATGCTTAAATGTCATAAATCTTGACATCAGCATTCGTCAGCTGGGGTAATTTCCATGGACAATCTTGTTCTTGTACTTTCAATTTGGATTACGAATATCATTCAGTTAATTTCTCTGACAAGTTAAGCGCTAAGGGATTAGACAGTTTGAAAACAGCAGTCGTTCTTTTTGCGGCGCATTCTTATTCACATCATCTGTTAAACACATAAACATCACTGAAATATCGCAACATTATTTATCCGTATTACAGGATTATTATGAACTGAAGTGAAAAATTGGGTGTTGAAAATTGTGTCCGATGTCCCAAATAGTGAGGTTCTTATAATAAATAAGTTTATTTTCTCTTATGCTTTTGACTGTTCGCTACGAGAGTGAAAAAAAATCTTGAATTGATTATTTTCAAGGGTCAGACTGTTTATATCTTTCTCTCAAGTTCTCCGACAGCTTTCCTAGTCGATTTCATATATTGAATCTTTGATGGTTTTGTTATTCTGATGTGTGCAAATATCAGGATGAAAGACGACTTTTACAAATTGATAAAAATTGCATGGTATCTGTTATAATTCAATTTTCGGCAAAACGTGATATCTGCTGTTCCATAAAGATATTTGCAAATTTTACCTGTAAAATCTGCTAAAAATTGAAAAAAAGAATACTCTTTTTTACAACTTTCAAAGTACTTTAGGTACAACTACCCTTAAGTGTTGTTTTAATTACAATAAAACCCAGAAAAATTATTGACAAAATTCTGCCGTGATTTCAGATTTCTATGCAATAAAACTATTGCATGTTTAACATATCATTTAACTTTTATGTTTTTAGAAAACATTGACGATTGTACTAAAAATAGTTGTCAGAATGGTGGAAGCTGCATTGATGCTGTAAGGCAATATACTTGCATTTGTGCCGTTGGTTTTCAAGGTTCCAATTGTGAAAGTAAGGCCTTGAGACATACATTTTTGCTATTAATTACGCTCAATTGATACAGGAACGAAAGAAAAGGAAATATTTAACAGTTCAAATTAAATAACCTAGCAAAGATTCGGTGCTCAGGCTTAAAACTTAGGCTCCAAGTCACTGTTCTTTAAATTTACATTGAAACTTTTTTAAGTTGGACTTGTTAATAAAGCTTAAATGATGCATCAATGAAATAAAATAGAGAATTTAGTAATTTAAATTTCAGAACGTAGCAAAGATTCGCAGCTTGTCAAACTTCAGGTGTATGTCACTTGTCTGTAAATTTACTATAAACCTTTCACAGCTGTTATTATTCTTGTCTTCTTTTTTTTACATCAATAGATAATGTTTCAGCACTAATGAGGAAAACAAACTTCATAGATTCTTGTCAGTTAATATAGATGAATGTGCACCGGGACCATGCCAGCATGGCGGTACATGCGTTGACGGCGACGGCAGCTATACGTGCACCTGCGTAAATGGCTACACTGGAAGTGATTGTCAACGTGAGCTTTAAAAACAATATAACCGATACTTCTTTTGAACAGCTTCTGTGAGAAATTTAGCTGTAATAAATATATTCAAAATGTATTAACTCAAAATACCATGTATGTTTTAACAAAACAACACATACAATTAATACATCTTTTATGACATTATCATGAACTTGGGTAAAATGATGTACATTTGTTAAATATAGTTCATAGCTATAGTGATAAGCATGATGTGTTTGCCTTATACTAGACAATATCAACGATTGTGACCCAAATCCTTGCCAAAATGAAGCAACTTGTACGGATGCTGTCAACAGCTACTCGTGTGCCTGCCGTGAAGGCTTTATGGGTACTATCTGTGGACGTAAGTTATTCTATAACACCTCATTATAGGAGTTGACGTCAGGTCACTAAATATTGTCCTACACGAGAGCATAAAAGTTAATTATTAAATTCAACATTTTGAACCTTTTTATATCTTAAAACACTCGTTGAACATTCTGTGCTAAAGTATCTCAGCTCACCACTACAACTTTTTGTTCCTTGAATATTAAGCATTTTAAACTTGCACTGACGATGTCAAACCTTTCAACAAAGAGTTTTAATAGAATTATTGTACGTTTTTAATTACAAAAGTCCCCGGTCGAACTTTTAAATTATTTTCCGAAGTTTAGTGGCCCGGTTGTAGCCAAAAGTTTTCCTTCGTTTATTTATGTATTTTATGTTTATATATTTTGCAACATCTGGTTAAATTGTTAAACGTGTTCGAAAGGCACAACACATATATTATCACTTTATAAGTTGTTACTCTGGAGCGTTTCAAAGTTCGAGGGCAAAATATTTTAGACAAATCTCTCCTCTTAAATGTGTTTGCTTTTTTCCTTCCAGGTAAATTTTTATGCTTTTAATTTTTATTTAGCACGAAATGTTATGGGCTCTGTCATATGTTTCTGTCAAATTATTGGTTAACGTTGTAAGTTTCGTTTATTCAGCTGTTTCTGTACAGGCTCAAACAGGGTTATTTGAACGAAGCCTGCTTATGTCTTCTCTACAAGACGAAGCCATTATCAGCTAAGCCAAACAAGCTTAATCAAACCCAGTGAAGCCGCTGTATGAGATGGTATCAGATTTAACAGGAAGCAAATACTAAATAAAATAGTAATAATAGAGCACATTTCACAAACTGAAATAAAATAAATACATTATTTTAATTTTTTCTCATTTTTTCTCTCTTTGGTTTTGAAAGTAATATTCTTGAATTATCTTTGTATTTCCCATTCTTTATTTTTATTTGCCATGTTTTATATTATAAAATGAACAAGAATCAAGCAAAAGCTTTTGAAGGTCATTCAATTTTATGAAGAAAAACATTAGAAAAAAACGTATTTCATTATGACGTAAAATTATTTTGTCACCCGAACAAGTTATTCAATTCATATTCAATTAAATTCAAGCCATTTTCAACAGCTTGTTACTGTGAACACCTTAAGAAATTAAAAACAAAAAAGCAATATATGCATTAAAAATGGGATAATTGCATTCACCAATAACGTTAACAACAAAATTAAATCTGTTTAAATCACTGGATGAACATAGCATGACATGAAACGGTTTAGTTTGGTTAAGCTTCTTTGGTTAAACTTCGGTTTATTTAAGCTGAATTAAATCTGGGTGCCTGAGCTAA
Source organism: Protula sp. h YS-2021 (assembly GCA_949752745.1). Lineage (NCBI taxonomy): Eukaryota > Metazoa > Annelida > Polychaeta > Sabellida > Serpulidae > Protula > Protula sp. h YS-2021. Next base: position 18,107,929 of record OX457026.1, read on the forward strand.
ACCTATTCTAGCCCGTTTTAGTTTATGTATGAAACGTCTTATAATAATCAACAAACCATCGTAGAAGGCAGATTATAGCAATTGTGACCTTGAAATTGGATCAACAAAAACAACGTGCGCCAAATCGCTACTGTTGGTGATCTGCATATCAAATACCGTGAGTAACATATGGTTAAAGTGGGAGTATGAGCTGGAGTTGCACAAACAGCAGGGCGCTCATTTAGATGGCGAACACAAAAACCTGCAGTACTACTACATATACATGTACTAGTTGTGTATTTCAGTTAACTAGCAGATCAGAATTTATTGTTTTTGCAACTAGAAAACATTGATGACTGTTCTCCAAACCCTTGCCAGAATATGGGAACCTGTTCTGATGGTGTGAATAGCTACAACTGTGACTGTGTCTCTGGTTATACTGGTGTCAACTGTGAAAGTAAACAAAACATTTGCATTACAAAACATTTGCATTACAAATCATGTAACTAGATGATGGACTGAAAATTTGAATTTAAACAGAGTAACTGACTGATGTTTATTCGACGCTATGTGAATGAATGTGTGATAATTCTGAAACTTTAAATTAAATTCTTAATCCATTTTAGTATTTATTAAAAACATTAATGGTAAAATATCATTATGAACGAGTTCGTTGACGTTTAGTTGATATTGACGACTGTTCACCAAATCCATGTCAAAATGGTGGAACCTGTACCGATGCTCTAAATGATTATATATGTTCTTGTCCCGACGGAACTGACGGAAACAACTGTCAAAGTAATGTTATTTCCTCCTTTTCTTGTTATTTACTGTGATTTATTAAAAGCAGATTTAAAGTAATTAACAGCTTGGCTAATTGGTTAAAATGTACAATTCTATGTTTATAATTTTACAACAGATATGTTTAGAGTTGTAAACATATTATCATAATACTGTACAAGATCTATTTCCCTAGATAATGCTGATGAGTGCTCATCTTCTCCTTGCTTAAACAATGGAAGGTGTGAAGATGGGATTGGCAGATTTTCATGTGTTTGTACAGCTGGCTACACGGGATCAAGATGTGAAGGTATGTCCGAATATGAGATACATTCACTGTTATCGATAAATTCAAGTTGCCATTCAATCAGTTTAAATGAATGACTTAGTTTAATCAGTAATCTAAATAGTTCATTATTGATATTTTTAAAGTTTACTGGTTATATAATTTTGCATATGCCACATTTAACGTATTTCATCATTTAAGAAAATGTTGTATTTGAAGTTTACTCCAAACCTGTTTTCTAATTTTAAACAAAGTTATCTAAAATATGATTGCTTTCCGCAACAGAGTAAAAATAGATATGCATAAAGAGTGCAAAGAAGCTTTATCGATAGATTCCTATTTCTTTTTTAGGTGATAGAGATGATTGTGATATTTTATTTCGTTTTAGGCGATATAGATGAGTGTGATCCTAATCCGTGCGAACACGGAGGAACATGCACAGATGGCATTAATCAATTCACATGCCACTGTGCCACCGGATATAACGGAAACATATGCCAAAGTAACATCAATTCTTAAATACTGCTATGTTTTTGGTATAACATCAATATGTTTCTTTTAAAGGGGAGCTTATTTTTTCAAACATTCTGTATAGTGATTAAAATGACCTACATTAAAGGCACTTTTGCATCACTGCAGGACGTAACATTCAGTTATTAAGATACAAATATTGTAGTTTATTTCTCCTATGGTGAAAAAAAATCGTTCAAATTCAAATTTTAATTTTTACATAAAGCGTTTTATTTAATGTTCAATCTATATTTATAAAATATTGATAAAATGCAAGAAGTTATTACCACATTTTGCATCTTGTTATAACCTTTAAAGTAATTACTCATCATGATAATAACTAAAATATCATTTCGATTTGCTTCCAGTTAAAGGCAAAATAATATGTTTAATAGTCGATTTTTAAGTTTTCCTTCAAATGTAGTATTCTGGCCGAGACTAAAAATGCAAATATTCAGCATACATGTGCTAAATATGTCAATCATATAGTGACTAGCATAAAAGCCATTCTTTTTATTTGTTTTTAGACAATATTGATGACTGTTCGTCGCATCTCTGTCAGAATCTTGCGACTTGCATAGACGGTGTTGCTAGTTTTACTTGTGACTGCAGAGATGGTTTCTCAGGGACATTTTGTCAAGGTCAACACTCAATGTTTTTTTAAACTATGAAGCTTTTAATGTATATGTTAGAACTGGCAGATTTATATAAATGCGTAGTATCTACAAGCCAGTTATGGTTGAAACGTAAATTGATAATTTTAAAGCAAGAAATTTTTTAAATGCACAAGATTTAACCTATTGCATCACTTTTATTTTGGTGTTCAGAAAATATCGACGATTGTATTCATCAACCTTGTCAAAATAACGGAGTCTGCCTGGATAGAATTGCAACTTACCTATGTTTATGCTCCGGTGGATGGTCTGGGGAAAACTGCACAGGTTCGCAGATGCAACACTTTCTACGGTTACGAAACTAGTAAATTATTCTACTCTTTAAAGCTTTCGAATAGAGTGATTAAAATCAATTTTTCTTATCATTGTAACAAACTAAAGACGATATATATATATAGGTGTTGTTGTTGTTGTTTGTTGTTGTTATGGGCAATGATACAGCTAGAAAACTAGCTAGAAAGACACTGAGATGCACTTTTTTGTTTTAGTAAATGTAGATGAATGTTCGTCAAATCCTTGTTTAAACATGGGCACCTGTATAGACGGAATCAATGGTTATACATGTGACTGTGCTATGGGATATGCTGGAACTAGGTGTCGAGGTAATTCTTTGCTACGACAAGCGTCCGACATTTTGCATCAAATCAATAATGGAAAGTTTTTAAATTCGATAGGTTGCGCCATGTAATAGGCATTTCATTTGTTTACCATTAATAAAAAAATAAAAATCAGTATTACAAGAAAGATGTTTCATATCAGTATATATATATATATATATATATATATATATATATATATATATATATATATATATATATATATATATATATATATATATATATATATATATATATATATATTATATAAATATAGAAAATATATATATATATGTAGAAAATATCAGTACTATTCATGATTATATTGCAGAAAATATTGACGAGTGCTCTAGTGACCCTTGTCATAATTTAGGCTTATGTGTTGACGAAATAAACGGCTATGAGTGTTTTTGCCAAAACGGCTATACTGGCGAAAACTGCGAACGTAAGACCTTTAAACGCTGTTTTGGTTGTGAAATAATTTTAATTCTTTTAATGTTTTTAGCCATGCATAAACATGATTCAGTTCTGAAATGAACCATTCTAATAGTATGCTCTACTTTAGCGAAGATAAGGACTTTGACGAATATTTCAAATAGTTCATATTTTGGTGCATTAATCCATTTTCTTTTTAAAGGTGTGTTTGACAGTTGCTGTTCAGACCCTTGTGAAAATGGTGGAACTTGTTTAAACCTGGTTGGAAACTATACTTGCAATTGTATTTCTGGATATACTGGACCAACCTGTGGCGTGTCTGTACTTTAAAAAGATACACTTCTTGCTTATGTTTCAAATACAGGGCACAAACTACAAAATGTAGCAATAACATTCTGCGTGATAAATATAAAAATTACAACTGATACATTTAACTCCTTGGTTTACCAGTTATCGAAAGAGAAAAAGTAAGACCGAAACCAATTTCAAACTATACTTTATAAACAAAGGCATATAAAGAGACATAAATTATTTCTCTGAGAAGTTCATGATATAATATAATGTCATTATTTATTTCTAAGCTAGCAGGATCTTAGGCATATGTGTGTATGTGTGTATTAAGCTGTAAGCTATTAAAACGTATATCCTCTTAAGTTTTAGCCTTACTATCTTGAAATTCTTGATATATAGATGCTTAAATATAGCGGGTGTATCTTCAATTGGCAGAAATGTTGGCCGGCTACCAATTTTTGATTATGCATCTCATCCTGACATTTTATTGTAAATGTCTTAAATTTTTTGAGGCAGGGAGCTTAAGTGTGCACCTGGCTATATTTTTGGTGACTAAAAAACTGGTAGATACATTTGTGGAAAAGTATTAAAACTTTCGCTGATTACAGAAATGAAAGTGTCTTGGAAGCGTGATTAAAGGGGTTTAACATTAAAGGAGGCGGACATTATTACTGATTTTATTATTCATGTTTAGCTAAGGAAAGGAAATTACGTTAAACCTTGACAAAAAAAAATATTACTTAAAAACCTCCTACTCGGAATATCTTTACAACCTTTTAAAGTTTTGATTGAATGTACGGGGAATAAAACCATCTGGTTTTTGTTTTTTGTAAATTCCTGAAAAATTGGTGAAAATATTGACCATCATCTATACTGTGTCTTAAGTTAGGCAGGCATGTAGCATGAGTCATTTGAAATATTCGATGAAGACCGCGGACATAAAATGCCTGCCTGTTACTTGTTTTGAAATTCGTCAAAAATTGTTGACTATCTTGAACATCATCCGTTTTTTATTTAAATTGTTAAATAGTGTAATCTGTTTTCTGGGTTGTAGCAAGAATGTCTTGAAAATTTGGGTGGAGATAAAAAGTATAAGCGACCACCTGACTGTTTTTTTTTTGCCTGTTAAGTGTCTAAATTTTTTTATAAAATGCAACTTTCAATTCCTTTAACTTCTAGGTTTTAATTCGAATATTGTGAAATTTTATATACCTACTTAGCTATAGCAATTGTTTTACAAAGTGTCAAGAATTAATGCTAATATTTGCGAAAAGCTACTTTCCACTAAAATTGAATCTTCTGGGATTTCATAGGGAAGGTCTTGGCATATTCTTTCCTTGAAATGAGGGATATTACATGAGTTTATTAAATATACTTATATCTTGATTACTTTTGAATTTAGAAGCTTTGACTGGTGTACACTGCATATCATCTCGTATCATATATGATACGAACTATTTAGCTCGTATCATATATGCATATCATCAACTGGTAAAAAATGCTAATGTGAAATAATTGTGTTATGAAAGTTCCAACAAGACTTACTAGTTGAGAGAAAGCTTACCTTTATTTTAAGGTAAAAGTAAAACACATCCACACTCTTCAAGTCCAACTCAAGACTAATGCATTCTTTTTCAAAATCCATTTCGTTGCGAACATGTACGTAATACGTGACATTTCAGTTATGAGTGACAGTACAATTACCAGACGTTTCACCGAACTGGGACACTGATGACGATTACTATGCTGATGACCGACCATGTTATATCGCGCTTCTATCATTTTTGATAGACATGACTGAAATTTGCCAAAGAAACTATTTAGTTCGTAGTTTTAATGCACTAAACATCCGTTTACAAAAAATGACCGTTCAAGGTCCTATTACAAGAGAAATCACAATCACAATTTATTCACCAAGAAATAACTACCTATCTAAATTAAACTACTCAGACTGCCAACTACCCCCACCCCTCGCTCATGGACTTAATACTGTCGGATTTACTGAATCCATACGGCCAATCACCGAGCACGTGATACTTAACTAAAAGGGTACATGAATTTCAAGTCCACGCAAGAGTTGCCTGTTCCGCAAAAGGCCTACTCCACATTATCTGTTGTTGCAGAGAACGCAACAAAGCTCCACCGTGCATTCCCTCCGCCTCAGCCAAAGCCCAAACACCACCCCATAACACAAATTGACATGGAAAAAATGGTAATATCCCGTAAAAGCTGAAGACAAAAATTACAGTCTATGGAGTTGTGAACTAGAGTACAGATAAAGTAAATCTGTAAATGAGGTGGTATTATTTTATTATATTTTTGTACAATTCCATTAACAAGGGTGGCTGGTGTTGTTTCAAGAGCCATTGTAAACCAACAAAAAGCCTACAGTAAAACCTACCACAAAAATCTAACGACATATGAAGTGTAAAAAGGCATTATTAATCAAATTTCATATGTTACGAACTTGAAAGAAAAACCACTAAATAATTGGGGATGTTTTAGTTGGTCAACCCACCAGAAAAGACCATCGCTTTTTATTGAAGCCTATACGGTCATAAAATACGACATGTCATGCAAATTAGAGAAAAAAGCATTAAATCATAACTTTCCCGAGATAAGTACACCTGTAAATACAGTAGCCGACAGAGAATTAAATCACTACATCTCAACAGCGTATTGATGAACCCAACAAATCGCACGTCTACACTCTAATGACAGAAAAATATAACTAGAACATTTATAAAGAGGAAACTAGTAGAATTAACTAAATACATGTGTAGAAACCGCTACGAGCGATTTCTGTTTTATTTTTAAACGGGTTAAATAGTTGAATTTCTCTGTATTTTGGGGGCATTCAATTTCAACTTTAAATGCAGTTTTGTGACGTAATTACAGATGTTTTGATGTTATTTCTCAATCAGATTTGTAAGAACTGCCATTGCTTTAATGTATTGATGTATTTTACGACCGGATAACCTGGTGGTTTTCAAAGAATCCAAGTAAATACTGCTTTCCCTTACTGATAATAACTTATTTGTTTTTGTGTAAAAGATAAGACGTTATGCAACAGCCTTCCGCAGCCATCAAGGGTCTCTGGGCGGGGGTTCCTATGTTTGTCATTGGGGTTATTATGTAAGTAAAATCCCTCAGATATTTTGGTTGCCATAGTGGTCTAATTAGATAAGTTTATTGAGTCAGTGATTCGGCCTATTGTTGTAGATTACTTTAGATACTGTGGCCAATAAGATCCCGAATTGGTGACGGGGCACGTGTTGCACTGGTCCGCCCTGGGGTAGAAATTGGGTATAAGAATATGTGATTTTGTCCCATCTGGGGTGATTCCGAGGTAACGCCCTCGAGATAAAAAACACAGATAGACAGAAGGTCTTAGTCCTAAGAAGTGGACAAATTTAAGAGTCCCACAAGGGGGGCAAGAATTGAAGGTTCAAACGGTGGACAAAGTACTAACGAGGTCCTAAAGTGAACAAGAAGTTAAGGTCCAAAAGTGGACAATATTAAGATAAAAGAACTGGATAATTGTTACGCTCCAAAGTTGGACAGTTATTTAAGGCTGTTTATTAAGAATAAGTACCGAATCTTTTAAGTGGATAAATGGGTGCTTAAAGAAACAGGGATTTATTTTAGAAAGTTGTAGGAGGAGCCAAAATAGTTTTCGGTAAGCTATTGTCATTTTATTCATATTGTGTTGTTGTAATCACTCACCTGTATTTTAAGAGAAAAACGTAAAGGCCAATATTCCAGAAAATATGTCTGCACGTTTCAGCGGTTTATTTCATTTGACAGCGATTTGTTTATGTATGTGATACCTGTTACTTAATCGTCAGTTTAAGTAGAATTCTGGTTTAGTGAATAAGTGTCAAAGCCGTGTACCGGAGATTAATGTGTGACTGAATATGTGTTGTTTCAGTTACCGTTGATGACCTTTATAACCAAGTTGAAGAACACGTCCATCAAGTTTTTAACGCTGGTGACGTACCAGTAGGTTTTCCGTGGGGTGAACGCTTCGTTAATTGTGGGCAAGCGCACCCAGTGTGGATGAATAAGTGAATAAAGAATTTCCAACGCGTCAACGAACCATTTTCCGTTTTATTCCTCTCCTCGCTACGCAGCTTTCTAACAACATGAAAGTGTCAGTTAATAACATGACCAAATTTTAATACAAATAAGAAGAAAACTTTTGTTTTTTATGTGAATTGTTGGCTTTGACAACTATTTTCAAACATCCACATACTGTAGAATAACTGAGCAAAATAAAAGAATTAGAGATTAAAACAAATGCTAGACATGTTCAAACATGAATTCAATTTTCATTTTCCCTGTTTTTTTTTTTTTTGTTTTTTTTTTTTTTGGGGGGGGGGTTATTTTTTTGTTTTTTTTTTTGTTTTTTTGGGGTTTTTTTGCTTAGAAGGTCACTTTTTCCTTTGGACCGACAAAAACTCTATATTTCTAATCAATTTCTCGAGAGGAGCTTCCGTCATGAATGTTGAGTCACAAGGCAGAAATTTACTAATATCGTCCTTTGCTTGAGGCTGAGAAGTTTGTCACTCACGATTCGACTCGTCAACCCAGTTTTAAGGCTGATCCAAAAGAAGGATTATGTTGAGGCCCAGGGGATCCGCAACATCTGTCTGGGGCAAAAGGTCTGACACTTAGGTGCGTGCTTAAGGTGAAAAGGTTTCGAATGAAAGATAAAAGAATTGAAGACAAGAGACAGAACCATCTCCTGGACCCACTTGCATTGTGATAATCTCTAGTTTCTCCGTTAAAAAGGGAGACTGATTCAAGGGAGGCTAAAATCTTTGATGTCGTCGGAGATACTTTTATTGCAGAATCAGCAGTGTGGTTCAAGATAATTCACAAATAACCAATCCAAAGAAATTGCTTTTTCTGGAGTAGGAATAGTATACGTCTAATTGGGAGGCACACGTTGTAACTGTGGTAGAACTTGAAGCTTGCTGGCGCAGACCAGTTCCCTGGGCACCAACAGTCCAAGCGCTTTGCAAACAAGTCAAAATATACATTATTAACTTCCGAAAAAATGGTAACAGGGTATCACTCTCGACCAGTGAATAAAGTATTTTTCACGGCACCCAGGCATCTGGTGAGAGTTAATTACTAAACGATGTCGGGTGGCGAGGTGCGTTTGACCACAGCTGGTGTACAAATGATATTTGCACACCGTAAGGATAAAAAAGACATGCGTTTTACTGTGTGCCATGAATCTGTAGCACTCCAAAATAAATTTCAAATAACGGCTCTCATTTCCAAATAGTTTCTGACTATGCTCTGACAATTCTCCAACTTTGATACTTTTCCGTTCACGAGCCACTGGGTAGTGATTATGACGATCATGGATTGTCTGTGGGTATTCTAAATCCACTTCTAAAGTCGAGGGATTCTTGCTCGCTCACCCACATAAATCCACTTTCCGGCATGCTTTGTGACATGGCCCAACCATACAGGTTGTTTGCATCCAGGTACATCAAGTAATTGGTTGGTTTTGTGGGATCGTAATCTGCTACGTAGGGATTATTTGCTTTCGCATACTTATGTGATCACAGATATTCCTCGACGTAGACCATGTTCAACCATCTGATACATGTCAATGTCATTGATCAATTCCAACTTCACTTTTTAACATCGCATCCCACGACAGTCCTGGCGCTGTATAGTAGTGAGCAGGATCCAATTCACGAAAGTTTTCAAACACATCTGATTTCAGGTATAGGTCATGGTATTCACCAAATGTGGTACAGTTGAATGTATCCCACACCTTCTGCGCACGAGCATAATCCTAATCGCTCTTCACTAAGCTGACTGTAAAACTTGTCCTTTGACGGTAGTTGTGTTTCAGCAAACTTGGATGGTTCGTCCACGTAATCATAAGGGTACACTCCCTTTCTCAGCAACAAATCTTGTTGGTCACTATCGTGAATGTGAGACGTCATGTTGTAGAAGTTATCTTTCCCTTTTGCCATAAGGTTGGATACTAACTTCTGTAGAGAGGTACTCATTAACTGAAGTGTAAATTTCAGGTTGCCTATGGTGAATGCAATATATTTCTCAATGGTGATATGAATGACTGTAATCGTTTCATTTTGGAATTTTCCAATTTCCTCCATGATCAAATGACTGTCATAGCCTCGTAAATTGTGGAAAAACACAGGGATGATAAAAGAATCTTAATCCCCCTGTTGATCTTCTCTAAATCGGAATTGCAAGTTGCATTCATTATGTGCAGCTCCGCGGTATTTGCCATTGATATGATCATGATCTCTTACACGATCCGCTCCCAGAGGCTCATGACAAATGTAGCAATCAGTAGCGTTCTTGAAATCCTCTTTGTCTTCACCAGTCATCGCCATATCCTTTGGCTGCTGTATACCACGCACAATGCGATCACGCTCATTCACCATATGGTCTAAAATGACTTTCACAGCATTGTCTCCTCGATACACGACTTGTGCACGTGTGTCATACTGGCTAACAACTACATAGGCGAAGCTGTTTGGACGATGATGCTGATATCTGTCTCCTTCATCACGCTTTTTCGTGGAACATTCAAAGTCAGCATAAATCACAAAAGGTGTTCGCTGTTGTTTGGCTACATTCTTAAACTTGATAAAAGGTTCCTTGGGGAATGATAAACGTTGTGCCCCATGCTTGCCACACACTTCACGATGCTTGTCTAAAAGATATTGCCGCATAAACCCGTGAAGACAGTTGAAACAATAATATGTTGCATTCTGACGCTTTAGGCCATAAGTCTGCTGAAATTCAGTAATGCCTTTTCTTGTCATTGCTAATCAAAAGTAAGTTGATTTCTCTCACACTGGTGTTTCGGCTAAGTTGCATCGGAACAACTACATCTTGTTCATATCCAAACACGTTTGGATACATCATTCTCCTTTTCAAACTTTGGAATGTTCGTAATCGGTGTCGGAAATGTCATGCCCTCCACTTTTAACTCCTTCTTAAATGGTTTTTAATGATTCACGCGATGTGGGTGTTGATGGTGAGGGTGAAGATGAGCCAATACAGACCATAAGTCTGAATGTTTAACACACCCTTTGCATTCTTCACTTTCTTCGGCAGTGGGATAAAACTGCTTGCTTCCAGAGGCGCTGACGTAGCTGTATGTACTTCACTGTACAGTATGTTATCCAACACCCAACCATAACCTTGTCGCTCATGTTCGTCAAACTTAGCAAACAATTCTTTATAGCCTTCTGGTAAGTCCTGCTCAATATCCGCCGGATTGTATGCTGTATATTTTGAACTGCTGATAAAGGCATTATCCACTCGTTCTGTCATAACACCCTCTGCATTTGCCGTCAGTTTCTTGAAGCGCTCATGCACCACGATATACCATTTCATTCCATGGTTTAACGTCTCTAGCAAATGTGTTTTAATCCTATTCTCTCGCTGTCGCATTTCAAGTAGTTAATCGGATCCATCCTCAGACTCATACCGTCTTTCATGCGAGTTTTCACCAAGACTAACTCTTCTACCTCTCCCTACTTGTTCGGTCTTTGCAGCTTGTTCACCCATCTTCACGCATACATGTATCTCAAACAATTCCAGAGATGGAAATATCTTAGTGCATCCATGGCAGAGGACTGGATCAGGTCTGTCAATGCCATCTTGTACCATCTTGCGTCTCTTCGCTTCAATCTCTGGAACAAATTCTTCACAAGCACGTTTCATCTTAGCTGGTTTACATCCATGTGTCATGAACAATTCCAGAGATGGAAATGATACATTACAATCATGACAGAAGGCTGAATTCGTTCCTTTCGTTGTTGTTGTCACATCAACTGCTAGAACTGATATGGGTGAAATTCATGTTTCACTCATCCATTTATACCACTTAGAGTTCGTCAAAAAATGGTGTTTAACTCGTCAAACACTACTTTTTTATTTAATTTGTTTTGCTGACTCAGCAGAATTTTGCTCTCCTGGATATGTGTATTCATCCGCCAAATGGTATTCATCCGCCAACTGACACTTTTGAGGACTAGTTGCCATGGTTGTTTTCACATCATTCACTAGACCTGAAAAACAAAACACTGATATGTGATAAAATGTACTCTCAAACATCTCCTTTCACACACACTCATACATAGACACATTCAGCGTCAATTCGTTATATAGGATGGCCCTTAAAAGGGCCGAAAGTTTTAGTAACTCTTCATCAACAAGTCGGATTTCCACAGCGACAGTTATGAGGCTGCCCCGCATATTCCAGCCACACCCGACACTTGTAACACTCCGTTGTCAGTGTTACTCGAAGACCGTTCCTCATCACTGTGATTGTCGTGTTTGTCTTCACTGGAGCGATCTCAGATGGAAATTTCATGATACATGTTTACCATGATATAAACTGTTTCATCAGCCTCAAAAGTCGTTAAGTCATCAATAGCTGGAGTTAGCGTGCCCATGATGTTTCTAACAATGTCATTGCTGAGCCAGAGAAGCAGCACTTATATATGATTTTTTTTGTGTGGATTCGGCTAACTCTTACTCTCCTCTCCTGGGGAGAAGGGGGGCGGTACGTAGTATGTCCTAAGGTAGGGGGGGTCGGAACATAGTATGTCCTGGGGGGGTTGGTCAGTACATTGTAGCTTATATTCATAACGTGCTCATTCATAATGCACAACCATCCTTCACATTCATAATGGACTCTATGGCCTTGGGTCATGCCAGGCAGTCTAACGTTGTTATAATATTATCATGATGTCATCGTCACGTCATCATGTTATGACGTCATCATCACGTCATTTCCACGTTATCCGAACAGGTGCGCGCTTTATCCAAAAAAAAACTGGCCCGAAAACCCCATGGTGGTGTTGTGTATGTGGGTTCTTTAAGATTAAATAAAAAACCATGTTTTCAGCTTCATATTTCTCAAGCAACTAAACTACACGTGGATTTACAACGAGTTATACAATGCATTAAAACAAAGGCATCTGTTCCAAGAAATACGGCATATAATGACATCATAGGAAATATAGGAAATAAGTGATAAACACAGAAACCTCAAATTACAACATTTTTCTCCTTCTTTAAAAAAAATCAACTCGACATATTTCCTACAGCACTTTAACTGATAAAATCATGGCTTAAAGTTACAACACAAGATTAATGTTATACATGACCTTGAAACCTGTTAAGTCACACTGGCATGAGCTGCTTAACACATTCATACCATTTTGTTTTGACATTTAGCACTGTTTTGTTTTACATTATTTTTTAACGACAGTAAATTCAAACCATGTCAAATAACCACAAAATAAGCTACTACATGCCTATCTTACATAGTTTCAATCAGCCTAGATGGTTTATTATGCACTCTTGATGGATACCTCCTAGTTTTCACAGAATTTACAGAGACTGATTCATTTCCTTGGTCTTTTCCCTCGGGATCATTCTGTTCACATGTACTGCCACTGTTTCCGGACACACTGCTCTCATGGTTGTTATTTGATACACGCGGAAATAGCACTAGCTCTAGCTTACTCTCAACAGGGATGTCACTTATTGAATTATCTTTCTGTGGTAGGTGGTACATGATAAGTCAAACGAATTTGATCTATGTGTCTTTTCCAGATGTTGTTTTCAACTTGAACTCTGTAAGTTACTGGACCTACTTTTTCCACTATTACTCCCTGTACCCATTTGTCTTTTTGTCTGTAATCCCTAACATAAACAGGATCTCCAACATTTAGTTGTCTTCCCTCTTTATAATATTTTGCTTGTTTTTGTTTTACGCTATGACCTAGATCTGGTTTTAACAAGTCTAGCGGTGTTCTCAATCTTCTTCCTAAAAATAACTCTCTGGGTGTAACATTTGTAACTGTATGTGGAGTTGGTCTATAACTCAATAGAAAACGAGCTAATCTTAGAGCTAGAGTACCTTCTAAATTTTTCTTGAGATTTGTTTTGAATGTTCTGACTACTCTCTCTACCTCACCGTTGGAAGTCGGGTGTGCTACTGGGCTTAAAATGTGTTTTATCCCTAAACCTTTCAAGTAGTTCTCAAATGCTGCGGAAACTAGTGAATAGCCATTATCTTTCACAATTTGCAGTGGTAACGCATGTGACGAAAATAAAAATCTCAGAGCATTAATAACGCTCTCAGAGGAAATAGAGTTCATTTTAACCACTTCTAGCCATTTTGAATACGAATCTATGACTAACATGAACATATTTCCTTGAAACGGACCTGCAAAATCTAAATGCACTTTGGCCCATGGCTGTGAAGGCCATGTCCAATTATTAGGCGATGCACTTGGCACTGCTGCATGCTGCCTACAAATTGAACAATTTGCAACACATTGTTCTATTTGGTGGTCAATATTCGGAAACCACACATGCATACGAGCTAACGACTTCTTTTTCACAATACTCCAATGACTCTCATGCAACTTATTCATAATCATATCTTGCAACTTGGGTGGTACTTCTACCTCGGAACCTCTCATCAATCATCCTTCTGCAATGGTTAACTCATCACGCACTTTTACACACAAACTGAATTCTGGATCTAATTCTTGTGGTTTCGGCCATCCATTTAGAACAAAATGCATAACCTTGCTAATCACTGGATTCTGAGCGGAAGCACGTGCAACAGTTTTGGCATCTATCGGTAAGCTGTTTACTTGCTTACACATGAATTCGCTGGTCTCATAATCAATATCGCGTTTCGGCAACTCAGTACTGTGGACTGGTAACCTTGACAGCAAATCTGAGTTCACATTCAGAGCAGATTTTTTGTACACTATTTTGAAAATGTAACCTGACAAAAGAATAGCCCACCTTTGTATTCAGGTTGCTGCAGTAATAGGAATGTTACGTTTCGGGCTGAAAAAGTACGCTAACTGTTCGTGATCTGTAATCAACGTAAATTCCCTAGCGTAAACTTACTGATGAAATCGATTGCTTCCAAAAATAATTGTTAATCCTTCTTTTTCTAACATGGAGTACGCACGTTCTTGTTTTGTCAATGTTCTCGAAGCGTACGCATTTGGACGTTCCATGCCTGTGGTTGAATCAGGGTGCGAAATACACGCCCCTACCTCATATTCTGACGCATCGACACTGAGGTGTAATTCCTTCTTCGGATCATAATGCACTAGTATGGGTGACGTCACTAATTTCTGTTTTAACGTTTTGAATGCTACTTCACACTGTTTGGACCATTTCCAAACCGTCTTTTCAGCTAGCAATTCATTCAGTGGCGCTGACAACGTACCTATGTTCGGTATGAACTTTCTGTAATAATTTAGGCACGACAAAAATGATTTCAATTGAGACTTGCTTTCAGGCACTTTCATGTCTACAACTGCTTTCGTTTTCCTGGGGCTTGGATGTATACCCTTTGCGTCAATAACAAACGAAAAATATTCTACTTTCTCTTGCATGAAAGTACATTTCTCAGGGTTCAGTTGAATACCATACTTGCTGAACCTTCCCAACACCTTTTCCACATTTGCAAGATGTGTTGCGTCATCGGGACCCGTGATGATGCAATCATCCAAAATGCACCCCACATTTGGAATACCCTCCAAAATTTTGTCCATGACCTCTTGAAAATCCCCAGGTGAACTAGCTACCCCATACGGTAACCTACGGCAACAGAACAGACCTAGCGAAGTGTTAATTGCAACCAACTTTCTAGATTCTTTGTCTAGCAAACACTGTTGATACGCTTGTCTTACATCCAGTTTCGTGAACTTTTTACCCCCATTCAAATTCACAAACAAATCTTCAGCCTTGGGTAACAGATACTGCTTGACCTCAAGCTGGTTATTAATCGTGACCTTGCAATCCCCATCAATTCTAATTGACCCATCCGGTTTGACTACAGGTACTATTGGAGATGCATAGGGCGAATAATCAATTTTCTCAAGTACACCCTCTTTCTCAAGCCTACTAATTTCATTTTCTACTCTTTCTTTCAATGCATAAGGTACGGGTCTGGGTTTATAAAAACGCGGTGTTGCCCCCTCTTTAAGCTTCAAATGAATTTCAATACCCTTTACTGTACCCAACTTATTTTCAAAACATGAGTATTTGTCTTTAAACTGGGACAGGAGACTGGGTTTTGCATACACCTACTTACTAGCATTCCAATTTATTTTAATTTCTTTCAACCAGTTTCTCCCAAACAGACAACCTGCACCTTGCTTTACCACAATAACCGGCAATTTACAGCCCTGACTGCCATATTCTACAGTTGCCTAAAACTGTCCCAATCCAGGAATGTCCTCGAAAGTGTATGTCTGTAATTTGATACTGCACTTGGACAGATTAGTGTTGTTTAATTTACTGCGATACACCTCCTCTGACATTACAGTGTGTGAACAGCCTGTATCTAGTTCAAAATTGACAGATACACCATTTATTTTTACGCTCACCATTATTTCTGGCAACTCACTTTTGTTTACACTTTTTACATTTAAGTTATGCCCGTTTACGTCACTTTCTTCAGTTTCACTGCAATCATTTTCAACAACATTTTTTACACCAACCTTTGAGCTCTTTTTCTTCATTTTAGAAAAAGTTTGTTTTGGTCTCGTTCCAGGAGAGGCACTCTGTGCTGCGGGTTTACCAGCAACGGTCGCATTAGTACACTTACGGCTGATGTTTCCCTTCTTCTTGCACTTATGACATACCGACTGCTTGTGGAAACAGCTGTCTGGGTCGTGACCTGTCCTCCCGCATCGCCAGCACTCCTTTCCTTGCACTTTCTTCACTGAACTGCTTCGTGAATCATCGCGAAGTGTCGGTTGACTACCTCCATCGACTGGACTAATTCCAGAGCCTTTTGTGCGTCGAGTCTCTTTTCACTGAGCAATTTTTTTCTAATTCCGGAATCACGCACTCCGACAACAAATTGGTCTCTCAGAGCTTTATTTAAAAACTCGCCAAAATTAGAAGTGTCTGCCACGTTTCTCAGTGCTTTCATATACTCAGCAGCAGATTGATTGTCTGACTGCACAGTTTTATGAAACTTTTAACGTTCAATGATTTCTGAGGGCTTGGGACGTACGTGTTGTTGAACTAGTTTCACCAAGTCCTGATACATCTGGTCCTTGGGCTTTTCAGGAGCCATCAAATCTTTCATAATAGAATAGACTTTAGATCCACAGACCGTTAGTAATATAGTGCGTCTTTTTCCTTGACCTTCTATTCCATTAGCTTCAAAGTACTGTTTCAGTCTTCCAATGTAATCTTCCCATTTCTCCGACTCCTCATATTCGGACAATTTTTCAAACACTGTGGCGTTGGCCATTTTAGTTCAAAACAAAAGTGTTCACAGCGTAGTGACCTAATTTGCAGTGTTAATTATTAACTTTCCATTAATAGTAAATTCAGTAAATCATCCTGTAATTTTCAACTCATAGTTTTATTATTTTCATGCATTTTATTTAATCCCATCCTGGTCGCCAATAATTATTCTGTATGTGGTTTCTTTGAGATTAAATAAAAAACCATGTTTTCAGCTTCATATTTCTTAAGCAACTAAACTACACGTGGATTTACAATGAGTTATACAATGCATTAAAACAAAGGCATCAGTTCCAAGAAATACGGTATATAATGACATCATAGGAAATATAGGCAATAAGTGATAAACACAGAAACCTCAAATTACAACAGGTGGTTCTGCGCAACCTATGACGTCAGTATGACGTCACTTTCTGGCCCAGAACCACTGTTTCTCCCCTACTCTGTGGCTACCAGACCTGTCTATACTGCGGTATGGTCCGCATACCAGGCGGCTCGAAGGCACGAATATACGCTGCGGTGCCAGACATGTCAAGCAGCAACAAACAACTTCATGTTCAATTCGCTGCAGATGTCGAAGTGCGCCTGTCAAGTGCAGGACATCGTCACTTTCTTTTAAGGCCGGGGAAGCAGGAGCAGCTAACAGTGAGGAGCATTGGGGCGGCCGCCACCTAATACGAAATGAGCACTATTTCTGTCATGGTGTGGGTATGTATGTGTATGCGTGCGGAGAGAGAGAGAGAGAGAGAGAGAGAGAGAGAGAGAGAGAAAGAAAGAGAGAGAGAGAGAGAGAGAGGGAGGGAGAAAAGAGACAGAGAAAAATTGCGATCTGGGTTAAAATACCTATGAGGCTTACGAAATGAACGCTAATTCTGTCGTGGTGTTGGTATGTGCGTGTGTGCGGAGAGAGAGAAAAAATTGCCATCTGGGTTAAAATACCTATGAGACTTACGAAATGAACGCCAATTCTGGTATGGTGTTGGTATGTGCGTGTGTGCGGAGAGAGAAAAAATGGCCATCTGGGTTAAAATCCCTATGAGGCTTACGAAATGAACGCCAATTCTGTTATGGTGTTTCTATGTGCGTGTGTGCGGGAGAGAAAAAAATTTAAAAAGGTTTCACGTTTTTTTTTTTTTCTTCCTCCCTCCGTCTGTTCACCCTGCTCTGTAAATAGCCATTTGGGCCAAACCCCCATGGGGGTTCTAAAACACCTTTTCCCATCCGTTCAACCTGCTCTGTAAATAGCCATCTTGGCCAAAACCCCCTTGGTGGTTTAAACCCATTTTAAAAATGGTTTTAAACCCCCCACTTTTACCCTACTATTCTCGCATTATTGTAAAAGATACATCTGAGTGTCCAAGTGACTAAAATTTATATATTAGTGACTTTGAGAAGAGTGATTCCTCTCCTTTACGAGTACTATTTTGCGCGGAATCCCCAGTGGGCCTGCGGAGTAAAAAGGTGTTATGCAGAACAGATCAAACCACCGTAGAGGTCGCCTGTTGAACAACTACGCAGTTCCGCCTTCTGGATTTTTCTGCTGATGCAGCGCGTAAATCGAACTTTATACAAATTCAAAACCTTAAGAAGTTGTTGACAAGTAATAAAATTTGTACTTGTAAGAGAAAAGTGCTGATTACGACTGTGTGTTGTACTTACGCCGCATATTGATCTTGATCGAGGAATTTGTCTGTTAGCTGCAACTTACAAGCGTAGGCGATAACAAGGGATTCAGGCATCTCAACGAATCCCAAAAGTCTTTGAAAACACCTAAAGGGCATAATTTTGGGGGGACTAAAGCCCTATTGCGTGTCTTAGATTTAGGGGGGAAAGCCTGTTTTTTTTCTTAAGAATAGTTACTAGTCAGCTCTTCCAGTGTTGCCACAGCGTCCTGCTTTTTCGCATTTTTGGAAAACGTCCTGCTTTTGAGCTAAAAAGGACAAATGTCCTGCTTTTGTCCTGCCTTTAGCAAAATTGTGAAATCTCGTCCAGATTTTGTCCTGCTGTTATAACCGAATAATTCATTATTTAGTTCAAGATTAGTCCCAGTGGACCCTTTCTATCTTCCTAGGACAGAAAGGGTCACAGTTCCTTCAATAGAAATGGCCATTGATCTCAATTTTCGAGGCTATGGATCTTTCGGCGCACGTTCAAGGACACCGAGGCTCGAACTGGCCGGCTTTTTCTTTAAAAGCACATTGAGAAGTAGCCTGGCATATTATTTTCGACCTCAGCGAAACTGCCAAACTAGAGTAAAGCGTGGTTTTACAACTGTGGATTCACTGTTGTTTTGGGCGATAATAAGGGATTCGATATCCTGATCTCAAGAAAACACATATTTTTGTCAGTAAAAAATTGTTATCTGACCATAAAACTTGTGCGCCATGATTTTATAATTGGGCCATTTATGTGATGCACCCTTTTAAAATAACGCCGTTGGCCCAAGTCGTGCGCCGAGATTTGAAAATTGACATCACTGACATTTCCTATTATAGGAACTATGACTCTTGCTGTCATAGGAAGACCGCGAGAGTCATCTAGGACTAGTTCAAGGTAAGATTTTTGGCGCCTTCGGCGCCTCTACCTAGATTTTTCGGTGTTTGTAGACTATTAGTAGGGTTGCCGGATCGTTCTGTTTTAAAAGATTTAGTCTTTATTTTCGCAGCGTTCTTTTTTTTTTTTTTTTTTTTGCCTCAAAACGTACTTGTTTTCTACAAGCGTTCTTTATGGTTCTTTTTTTTTTAGCCCTAACTTCTTTCAGAAGCAGGACTATAATGGTTGTTGAAAGTTGAGCTGTGAACCGGTTCGGAAAACTGAACCGCGATTCGAACCGGTTTTCTAACATAAAAACCGATTTTAATCGGTTTTTTTCATCGAGACATGTTATTGGCCAAAACTAAAAGAGTGATTTTATTTATCGCATTAAAAACGTGAGTTTAACTTCCAAACCAGCTGGGCTTTTGTTTTGCTATGTATACAAATCGGTATTTTTCGTAAAAATCACTAGTTGTAATTGCATTTAGTTTCTGCTTCAACTTTCAGCTAAATAATTCAGTGTTCAACAATTTCAAATTGTCCAATTCCTTTGGGAAGACATAAAAACATAGGCATCAGGGATGCAAAGCCCCCAGCCCGCGCCAACAAGTCGCAACAAATTGATTTCAGAGGTCCATAAGTTCGACATTTTTGGGTCAAACTGAAACTTGACGTTGCACATCTTCAATATATATTCTTTCACTGTGTAATGTTTCATAGCTTTTTATCAAAGCGTTGATGTCGAAATGAAGCGTACAAAGTCGCCTCTATGAACTTATGTTCGACAATGTTTGGCCGATCAAACTGAAACCTTCACGTTGCACACTTTTAATATATATATTCTTTCACTGTGTAAGGTTTCATAGCTTTATGTCAAAGCGTTCCTGTCGAAGTGATGCGTACAAAGTCGCCTGTATGAAAGTGCAACACGAAAAATTGCCTAAGCTCAGAGGGCCGTATTTTCGACAATTGGCCGATCAAACTGAAACCTTGACGTTGTTCATCTTTTGTTAACAGCCGCACGAAAGATGGTGTGTAAAATAAAACGGGAAGCAACGAAACCCGTTTTTGGCTTTGCGTTGTGTTTTGCAGATAGAATTGCCTAAAGTAAACGAATATAAATAAACAAAAAGCGAACAAAGTACAAAATAAAAAAAAAACGGAAAAAAACCGGTTTTTCTTTTTCGAACCGATTAGCTGAACCGCGAAAATAAAAACCGCGGTTTTCAGGTGAACTGGTTTAACCGCACAGCCCTAGTTGAAAGTATGTGCTAATGAACGCTTTTAAGTTGAAATATCGTATACTCTCCCAGGATTTTTTGAAATTTTGGTGGAAGGTAGGGCGCATAAGTGTCCACCTGGCTATTACTTTTTTTGGCGATTCGCCAAAAATTGGCGAAAACATTAGCGAAAAAAAAAATTTTTCGTGAAGTCTTAACTACTTCTAGGAAATTAATCTTACTGTTTTGAAAGTTTCAGATAAGTTAGCAGGCTTTACTACTACCTGGCTATTACTTTTTTTGGTGATTGGCCAATAACTGGCGAAAATTTTCTATAAAATCTTTACTAACTGCTGAAGAATAGTCTTGCCGTGTTGGAATTTAAAGTGAAGGTAGCAGGAGTTACCACCTACCTGGCTGTAACTTTTTTAGCGATTCGCCAAAAACTGTCGAATATTTTCGTATCGTCTTAACCATTTCCAGGAACGTAATCTTACTGTCTTGAAATTTTAAGTGAAGGTACCAGGCGTTACCACCTACCTGGCTATTACTTTTTTGGTGAGTGGCCAAAAATTGGTGCAGATTTTGGCGAAAAACAAAAAAAAATTACAGTAAAATCTTAACTAACTGCTGGAAAATAGTCTTACTGTGTTGACACTTTGAAAGTGAGGGTAGCCGGATTTACTGCCTACCTGGCTATTACTTTCTTGGTGATTGACCAAACATTGGCGAAGCTTGTGGCGAAAAGCAACAAAAGTGTAGTAAAATGTTAACTGCTGAAAAATAGTCTTGCTGTGTTGGAATTTAAAGTGAAGGCAGCAGGAGTTACCACCAAATATGAGCGAAAAAACAATTTTTTTTTCGCAAAATCCTGACTGTTTCAAGGAAAGTAATGTTACTGTCTTGAAATTTTAAGGGAAGGTAGCAGGCATTACTCCTTCGCTAGGCAGTACTTCTTTTGATGATTGGCCAAAAATTTTGTCGAAAACAAAATTAAGTAAAATCTTAACTAACTGCTGGGAAATAGTGTTACTGTGTAGAAATTTAAAGTAAAGGTAGCAGGAGACACTATCGAGTCAGGTGTTTATTGGTGATTCACCAAACATTGGGGAAAATTTTGGCGAAACACCAAAAATATTAGTAAAATCTTAACTAACGGCTGGAAAACAATCTTATTGTCTTCAGATTTTAAGTTAGGTCGCAGGAGTTACCACCTACCTGGCTGTACCTTTGGTGGCGGTTTGGCAAAAACATTTGCGAAAAACGAAATTTTGTCTTAAAATCTTAACTACTTCTAGGAAAGTAATCTTACTGTCTTGAAATTTTAAGAAAGAATAGCAAGCGTTTCTACCTATCTGGCTGTTACTTTTTTTTCGTGATTGGTAAAAAATTGGCGAAAGTTCTGGCAAAAAACCAACATTTTTCAGTAAAATCTTAACTAACTGCTGGAAAATAATCATACTGTCTTGAAATTTTAGATGAAGGTAGGAGGCGTTACTACCTATCTGGCTATTACTTATTTTGGCGATTCGCTAAAAAATTGGCGAAAATCCAACAAATTTTCGGTAAAATCTTGACGGTCTCCGGGAAAATAGTCCAAGTCTTGAAATTTTACATAAACTTTGCAGACCTTCCTACGTACCTGTGCTGGTCCACTTTTGGGTGATAGGCCAAAAAATTGGCGAAAATTTTGGCTAAAATCTGAAAAACAAAATTCCATAAATTCTGAACTAACCCCAGTAAAATAGTATTACCGTCTTGAAATTTTAAGTAACGGTAGTAATCAATATTACCTAACTGGCTATGAATGTTTAGTGATTGGCATAAAATCGGCGAATTTTTTGGCGAAAAACCAAAGAAATTTTTATGGTTAGCGATTTTTACTATTTTTGAAATTGTATGTAAAGTTTTAATTTTTGAACTCCAGAATTAAATGCATTTTTCCTTCATGTTCTGGCACTGCCCATACGTGGTAATATCAAGTTAAGTCAATTTTTAAACTAAAATATTGCATCCTGCTTTTGTCCTGCTTTTTTGAAAAAATCGTCCTGCTTTTGGCAGGACAGCGTCCTGCTTTTAGCTTAAAGGGGCGTGGCAACACTGCTCTTCCTTAGTCCTAGGAAGATAGAAAGGGTCCGCTGGGAGTAGCTCTTCCTTAAATGATTTCATACAGGACAAGAAACCTAAAATTAAACAGAACATCGTTATTAGTAAAAATGAAAATACATGTCTGTTCTTTAATTGTGAAAGCAGCATTTGAGCGGGCTGTGCCAGTGTTGCCACACCGTACTTTAAAAAGGATTTGTACTTTTTTTTTTCCTAAAAAACGTACTTTTTTTACCACCGTACTTTTTAATACTTTTTTTTTTTTTTTTGCATTTTCTTTTTTCTGTTCATTTTTCAAAACGCACAGTTTTAGCTGTGTTATAAGCAAAATTTGCTCGCGCCTTTGGCGCGAGTTACAAGGTTACCAGACCGTACTTTTAAAAAAGATTTATACCTTTCTTCGCCTTTAATGTGTTCTTCATTTATTTCAGGGCTTATAAGCTGTTTTTAGATACTTTTTAGCCCTCAGCCGATTTGGCTGAAGGTTGTTGCTATCGGTCTGTCGTCCGTGCCCACAGTGATTATGTTATGTGATAGATTTTCGTTACATCCGTCACTTGCGTGGTTTTTAGCCCAGGTTACGTTACACGTAAGCTGGGGTTTCCCCCATCGGTTTGCAGACGGCGTCCGTTAGTTAGTTGTTTATTCATTTCATTTTCATTTCTTGGTTTATTTCTGAAGAGAATTACAAAACAAAGTTTGCACAATTTATATATTATATAATTATAAAAAAAAGAGACAATTCAAGATTCAGATTCAGAAAGGGACAAAGCATAAGCTGAGCTTGTTTACTGCTTGTCCAATACAAAGTTTTTATGTATACGTAAACCACTTCTAAAAGGACAAAAAACTTTAAATTTCAAGTTTGCCACTCTTGTCTTGCAAACGACATATGCAGTACAACTATCAACAACTATGAGACTCTATAAATCACAATTATATCACTAGGTTATAAGGTCGTGTATGAGGAGATTAAATTAAACTTTAACTGAGATTTAAACGATTTTAAGCAGCTGATATTCTTTAAAGCATCTGGTAACGAGTTCAAGAATTTTACCCCAACCATACTGATACAGTGTTGCTTTAACGTAGTTCTAACATAACAACTTAAGAATTTTTCGTGTTGTCTTGTTTTCCGTTCATTTTGTAAATTGATATTAAAGTAACATTGTATATTTTTAGGAAGAAGGTAATATTTTGCTTTAAACATGATAACTAGTGTTTTAAATTTAACGATATCGTAAAAGGTTAACAATTTCAAAGAATGAAACAATTGTTGAGAATGCGCCAGTTTAGGTGCATTATTAATTAATCTTATAGCTCTCTTTTGTATAATGAAAATACAACTTGTGTTAGTTTTGCAGGGCTGTACCGTGAAGGGCGCGTACGCGCCGAAGATTTTGGCCATGCGCCCAACTTTTTGGCCCATTTAATATGATTATAATAATATTATGATACATTTTTTTTGGAAAAAAATCATCAAAAAATGTTTCTTGTGAATTTCAAGAGCTGCGAAACAGCCACAGGTTCTTCTGCATTTTACACATCATTATGCTTATGTATGCCTATAAGATATTACATAATTCAATCCATGGCAAGAATAGCGTCTTGTTAAGGGATCCTCTTTCAAGTGTTGTTGTGACTCAGAACCCTTATGAAGAATACGAACCACGCGCTTAAGATTTCGCCCACGCGCCTAACTTTTTGAAGCTAGGCGCGCCGGCGCGCCTAGCTTTTTTTCCTAAGGTACAGGTCTGGTTTTGTAGGTGTTACTCCAGACCTGTATACAATACATCAAAGATGGGAGAAAAAATGTACAATAAATCATGTATAGAGCATTACTCTCCAAGACAAAACTAGATTTGTACAATATGGAAATACATTTCGACAAATTACTTCTGTACTTTTTTTCCCTAAAAACGTACTTTTTTACCAACGTACTTTTTAATACTTTTTTTTTTTTTTTTTTGGTTTTTCCTTTTTTTGTTCATTTTTCAAAACGCACAGTTTTAGCTGTGTTATAAGCAAAATTTGCTCGCGCCTTTGGCGCGAGTTACAAGGTTACCAGACCGTACTTTTGAAAAAGATTTATACCTTTCTTCGCCTTTAATGTGTTTTTCATTTATTTCAAGGCTTATAAGCTGTTTTTAGATACTTTTTAGCCCTCAGCCGATTTGGCTGAAGGTTGTTGCTATCGGTCTGTCGTCCGTGCCCACAGTGATTATGTTATGTGATAGATTTTCGTTACATCCGTCACTTGCGAGGTTTTTAGCCCAGGTTACGATGCCTCTTATACCATCATAGCTGAGTTTTTTGAGAAGACAATGATTTATCGTGTCAAACGCCTTTTTTAGATCTATGAATACCCCTATTGTTGCATGCTTTTTATCTATTGCGCTCGTTAATTCTTCAAGTAACTGTATTAAAGCTAAGGATGTTGAACGGCAATTTCGGAATCCATATTGACTTTCACTTAATAGATAGTTACTTTCTACAAATTTATTTAGACGATTTTCGAACAATTTTTCCAGGACTTTTGAGAACTGGGGCAGAAGTGACACGGGTCTATAGTTTATTTAGTACAATTTCGTTTCAAAATGCATCTCCTCCTACAATTTAGCTCCGAGTAGCTATGACTTGTATAACATCGTATATCTCTCTCTCAGAGCTACGAAGCCTTCCATTGCTCCACTCTTAGGGGTCAATTTCATATGTTCTGAGGCACGAATCCTGCATACCAGCCCCTGTTTACATTCTGGCCTTTAAATGTCACGTTTCCAAAGTCAAGGGACCGAAAATTTAAATAAACGGATTGTAGTTTATTTGTAAAATATATACTAAAATAGTTGATAGATGCAGAATTATGTATAAATTTATTTTTTACGTTCTCTTTGAAGTATCACTTTAAAAGTTTTTTAGTGAATAATTGCAAAAATTATTATTACTTTTTCACGTAATAAAGTATGCTTCCTGTATACAAACAAATGTCAATTATTGCGGGAGATTTGGGGTTATTTCCGTATTATTTTCTTTTAAAGAAAGCGTAACACAGGAGTTGTATATGATTACCCTTGTACTTTGAGGGCCTTTAGCAAATGCCAATAAAAACTTGTGGGTCGTTGAATCTCGCATAAAGTAGCCACAAGGATGCCTCAAAGCGAGCGCAGTTGACTTGCTTATCGTTATATAGCGAGGCTTTGAAGCGGTGCCTGGAAACGTTTCAGTGCACCGCTTCTTGGAGCTACCTACAATTTTGAAATTCCCCAAAAATAGAAATAAAGTCCGATCCACTAAAAAAGCGTAATCCGTATGTACGACCCATCTAGAATGCCTCAGACCAAAAATGAATGAAATCGGATGAAAACTACCATAGGAAGGGCATTTTGAAGTTTTTTTCCTTCAAAAGTTCCCCCCCCCCCAAAAAAAAAAAAAAAATACAAAAATAGCCCGATCGACTGAAAAAGCATAAGCCTTATGCATAACCCACTTAGGATGTCTCGTACCAAAAATAAATGAAATCGGATAGAAACTTAGGAGGAATTGCATTTTGAAGTTTTTTCTTCATAAATTCTCCAAAAAATACAAAAATTGTCTGTATGCACGACCCCTTAGGGGTGCCTCATACCAAAAATGAACGACATCGGATCAAAAATGCTTTCTTGTCCTTATGTGTGTCGGGAGTTTTCTGCGCCATATTACGATAATCACTCAAAATAAAACCACTCAAATTGTAACGCGGCTGACGTTAACTGAAGTTTCCACTCATCGGTTACAGCATTACTTTGACACCTAAAGGCTGATTTTTTTGATTTTTTTTTTTTTTCAAAACAAAGTCATGACTTGTGCAACAGATCACGTTACAACTTGAAAATCTGTATCTTGAATAAAGTTTTTCATCGTCATAATAATCAATTGGGTCTGTGCGGTCCCGAAAATTCCTTTGTCTTCGCAAAGATCGCTCTGTTTCTTCAATTATGTCTAAAACATTCATTTTCCAAACCTTTCCAAGGGTCTTAACACAGGTCCAAGGGTCTTCTACATTTCCATTGTTAAATCCCCACTTAACATCGGTTTTAACAGCTGTGACAAAAACTTAACATTGGTGTTACAGTTAACATAGGTTTATCGATGTTAAAACCTATGTTAAAGTTTAATGCATATGGGCCCAGAACGACAAATGCCGGTTGGTCTAAGCATTCTCTATTATCGCCCACTGTTTGTGCATTTGGCAATGTCATACATACATATTTTAAAACATTATATGTATATGTATTCTTAAAATATCGCTGAATTACTTTGCATTATAAGAAATACGAAAAACATCTGATGAAAGTCAGTTAAACATATCTTAATAGACTGTACCGATTTCCGAGACGCCCGCTCAGGTCGTTTCAGAGCTGACTCCTTGAGGCAGCTCTTTGATGAAGTAGAACCTAGCAAATTTATACAATTTTTAAAAGAAATCAACCTGTATCAGTATTTCTAGTCGTTGTTTACTTTATGATTTTAGAATGTACATGGTTTTAGCTTACTTTGATTTTAACTTGTAGCATTGTCTTCTAGTCACTGATTACTGCCATGTTCTGACACAATGTAACCCGCTAAGGGTCGGTCGTGTCGTTAAACAAATCATTTAACTAACTAACTAAGTATGAAAACAGACGACTCAAATTAAATACAAACCTGCAAGCAACAGCAGTTCGTGTTACAATGAAGAAAACTTTTTCAATTTGTAACATATACCTACTACCACCCTCCAAACCTCAACCGGAAGAACTCAACGACTTAATTTGCCAAATACCAAAACCTATTCTGTTTTTAGGCGATTTCAATGCGCATAGCGACCTATGGAGTAATACAAGCACCGACCACAAAGGTAAACTAATTGAAAACCTACTAAATTTCCACAATATCTCACTTTACAATGATAAATCTCCTACATACCTATATCCTGGCACTGGTTCAAAAACCTCTATCAACCTTACAATGGCATCTAGTAATTTGTTTTTAGATTTTGATTGGGAAGTCTCGGACGACACTTATGGCAGAGACCACTTCCCCATTTTATTAAAACCACTAGATCCACAGCAACAAAAAGGAATACCAAAGTGGAAATTCCACAAAGCAAATTGGTCACTGTTCCAGGAACTCTGCAAAAAGGCCATTAAAATCAACCAGTTTACACACGACGACGACCCGATTTTATTTTTTACGGCTCTAATCCAGGCAATCATAGAAAAAAACCATACCTAAAACTTCCGGAAATCCTAAAAAACAACAAAAACCTTGGTTTAACGACGATTGCAAAAACGCAATAGCCGTGCGGAAAACAGCTCTGCGCCAATTTTACATCAGCCCGGACAATAATACCAAACTTGATTACAAAAGGCTACGTGCCGAAGCATGCAGAACCATCAAAGCAAGCAAAAAGCTAACCTGGACGGAATATATCTCCAAACTGAACAAAAACAATTCAACCAAAAAAGTATGGGAGATAATTCGAAAAATATCTGGTAAAAACATCTCAAAACCCGTAAACCATCTCACTACAAACAACCAAACTGTCGCAAAACCCGATGGAATAGCAAATACCTTTGGTAGAACCTTTCAGTTCAACTCTTCATCTGAAAATTACTCTCTTGCGTTCGATCAAATAAAAGAAATTAAAGAACAGATACCAACAGACTTTCCCTCAAATAATTTGGAAGAATACAATAGCACCTTTACCCCAGCTGAGTTGAAAGAAGCTATACATGACTCAGCTGCCGGACCAGACGACCTGCACCACCAGGTTCTAAAACACCTACCTGAGGAAACCCTTGAAGTCCTCCTAGAACTACTCAACCAAGTTTGGACTACAGGACACTTTCCTAAAATATGGAAAGAAGCCACCATCATACCAATTCCAAAACCCAATAAGGATTCTACTAATCCCCAAAATTACCGCCCAATATCTCTGACAAGTTCATTGTGCAAAACACTAGACCGAATGATAGCCGCAAGACTAATTTGGTATTTAGAGGAAAATCATCTGCTTACTGACATCCAATGCGGCTTCAGAATAGAAAGAAGTACCATAGATCACCTGGTTAGACTCGAATCATTTATTGGAGAAGGTTTTATCAATAACGAACATGATGGGCGGTTCCATTTTCGGACTATTTTGAGCAAGAAGAGGGCTACCCTCAAGGCTGTATTCTATCAATTCTGTTGTTTCTAATCAAAATCAATAGTATCAAAGCCGCTACTAAACCGGGAATAGACAGCTCACTCTTTGTAGACGACGTTGCAATGTCTGCGAGGGGTAAGAATATGAAACTCATCGAGCGCTGCCTCCAGCAAAATATAAACTCTTCAAAAATGGGCTGACCAAAATGGTTTCAAGTTTTCGCAAACCAAAACAGTCTGCATGCACTTTTGCAACAAGCGAAAGTCACACGACGACCCTGTTTTATACTTATCAAACACTCAGATACCTGTAGTATAGGATAACAAATTCCTTGGTTTAATTCTGGACTCGAAGCTAAACTTTATCCCCAACATAAAAGACGTGAAGAGGAAATGTCAAAAGGCTCTCAACCTGCTACGAGTCGTCTCCGCCGAAGACTGGGGAGCAGATACCAGTACTAAATTAAAACTATAGATCATTAATAAGATCTAGAATAGATTATGGTAGCATCGTCTACGGATCAGCAAGGCCTTCGTACTTAAAGATGTTGAACCCAATACAAAACCAAGGCCTTCGCCTCTGCCTTAACGCTTTCAGAACATCACCTGCGGAAAGCCCTCAGGTTGAATCAAATGAACAACCATTAGATACAGAGCGGTTTTAGAAAACAAAGAAATACCCTGGATCACCTTGTAAGACTAGAAACGTTTATAAGAGAAGCCTTTATCAATAACGAACATGTCGTTTCGGTTTTCTTTGACTTGGAAAAGGCCTATGACACAGCATGGAAACATGGAGTACTACAAGACCTCTTTGACTTGGGGCTGCGAGGCCGCCTACCTGAATTTATTAAAGCCTTTCTAGAAGACCGACGTTTTCGGGTCCGCCTTGGGGCCGTGTTCTCAGACTACTTCGAACAAGAGGAAGGCTTCCCCCAGGGATCCATCCTTTCCGTTCTTCTGTTCCTGATAAAAATAAATAGCATCCGACATAACATAAAACAGGGGATAGACAGCTCACTCTTTGTTGACGATTTCGCAATATCTTGCAGAGGCAAGAACATGAATCTAATACAGCGACGCTTACAGCAGAACATACGCTCACTTCAAACATGGGCTAACCAAAACGGTTTTAAATTTTCACAAACTAAAACAGTCTGCATGCACTTCTGCAATAAACGCAAACAACACGACGATCCCGTTCTATACATTTCTGGCATTCAAATACCTGTTGTTAAAGAAAACAAATTTCTGGGTTTACTGTTCGACTCCAAGCTAAGCTTTATCCCACACATCAAAGAACTCAAACCAAAATGCCAAAAAGCACTCAATCTCCTAAGAGTAATATCGGCCCATGATTGGGGCGCTGATCGGGATACAAAGCTTATGCTTTACCGAGCCTTGATACGGTCTAGATTAGACTATGGCAGCATTGTCTATGGATCAGCAAGACCTTCATACCTAAAAATGCTAGACCCGATACAAAACCAAGGTTTACGACTGTGTCTAAATGCTTTTAGAACATCACCAGCAGAAAGCCTCCATGTGGAGGCCAATGAGCAGCCGCTTAACATTCGTCGAGTTAAACTCGCTATGCAGTACACAACAAAGCTTTATGCAAATAAGAAGAATCCCACGTATAACTCAGTCTTTAGATCAGATTTTTCCCGCTTCCATGAAAGAGGTCCCACCGTAATACCTCCATTTGGAGCGAGAGTTCAGCCTCACCTCGATAATGCTGACATCACCATAGAATCAATTGCAAAATACAGAGTACCAAAACTACCACAGTGGAAACTCACCAAACCTGTGGTTCTAAAGAACCTCACGGTCTATGCAAAGGAAACAACTAGCCCCTTTCTATTTCGATCAAACTTCGCAGAGCTCAAGGAAGAATTTAAAGACTACCATTTCGTCTACACGGACGGCTCAAAGCTCGACAATAAATCGGCTGCTTCCGTTGTAACTGAAAATAACACTTTGAAAACAAGACTTCCAAATGGTTCCTCTATTTTCTCAGCCGAAATTAAAGCTCTACATCTCGCTATCCAGATAGTGAAGATCAGCCGATACAAAAATTTTATGTTATGCGTGGACTCTATGTCCGTCCTGCAATCAATTGAAAACCTACAAATATCAAACCCACTTATCCTTGACCTTCTGGAAAGATATGACGATGCCACCAAAGCTGGCAAAGACATAGTGTTCTGCTGGGTTCCAAGCCACGTGGGTATCCGAGGAAACGAGATAGCCGACAAAGCTGCAAAAGAGGCTCTAAATGATAATTGTATCGATATGCTCATACCAGCCTCCGATTTTAAATATCACATCACAAGATACACAAATAGATTGTGGCAAGAAAGATGGAACAAACAAAGAAACAACAAGCTGTATCAAATAAACCCCTTAGTCGGACAAAAACCCTCGCAACTTAACAGTGTGCGAGATGAAATGGTTTACCATAGAGCCAGAATAGGACATACATATATCACCCACAAACATCTTCTGAGAGGCGAGCCGGCACCCGACTGTGTCGGTTGTCAGGAACCTTACTCCGTTAAACATATTTTAATAGACTGTACCGATTTCCAAGACGCCCGCTCACGTCATTTCAGAGCTGACTCCTTGAGACAGCTCTTTGATGAAATAGAACCGAGCAAATTTATACAATTCTTAAAAGAAATTAACCTGTATCAGTATTTCTAGTCGTTTTCTACTTTATGATTTTAGAATATACATTTTTTATCTTACCTTGATTTTAACTTGTTCCATTTCTTCTAGTCACTGATTACTGACATGTTCTGACACAATGTAACCCGCTAAGGGTCGGTCGTGTCGTTAAACAAATCATTTAACTAACTAACTAACCATTAGATATCCAACGAATCAAACTTTCAATGCAATATGCAATTAAACTATACGCAAATAAAGAAAACCCCACCCGTAAGGCAGTGTTCGAAAAAGACCATTCAGAAATCTTAAGCACACGCCCTAGGGTTATCGTACCCTTTGGTACTAGAATCCGTAACCACCTTAATAAAGCTGGAATCAAAGTTGAGCAAATTGCAAACTTGAAAGTTTCAAAATACCCAACATGGAAAATACAAAGGCAAACCATAAACAAAACTCTGACAAACTTTTCCAAAGACACAACAAATGCTGAAGAGTTCAAAGTTAGGTTTGCTGAGATAAAGGAAACCTACCCTCACCATCATTTCATATACAGGGAAGGATCTTAACTCGATAACCAAGTTGCTGCCTCAATAGTTACAAAATCAAATACCCTGAAAACAAGATTACCAATCGGCTCCTCCATCTTTTCCGCGGAGGTTCGGGCACTTCAACTAACCATGGAAATTATCAAGATTAGAAGGTACAAAAAATTTGTTATCTGTGTCGATTCCTTATCGGTTTTACAATCACTAGAAAATCTACATGTGCCGAACACGATGATTTTAGACCCAATACAACATTATGAAAGGGCAATCAAACAAGACAAATCCGTAGTGTTTTGCTGGGTGCCAAGCCACGTAGGCATATCGGGTAATGAAACTGCGGACCAAGCAGCAAAAGAGGCTCTAAACTACAACATATCCGACCTTCTCATACCATATTCCGACTTAAACCCCATATCTCAAGTTATGTAAAAAACCTTTTTCTCAACAAAAGTGGAACGAACAAATAAATAACAAACTCCTTCAAATCCAACCAACAGTTGGACAGAAGCAGCTAGCTCTTGATAATATTCGCGACAAAACGGTTATGCTTAGAGCTCGAATCGGGCATACATACGTCACACACGGATATCTTCTGAGAGGCGAAGCGCCTCCAGAATGTATTGGTTGTCAAGAACGTCTGACTGTAAAACATATTCTACTCAATTGTCTAGATTTTCATAACATTCGTTCACGCTTCTACAGTGTGAATTCCATGAAAAACCTTTTTACAAAGGTAGCACCAAGTAAAATTGTTTCTTTTCTGAAAGAAATACACTTGTACAGTAAGTTTTAAATTGAATTTAGTTGGTTTTAGATTATACACTACTTGTTATGTCTATTTTAATTGATTTTAGTTTCAACTGCGTCTTCCTATAGCAACAGAACCGACACAATATGACCCTAACGGGTTGCCGGTGTCGTTAAACAAATCAGTCAATCAAAACCATAGAGTCAGTGGCAACATACAGAGTACCAAAAGTACCACAGTGGAAACTCACCAAACCTGTGGTACTAAGGAACTTTTCGGTCTATGCAAAGGAAACCACTAGCCCCTTTCTATTTCGATCAAACTTTGCAGGCAAAAGTATGAATTTAATACAGCGTCGTCTGCAGCAGAGTATTTATTCTCTCCAGGTTTGCTCGAATAAGAATGGTTTTAAATTCTCACAAACCAAAACGGTTTGTATGCACTTTTGTAAAAAAAAAACGAAAACAACACGACGATCCAGTTTTACACATCTGTAACGTGCAAATCCCTGTTGTCAAGGAGAACAAATTTTAAGTTTAATTTTTGATAACCAACTTAGTTTTATCCCACATATCAAACAGCTCCGAAGAAAGTGTCAGAAGGCCTTAAATTTACTGAGAGTCATCTCCTGTCACGATTGGGGAGCAGATCGTGATACTAAACTCCTGTTGTATAGAGCTCTCATTAGATCGCGACTGGACTATGGCAGTATAGTTTATGGTTCAACTAGACCATCGTATCTCAAGATGAACAACCTCGCAATATACGGCGGTTAAAACTTGCCATGCAGTATTGTATAAAACTTTACGCCAATAGAAATAACCCTGCTCATCAGATTGTTTTCGGATCACATTATGCGGATAGAGGTACCAATGCTATCCCTCCCCCCCCCCCCCCCCTTTGGAACTAGGATTATACCACACCTGCAAGAAGCAGATATAATCGTTTAATCTGTTGCAAATTACAGAATACCCAACCAACACACCCCCCCCCCTCCCCTCCCCTGGAAGTTAACGAAACCTGTGGTCTTGAAGACTCTTTCTGAGTCCACAAAAGAACGAACTAATCCGTGTGTATTTCAGTCAAAATTTGCAGAATTAAAGGATAATTATAACGACTATCATTTCATGTATACCGATGGCTGCAAACTTGAGGACAAGGCTGCAGCAGCTATTGTCACAGAAAATAATACATTGAAAACCAGGCTCCCTGATGGGTCTTCTGTTTTCTCTGCAGAAGTTAGAGCCCTGCAGCTAGCTATGCAAATTGTCAAGATAAGCCGTTACAAAAAATTCATATTGTGCGTGGACTCCAACCCAATAATTTTGGATTTGATAGAAAAACACGACGAAGTGGTAAGAGCTGGCAAAGAGATAATATATTGTTGGGTGCCGAGCCACGTTGGAATCCCGGACAAAGATGCCAAACCAAGATTGCTCAGATTCCCTTATACCGTCATCAGATTTTAAGTGCCATATTTCTAGATATGTCAAAAATCTATGGCAACAACATTGGGGTAAGCAAACCAACAACAAGCTATACCAAATTACCCCTGTGGTAGGGCGCAAATTGCCCTCCCTAAATGGCCTTCGCGACGATATGATAATTCACAGATTAAGAATAGGACATTCTTACACTACTCACAAACACCTCTTAAGAGGTGAACCACAATCCGAATGTATGAGTTTGTTAACAAACTCAAGGCTACATTTTTTGAAACAATTGGGAAAATGTTGTACATATAGGTGGTATGGGTGGTAACAAGAATTAGCATTGTAAATGAGCCGTGTTGGCCCATTGACATTGGCCCAGCTAGAATTTTAAAATTCACGAATATGATACGAAGGGTTGTAGTCCAACCTAACAAAATCAAATACAGGGATTGTACCCCGGCGGCGGACATAGTCAGTTTCACTGACAAACTTGTTTCTTTTCAAATTTACACTGTATTTACACTTGCACTGTGCAACAATACAAGTATAAAGTAGTGTAAAAATGCATTCCAAGATGGGTAAAGATTAAAAATAATTTTGGGTCTGTACAGTTTGGGTATATATATATAATTTGTTTAAAATGCAGTACCTTGTTGATACAAATCACAAAAACAAAATAAACAAATCACGACAATTCATTTATATTTAACGTTTTCTTCAGTAAATGTTGAACTAAGAACAACATGAAGTGCTTTCTGTCTTCGAAACTGTTAACTCACAATATTAACTGGCTATTACTTTTAGTATGCTAAAATAGTATAGCTTAGATTTCAAGATCTCCCTGGCAACTTCGTAAAAAAGTCGACTATTGTTTGTGGCGTAGTTTGACCGGCACGATTTCTACTGAGAATGTTCAGGACATCATTGCCTTGTCAATCGCGTGATCTGCATTTTCGCACATTCCCAGTGTCTTTCGTGCAACATAGAGATGGCTTTTGGGTAGTTTTGTTTGAGGAAGATGCTTTGGTATTGTTTGCAGGCAACCCGTGACGCGAGAGCGCGGCGACTAGTCCTTAAGGATTAGTAAAGTAAGACGTGTCAATAGAACCCCACAGCATGCGCTGTTGACTTTCACGCTTTCAAAAAAAAAAAACTAATTTTATTCAAGTCAATGGGAAAAAAGTTGGGACCAGCCAATTTGTTCGTTATAACCGATACTTCGTTATAACAGATTTCGTTATAAATGGGGCCGCTGTATATAATATACCCAATTTATTTGATGTTATTTGCGGGGAGGGGGGGGGGTGGCAGGTGCTAGTGTTCAAGAGTTTGGACCCTGCTTTTATTTTTTCAGAATCATGGAAAAATCTTACGAAGCTGCTCTTCATGCAAAATCAGACCTGCTGAGGGAATCGTTGGTCATCTCTCCACCATTCCTGTCAGTTCTGAGGGACCACTTAATGCTTTCTGAAAGCCAGCTCGAGAAATTAAAGGTAAACAAGCCATCGTCGAAGGCGCAGACCCCAACTGGACACAAGTCACCATTTGGCAATTTTTGACCAATTTGAAAAATAATACAACATTGCACAACTTCAATATATATATTTTCACTGTGCAAGGTTGCATATGTCTAGGTGGATAGTTTCGGACAACTCTCGTGTAAAGCACCCAAGTCTTACATTGCAGTTATCTCAAATTTTGACAAGTCGCCATTTTGACAATTTTTCACCGATTTGAAAAATAACACGACGTTGCACAACTTCAATATATATATTTTCACTGTGCAAGGTTGCATATGTCTAGGATAAATAGTTTCGGACAACTCTCGTGTAAAGCACCCAAGTCTTACATTGCAGTTATCTCAAATTTTGACAAGTCGCCATTTTGACAATTTTTTACCGATTTGAAAAATAACACGACGTTGCACAACTTCAATATATATATTTTCATTGTGCAAGGTTGCATATGCCTAGGGTAACTAGTTTCGGAGAACTTGCGTGGAAACAAAACAGCATCAAAAGTGTGACACAACAGACGGACAGAGGGCAATCCTTATGACCCCCACCCCCACCCCCCCCCCCCCGGGGGCTCGCCCAGTTGGGGTCTAAAAAGCTGAGTCATTATCCAGATTTTGTGTCTGAGATTTCAAGATTAAAGGGAAATGCGGGTATCTCTGCACCATCTGGGGACCGAAATGCGCATTACATTGAATATCGCTGAGTTTGAATCCATGTTTACACAGTATAAATAACTACTAAATCCGTCTAGATCGAAAAATTCTTTTCAAAGACAAATAGGGTCGTGTCCAGAAATGGTTTGTATTGATATTTTGTTCCTAGAAGGGCCTGTGTTGATGTTTTTGTCAAAAAGATTGTATAATTCTCTTATGGATACGGTGACATATATGTTTTATTTGCTTAAAACATTTCGTATGACATGTTCTTCAAACAGGGAAAAAATGAGGCAATTGTCAATTGTGATTATGTGTGATTTTTTCATTTTGATTGAAATTTTTGGGTTTTTCCAATGGTTTCTATAGTAAAAGTACGCGACCTTTCAGTGCCTTTATTTCTCTTATGACATCGGTGACCCCCCTTTTTCTTTTCAATTTTTGAATGTATACGCTCAAAGCATTAAACTGTGGAAGTATGAAGGAAATGTCAATTGTAGGTGAGATACCCGCATTTCCCTTTAACTGGTGCCATGCAGGTTGTGTCCAGTCGACCATGTCCATATATAATTGCTTAAATCGAGAGGCGTGTAAGAAATCGCTTTGCACACTTTTCAAGCTTAGCGGCGCTATAATTTGTCGGACTTCTAGAAATGTAGCCAAGGGGAAGGGGGGTGCTATCATTTTTGCCACCAAGCATAAGGAACACCATTTGCAATAGGAGAAAATGTCGTTCTCTGCAATCACCATTTAAATATGCCCTGAGCTTGTAGCGTTAATCTAACAAGTCTAACTTGATCAACCATATCTCTGCTGGGGCACAATGTCTTTGGACAGTCTTGTCAGTGCATATAGAAAATGCTCGTTCGCGCTATTGAACAAAAACATAACTACACAAAAAGTAAAATATGTTCGTATTACTTTCTTAAGCGATAGCATGTCTCACGACGTACGATAAACTGTTATCACGTAATCAATTATGTAACTATTGTCACGTAATCAGTGACGTAACTGTTGTCATGTAATCAGCCATGTAACTTATCTCATAATCAGCAATGTTACTGTTATCATGTAATCAATGATGTTACTGCTATCACGAAATCAGTGATGTAACTGTTATCACGTAATCAGTGATGTAACTTCCATTACGTAATCAGCGATGTAACTGCTATTACGTAATCAGTGATGTAACTGTTGTTAAGTAAGCAGCCATGTAACTATTATCCATGATCAGCGATGTGACTGTTATCACGTAATCAATGATGCAACTGCTGTCACGTAATCAGCGATTTATAAGTCGTGACCTTTTTGTAAATCTATGATGTACCGTTTTCGGACAGAATATGACGGCAGAAGAAGTTTTCTTAAAGCTGAAGGCAATGATTACAAGTCAAGGCCCGGTGGGATATGACACCCTCAAGACGGCCCTGCTTGTATCGAATCAGGTACGTCAGGACCATCGTAGGGCTTTGGCAGCGTCCGGATTTTTATTGCTTTGGCGACTAATTTGAAGTAAGAGGAGTAGCTCGTCACCAAGAAATTCTTCCATTGGCTGAATCACATCCAAACTAATTAACAGGGGATTCACTCCACGACACCCCTGGGCTACACTTAATAATATCATCTGATTGTTAAACGCGGCCTGCTACACAAGAAAAACAATGTAATTTAGAGTTTCGCGAGAAAAATTAATATCGGTGCACAAAAGAATTTTCACCTCTGCCACCCTTCCTCGGTCTCGGTAGAAGCATCGTATATAATCAGTGGTTGCTTTGCTGTGTTTGTTTTTAGAGTAAGCGCAATATAAATGTATTGCAATAATAATAATAATTTGTTTTTTCAAGACGGACATAGCTGATGAGCTTGAAGAAGAGGAATCACGCCTTGGTATTGAGAAAATTAACGCAAATTTATTCCAAAATGGCGGCGGCTGCGATGACAAGCCTATTGGTAATGCAGTAAACCCTGATGATTCTACTTGAATTGTAGAAATTGGTTGATTCATGCACAGTTCTGTTTATTTGAGAAATAATTAGTGTTATACGGGTTGTGTACGTGTCATGTGTACTGCAAAAATGCTGCTGTTTTTTTTTTTTTTTTGTTTGTTTGTTTGTTTGTTTTTTTTGTTTTTTTTTGGCAGCGTTGAAATCAATTAAAATGTGTGTCAAATGCAACCTAAGGATGTAAGATTGTGTTAGAAATGTGTTCTTTCGACGTGCATTTTTTTTATCTGCTACTCAGGCAACACGTGGATTGACGTACAACGGGTCACCGACACCCACTTACAGCAGTACTGGCGCGAACTAGACAAGGACACCGCGGTGAGTATTTTCCTTATATCAAGGGATATGGGATGATGGAGGGGAGAACGTGTGGCCTAAACTCTGTTATAACTTGTTATACTGTTATAACTTGTAGCTTGTTGGAGGAAATGTTGGGGAAGGAACATCTTGCGAATTCTGTGTATCTAAGATTCGCAACCATAGAGTTTCTCTAGCCGAAATATATTTCCATATTTAGCCATATGTTGTGATTACGTGAATGGGTGTTATTGTTCATTGTCTCTTCACGCGATCCTGGGTATGCACTTCATTGGAACATTTGCCTAACTGCATTTTACAGACGGTGTATGCTGTCAATCACTCACCCAGGGGAAGATTTGTGATCTTTAACAACGAATATTTCTGGGACAAGGAAAAGAATAGAGGAGGTTCGATGCGTGATGTAGAAAATCTTTTCCGCCTAGCAACACAGCTTGAGTTCAGTCCTTTTGACATGGTAAAGCACAATCTGACAGGACAGGTAAGCTACCGAGAAGGCGGTATTAGGAGGTTGTAGTGGTGGGGGGGGGGGGGGTGGGGGGGGCGGGGGCAATCTGACAGGACAGGTAAGCTACCGAGAAGGCGGTATTAGGAGGTTGTAGTGGGGGGGGGGGAGCGGGGGCAATCTGACAGGACAGGTAAGCTACCGAGAAGGCGGTATTAGGAGGTTGTAGTGGGGGGGGGGGGGAGCGGGGGCAATCTGACAGGACAGGTAAGCTACCGCGAAGACGGAATTAGCAGGTTGTAGTGGTGGGGGGGGGGGGGGGGGGGCGGGGGCAATCTGACAGGACAGGTAAGCTACCGAGACGCGGTATTAGGAGGTTGTTTTGGTGGGGGGCGGGGGCAATCTGACAGGACAGGTAAGCTACCGCGAAGACGGAATTAGCAGGTTGTAGTGGCATGGGGATGGGTGAGGGGCGATGGTAATCTGGCGGCCCAGGTAAGCTACTGACAGCAAGGAATGGGGAAATCGGAGCGGTAACATTGTGAGATTTTGTCGGTCTTCAGAGTCCTGCGAACAGAGCTCCTAGTCAAATCGAACGATGCCTGGTTCGTGGCAACTTTTACCCACTACCGTTACTGTTACATAAAATAAAAGAAAATAAAATCTGGTATTTAGACCATAACGTAGCTGGTTGTGCGAGAGCTGATTGTGACTTGGAAAAAGAGGTCTCCAGGCAACTGACATTTGCATTGCTCTTTCAGTTCTTGATTTCTAGTTGGCGTATATTATAATACAATGCATAATATCAGGGTTGAGACTTCGTAAAATATTTTGGTCGCCCGACACGAAAGTTAGGGCGCGCAATTTTTGCAAAATTTGTCCAGCCCGCCTCACATGAAAAAACAACAACAAACTGGTGTTTAAAATAATCAACAGTATATACCTGAAAAAAAGTTAGTCGCCACTCGGGCGACAAACTCGAAAAAGTTGGTCGCCCGAGCCAAAAGTTGGTCGATTTGAGATTACAAATCTCAACCCTGTAATACTATGATATTACTGGTGATTCTTGTTACTTAACTTCACTCATTTATATTAAATGCTATAATAATAATATGATGCATATTTTTGGTCTCAATTGTTCATAATGATATATTCTTGAATATTCTGTTGTCGGCAGGAAATGGTAGATCAGCTGGAGGAAATGAGTCAGTGGGATTTCTCCGGGGATGACGCTCTTATTGTTGCCGTTCTGTCCCACGGCGCAAGAGGTTAGTTGTGTTCTCCCAAAGAGGGGAGGGAGGGGAACGCCATTTGCGGTTCACGGTCATGTTTTCAGCCTCCAACGAGGGCTTTAGGCCACTGAAAGCAGTGCTGCCACTGGATAGTTTATTTAAAGTATGATACTTTATTTCGAGGAAAGTCCGAAATGATACTTTATTGATACTTTATTAATCCCCCGCCGCCGCGTAGCGCGAAGGATTCGAGTCCGTCCGTCCGTCGATACTTTTTTTGTCGACGCAACATCTCCGAAACTCACTGAACCGATGCAATTGTTCCTTGCACATGCAAAGACTATGTGGTGGAGCTGTGCAACTAAGGCTTGTTTGGAGATTTTCGCAAAAGTTGGGAAAATGGGAAAACTATGAAAATACAGCACAGTTGACCTCTTCAGTGGGTGTTTGTCATATTGGAAGCCTGTGATTGCGCGCCTGCGGGGGACTTAGTTTTACTGACATACTTCTTTGGATGTTGATACTTTTTTTAAAATTTTTTTTAGGCCTATGCCTATTTTTTTATTAATTTCTGATAATGCCCCTTGAAAATTATATATATATATATAATCGTATATATGTTTATATTTTTAATTTTTTATTGAAAGCGAATGGGAACTAGTTAAATGTATTATTGCTTTAAAACACATGCAACGATTTTGTCGCATTCTTTTGTGGCATCGAAAAATTTGTACACCTGGGTAACCAAGTTTCTTATTTTGACCTTTGAAAGCTGCCGAATTTGGGCATACATCCTTTATGTTTGTCAAATTAACGTTCCCATTAGCATATTATATTATTGTTCACATATTTTATTTTCACCAGAAGTCCTTTATTAACCCAGTCGACTTTGTTGGACTGGGTTAGTCGTATCAGTATAGGGGGCTTGAATGTATGCGCATATGTTAAACTTTTTCTTTAAAATGCTACTCCTCCTACAGTTTTACTCCAATCGTTTTGATAGTGCGCAGGAATGTTCCCTGGGTGGTCCCCCCACCTGGCTGTTACTTTTTTTTTTTGACGATTGACGAAAAACTGACAAATGGCGGTACCTTTTGTGCCCGTTTTGACCTATTTTTAAAATGCTTCTCCTCCTACAGTTTTGCACCAATCGTTTAGATGTTACGCAGGGATGGTCCCCAAGAGTTCGTCTACCAGGCTATTTTTTTTTTTCGCGGTTCCCAAAAACTCCCGAAATGACGGAACTTTGAAATTTGCAAAAACTGGAATAAATGGTAGTAAATAACTGTATTGTCAGACCATTCATTTCTCTCAGTCTTTTTCAAATAGATATAAAGTTTTAATCGAAAGTTTCTAAGGTGCTTCTCCACCTGGAGATTGCTTTTTCTTCGCAAATGACAAAAAATGCCGAAATGGTGGAATTTAAAAATGTTTTGTAAAATGGTGTAATTGTCGGTAAATACGTGAATCGTCAAAACCCAACCTCTCCAATGTCCCTTTTTGGGTAGCTTCCAAATTCGAATTAAATGCATTTTACATACTTCATTTTTTGGCCTTGCAGTCTTCGTTTCAGAGTTTTTCTCTCTTTCCTTGTTTGGTAACTCGGCTGGGTCATGTCCTTGGACATGCTTGTTTTCAGATATTTTCAGATATTTTTTCGTCATTTTTAACCAATTTGTTTATACTTTATTTATACTTTTTTTGTCCATAAAATAATACTGTACTGATACTTTATTTCAGTTCTTGAGGTACTTTATTTACACCCCTTTTATACTTTATTTTTGACATTTTGGAGTGGCAGCACTGAGAAGGAGACTCCAGGTTTATCTATCTATCTGTCTGGCTTTTCCTGCCACCCTGATAATTCGTTTTCCTGCGATATTTTTATATATAGATGACCTACACTAGTGGGTAGGTGCATGTAGATGGTGTTTTGACCTGGCCCAATTTCAGGGTCACAATGGCCGCCATGTTGGATTGGCACTTCCAGTTTGGGAGTGCTGTCTACTAGGGGTGTGACGGTTCGTACCGTAACCGAAACCGACCGCGGTTCTTCGGTTCGGTTCGGTTAAAAAACCGAAAGAGAAAAACCGCGGTATTTTCGGTTTTTTTGGCAGTTTAATTTTTTCACTGATAGTAGAAGCGATAAAATAAAATATTGCTTCGCGCTTTTTTAAAAAGAAAAATATGTAAATTTTGAAAATTATCACTCGACATTTTAATGTGAACTGTTCCCTCAGCGACATTAACATTATGTTTCCAAAGTATACTTCAAGGTTTAAAGCTTCTTATAATATGTGTAACGGCGTTTTGTTTATGGCGTTGTAACTAAGAAACTCTGTAAATG
Organism: Protula sp. h YS-2021; assembly: GCA_949752745.1. NCBI lineage: Eukaryota > Metazoa > Annelida > Polychaeta > Sabellida > Serpulidae > Protula > Protula sp. h YS-2021. The sequence continues at coordinate 18,150,740 of OX457026.1, forward strand.
TTCGTAAGTTGAATTTGCTAACATAACTGAATGACTGCTATGTGATATACTGAAACTTAAGTTAGTGCAAAACTGCAATGATTGTTACAGGCTATACTTTTAACATCGTATTATTTAAAATAAGAGTTCTGAAACAAATAAGAAACCAGATATTTTCTAGTAGGCTGTTCCACAATAGACTACCGATAATTCGAATGTCACAGAAATCGTTTTTTTTTTCAATATTTCATAATTTTATGTTGCAGACTACATAAACAACTTATTTTCTTTCCTCATAAACAAAAAAATATGAAAAAAGGAAATACAAATTAATTTTTAAAACTTTTAAATTTCAATAGATTATTAACACTTGACAAGCCTTTGGCTTGCAAGGTGTTTATGAATTTGTGCGAGCATCCGTTGGTATCTTTATATGTCTCCCCCTAAGGGAGACATATATAGCATTTGGTGTGTCCGTCCGTCCGTCCGTCTGTCCGCAGTGAGTTCTTATGAAATTAATGAGTCGATTTTTTTTTTCAAAACATACATACATATTGGGGTACATGTCTAGATGATGCCCGTGGTATTTTTTTTCGTTTCCTCAAAAATTCTATTTTTGGCAAATTTTTGAACATAGGGGGGGGGGGGGTTTCGTGCATTTTTTTCACTTTGGCAGGCTATATCTCCAAAACGGTTTGTTGGATTACGCTGAAACGTGTCACGGACAACACACATATAGTGCAAATGTTTACTGTGAAGTTTTACTTCATTTCCGCTGAAAATGTATTTTTGGTAAATTTTTAAATTTTTGATTTTGAACTTTTTTTGGCCATATTGTTGCGATATCTCCGAAACGGTTTGTTGGATTAGGCTGAAACTTGGCAAGAAGAACTCACAAAACGTATAAATGTTTACTGCGAAGTTTTTCTTCATTTCCGTTGAAAATGTATTTTTGGCGAATTTTTCAATTTTTGATTTTTAACTTTTTTGACCATATTGTTGCAATATCTCCGAAACAGTTTGTTGGATTAGGCTGAAACGTGGCAAGAGTCACCCACATATAGTGCAAATGTTTACTGCGAAGTTTCTTTTTATTTCCGTTGAAAATGTATTTTTGGCGATTTTTTTAATTTTTGAATTTTAACTTTTTGGGTCATATTGTTGCGATATCTCCGAAACAGTTTTTTGGATTAGGTTGAAACTTGGCAGGAAGAACTCACAAAACGTGTAAATGTTTACTGCGAAGTTTTTCTTCATTTCCGTTGAAAATGTATTTTTGGCGAATTTTTCAATTTTTGATTTTAAATTTTTTTGGCCATAATTGTTGCGATGTCTCCGAAACAGTTTGTTGGATTAGGCTGAAACATGGCAAGAAGAACCCATATGTAGTGGAAATGTTTACTGCGAAGTTTTTCCACGTGACTGATTGGGGGCGGGGGAGACATATCCGTTTTTCTTTCAACAAAAACACTGGCCAATCTAGTTTTTTCTTGACAGTGATCGAATTTCTTGTGTCATCACCTCCACTGGCACTACGGGCCCTAGGACCACTAAACTTGGGACTTAGGTAGAACTTGATATGAACGCGGAGCACAAAGTTGCTCAGCTTTGTACGAGCTCTCACTGCGCAAATAGATAACACGGCGTATGCCTGATCAGTCAATCAGACCTTTAAGTCAAGAAAAGCCGAACACTAACTCGGCTTATAAGACGAATTCAAGCTGTATTGTTTGCAATATATTATTCAAGAAATAACCCATTGAAGGAAGTATTTTTGCGTTTTCATTTTTGTCAAGTGTTTAGCATTTCTCTGGCGAAATGAGGTTCTAGTTTAATACTGAACAATATTTTTGTTTTTCTTTCACTAAAGAATAAAAATTTACATTGTTCAACTTATTTTTACCCTTTGTTATCAGAAAAGTGAAGCATTATTTGATTTCTTTGACATTCGAATTATCGGTAGTCTATTCTGGAATAGCCTGCCAAAAAAAAAAGACTCTGGTTTCTGATTTGTTTCAGAATTCTTCTTGTAAATAGTTCGGTGTTTTTAACTTAATTGGTGATGTGGAATGATAGGTATATTGATTGTTATTTGAGATATTTATGCTTAATTGCAGTTCCTTTGACTTTTTAAATATTTCACGAGAATTCCGAAACATTTGTTGTTAAAAAATGAACACCTTGTTAAACAAAAGCACCGGAATGCTGCAAATCCCCTCGCCCTTTTTTACATGTGGAGTAAATCTGTATAGAATTTGAACTGTGTGTGTTTACCCGTTCGTCGGAGTTGTGCATACAAGACTTAGATCATAGAGCCTTTATGGTCGAAAATTATGCTGAGTTGCGACCTCAATTTGGGTTAAATAAATGAAAAGTTTGACAAACTGAATACAAGGTGCACAACTACAATACATGAGGAGTAAATCTGTATAGGATTTGAAATGTGCGTGCTTACCCGTTCGGAGGAGTTGTGCATACAAGACCACTACCCAAAAGCGGGAGCGACGGGACGGACGGACAAACCAAATCCTATATGCCCTTCGCCAACAAAGTTGGGCGAGGGGATAATAAGCAAAACAATTTTATGATTAATAAATTCATTATTAGGTCTCCTCCTTTGAGGAGACCTGTTTGAGATGCTTCGTCACTGAATCAATATTAAAGGAGTGATGCTTTTTTTTTTTTTTTTTTTTTTGAAAAGTATTCTTTTAATTTATCAATTTGTGCTTTGTAAATTTTATAAACTGGTGTTTCTGTTTCAATCACATGGCTAAAAGCCATTATTGGGTGTTATGCGATAAATATTTAGCTAAATACAATATTTATCATTTGGGCAAAATTTTAATAATTTTTGCAAAATCGTACCGAAAAAAACCGAACCGAACCGAATAACTTAAGTGTACCGAACCGAACCGAACGGTGGACATGGCGTACCGCCACACCCCTACTGCTTTCTTCGCCTAAAGAACGAAAAAGTCCTACTTCTGTCAGTTAACATTGTGCGGAAATCTAATGAACTGCGTTTCTCGTGAAATACATTCGGAATATATTCAAACAATGAAGTTACTGTGTCGGCACCGAATAAGGGGTGGGCATAAGGGTGATCGCTTTTCCCAGTCCCTGTATCTGTTACAACAGCTGTTCGTATGAGAAATCCTGAAAGCTCGAGAAAGTCTGATGTCTTTGTTGCCGGAATTTTGCAGGCGTTGTGTGCAGCGTGGACGATAAATATATTGAGATAGAAAAGATGGTGGAATTATTTGATGGCCAAAATTGTCCTACGTTGTCGGGGAAACCGAAGCTCTTCATCATCCAGGCTTGCCAAAAAGGTGAGTGAAAAAGTGAGAAAAAAAAACAACAACAGTAATGATAACTGACTTCAGAAATGCATGCTTCCGTTTGATAAGTCCTTTCGACGCCATCCCTTTTTCCCGATCTCCCCACGGAAACACCACTCTTTGCGCAGCAAAGCTGGAAGGGTGCTGGTGGTGGTTGGGCAGGTTTCTGGCATTGGTAACGACTTTGTTTTGCTGAGTGACCAGCCTCTGTGGCCTAGTGGTTAGAGTGTGTCCGCCACGGGACTGGAAGATCGTGCGTCCAAACCCCTGTCGGGTCATACCTAAGACTTTAAAATTGGGACTCCTTGCTACCCCGTGAGGCACTCCACATGTAAGGGTTAGAAGGAATGCTGGAATGCCTCATTTCAGTATAATGTGGCAGGGGGATCCCGATATGACCATAGCAGTTGAAAGGGATCTAAAGAACAATACAATTTGCTGAGTGCTTCTGTTCCATGGACAGCCAAACGTACGGTGCCCAAACCAGACGGGGAATGGGACGAAAGCGTTTGCACGAGTGCCTCGGACAGCCAGCAGTCGGGAGACGACGAGGTTTGGGAGCTCCGCATACCGGCAACCGCTGATGTGATGGTAGCCTATGCCACTGTAGAAGGTTTGCGGCCTTATCATCAGGATTTTGACTTTCTATACACAAGTACTCAACATTCCTGTGTAGTTGTTTATTTATTCCCCACAGGTAGAACTTGTGGGGAATATATGCGATCGACCGCGTGTCGGTCGGTCAGTCTATCGGTCTGTCATCAAGAGTTTGTTAACACCATACTTAAAAACTTCTGCAAGGATTTTAATGAACCTTGGTATGTAGCTTCTATGGGAATAGACACAGATCGGTATTGTAAATGGGCCAGGTTCGTCCAAGGAAAATGGACCAGCTGAAAATTTCAGCTCTTGATTGACTGTTGTTAACACGATATCTCAAGAACAACTGCAAAGATTTTGATGAAACTTGGTGTGTAGCTTCTATGGGCACTAACAAGGATCGGTATTGTAAATGAGTTAGGTTGGCCCAAGGAAAATAAACCAGATGGACTTTGAAATTTACCAAATCGTGGAAATTATTCGGCACCGGAATGAGTTTGTTAACACGATATCTCAAGAACAACTGCAAGGATTTTAATGAAACTTGGTATGTGGCTTAAACGGGAACAAACACAGATCGGTATGGTAAATGGGCAAGGTTCGTCCAAAGAAAATGGACCAGCTGAAAATTTCAGCTCTTGATTGACTGTTGTTAACACGATATCTCAAGAACAACTGCAAAGATTCTAATGAAACTTGGTGTGTAGCTTCTATGGGCACTAACAAGGATCGGTATTGTAAATGAGTTAGGTTGTCCCAAGGAAAATAAACCAGATGGACTTTGAAATTTACCAAATCGTGGAAATTATTCGGCACCGGAATGAGTTTGTTAAACGATATCTCAAGAACAACTGCAAGGATTTTAATGAAACTTGGTATGTGGCTTCTACGGGAACAAACACAGATGAGTGTTGTAAATGGGCCAGGTTCGTCCAAGGAAAATGGACCAACTGGACTTGGACAATGTCAGCTCTTGATTGACTTTTGATGGCCGTGTTTAACTGATGGGGGCCTGTGAGGAATATGTGGACTGTGCACACTGCTCTAGTTGTGGCTGTTATGCTGTTGGGTACTTCATAAATAAGCTTATAACATTTTAAATTATAAAAAAAACGAAAGCATAAAACAAAGAGAGCAGAGACCTAAGTACACCATTATGTATTTGGACGGTAGGCTTACGTAACTTAGTACTTTAGACTTACGCGATCTCTTGTAGCTTTATTGGCGAATTTGTTCTCTGTATCATGTAAATAAGTTTTGAATACCAAACCAACACTACCAAAGAAAAATGGCAACTACGGCAGGTAAGTCAGTCTTTTTCGACAATGTGTGACCTAATGGAATTAAGCTGCCTTTAGAAAAATGTATATAATTTTATAATTCATTATACATGCATTTAGGATTGTGAAACTTACATGTTTCTAAAGGTAACTACTTTCCATTCAGTATTACATTGTTGAAACAGTTTGCCTCACCTGCCGCAGTAGTCATGTTGTTTTGGTCGGGTTCGTTTTCGATTTCAAAAATGATGCGCAGAAAATATTGGACGCCAGTTTATCAATGAAAGAACAAAAGCACGTAAGTCTAAAGTACTGAGTTATAACTCGGTACTTAAGTCCCGTTAAGTCTAAAGGACAAACACAGCGGCTCCGGTCTTCCGTTGAAAAATGATAAGCAATTACGAGGCTGAGTGACCTGTTAGAAGCTATGTGACCTGTCAGAGGCTGAGTCACCTGTCAGAGGCTGAGTCACCTGTCTGAGGCTGAGTCACCTGTCTGAGGCTGAGTCACCTGTCTGAGGCTGAGTCACCTGTCTGAGGCTGAGTCACCTCTCAGAGGCTGAGTCACCTCTCAGAGGCTGAGTCACCTGTCATAGCTGAGTCACCTGTCAGGCTGAGTCACCTGTGAGAGGTTGAGTGACCTGTCAGAGGCTGAGTCACCTCTCAGAGATCGAATTCCTTAATATTGATCGAATTCCTTAATATTGAGACTAATTCCATATAGTTTCTCCATGTGCAGGATATGCGGCATACAGAGAGACTGGTCTGGGGAGTTGGTTTATACGAAGTCTCGTCGAAGTCTTCTCTCGCCATGCCCATGAAGAAGACCTGCAGGCTCTGTTCACAAAGGTGAGGGCAGGAACGTTAGTTATGGCGCGGCGAGTTGTCAGGTCACGAATCAGGTGCACGTTTAAATCCACAAAATGACCAACTTTAAGTTTTTTTTTCTAGAGCTTAGTCAGCCATGTCGAACCGCGCCAGATCGGCCGACTTCCTGGACCGTACCAAATTCCCCTCTTCCCTTCTTGGATCGCACTAGTTCCACCCCCTTGCGATATAGGCCACGCCAGATTACCCCCATTGTCCCGGGCCCTGTCAGATTACCCCTCCCACAGCCGTTCGAAAGACCAAGTAGGCACTGAATATTGTGTCCGGTTAGGGTCTGCGCCTTCGACGATGGCTGTTTTTTTTTTTCTTTTCTTTTTTTTTCTCTCCCTCTCCACCGGTACACTCGGCTGAACACAATGTCCCTGGTGTCTGTTTTTTCACTCGTACATTCACATAATGACTTGGATTGCAGGTGAAAGACAGTGTTAGTGGAGAAAGCAGTAAGCGGGGCTGGAGTCAGATGCCGAAAACCGCGGACACGCTGCGTAAAAAGTGGTTCTTTTTACCGGGATACCGCGTAAGATGTCAACATGGTTCAGTCATTTCAGAAATAAATGACACGAATTGAAATAAGAATGTATTTTAGTAGGAATATAGTGTTTGCGCCGTTAACCGTTGCATTAAGGCCACATCATCTCGGACGAAGAAGCCTGAAACAGCTTTTTAGGGGACTGGACATCTCGGCACCTGTCAAACTCGGCACCTACAAAGTCGGCACTTTTTTGGACAACTCGGCACCTCATTTTCAAACTCGGCACTTTTTGGACAACTCAGGACCTATTTTTTTTTAAATTTTTTATAGCCTTAATGCTTTTTATAGCCTGTTGTTTAAGCATTAAGACTATAAAAATAAAAAAATTAAAAATTAAAAATAATAAAAAACAAAAAGTGCCGAGTTTGAAAATGAGGTGACGAGTTGTCCAAAAAGTGCCAACTTTGTAGGTGCCGAGTTTGACAGGTGCCGAGTTGGCCAGAGACCAGCTTTTTATATGCTAATTAAAATAAACTTCAGCGACCGAAAATGCTGGTGCCCGAAGCTGACACATCGATTATTTCGGTCAGTCGAACAAGTAAAAAAAGGTTTCACGGTTAAGCTTCGTTGAAATGGTTGGTTTGGTTTGCGCGTGACCATGTTAGGCATAGGGGAACTCCAGAAAACTCTAAAACTGAGTGAAAAATAAACTGAATAAATAACGCAGAAGTGGCACACAATATTATAAAATACATGGTAAGATCATTTTTATTTGGGAAGGGAAGGTTCCAATTCGATGAGTTACGAAGGGGTGAGGAGCTGAAAATCAGCATTGGAGCGGGGATATTGCCTCATTTTCTCACCTTAGTCCAACGTGAAAAAACTGCGTTCATTTTCAGCCAACGTGGACAGTTCAGTATAAATGCCCCCACCTTCCCCAAGCAATATTTTAATCCCCCCCCCCCCCCCGAAGAAAAAAATAACATAAGGAAATAAATAGAAAAATAATAGTAAATACAACGAGACAAAAATGACTAGGGATGCATTTGTCAAGGGTTGGAGGTTTGAGAGCTTAATGCGAGAATAGTAAACGACTTGTGTGAAATGGTTGTGGCACAGATGAGGAGCTCGATTCACACCCCCCCCCCCTCCCCACCTTCACAATCACACACACACACACACACCACCAACATACTAGTCCACATCGTAAATATCGATGACTGCGGCCACTGAACGATGGGAAATCCTCCATAACTGAACCCAGAATATATTTCTAAAATTGCAAACCGTAGCAAAATGGCTTTTTGGAAGTTGACCAATGACAAAAAAATTATCAAAATACCAGCGTTTATTTTCAACCTTTTGTTCTCAAAGATGTACTGTGGAGACCTTGACTTCATCATTCAAGGCCACAGACCTCAAAATGACAATTATGCCGTGATATTAAGCTCATTTTCAACCTTTTGAGTGTAAAAAGCACTATGCAGGTGGCGTCGTGATGACCTTGAACTTCGTGTCAAGGCAACAACCCAAAACTGGAAGATGATTAACATTGATTGCGTGTTGTTTTAACAGTGAATTGCAATTCCAGTTTCTCTCACTGTCGTTAGCCATGAGCTTTAAATATTTCTTCCTGGTCTGCGAGTGTCCTGTTGTAGTTTATTTATTTATTTTTGTTAGGGGGACAGCATGCTGCCGGCGAAGCGTCGTCGCGTTGGTGGCGTCGATGCCACCGAGGACCAGTCCTGCAGCTCTCCCGGCGTCACGGAGAATCTTATACAAGGTACCATGAAGGAAGCAGAGAATCGTCTGCGACAACGAAGTGCTAAGGAGGTGAGTAACTGTAACGTGCGGTCACCGATGTCACATAGTCACAGAAATTAAGACGGTGGAACCCAGTGGTCTAAGAAGAAGTGATTCAAGAGAAAGCCGGAGTTGTTTTAAGGTCATTAACGAGTTTATTGTCCCTTTTAGTGAGTGTTGTGACCCATACTGTCGCCATGGGCTGAATCGCCACTCTTCTTCATGATACCGTGATATAATGTCGTGGAGATAACAGGAATAGACTAATCTGATACACTGTTTCACGGGGATGTCCTGCAAAGTTGCAACGGATTTTCTTTATTACAGAAGAACTACACGGACGTGGAAGGACAAGTGGTATCTAAGAGCAGTGTAAAGAAATGCGTGAGGGTAACCATCGACGTCGGCCCAAATCAGACTAGAGTCACTACTTTCTGTGAAGAGAAGAGGTTCGAACTGGAAAACCTCGAGTCTGGCAAAAAATATCTCTTTCGCCACGTGAAGGAGCAACATCCAGGTGGCGCTGGTAGTTATAAATACGAGGTGCACTGCGTCTATGTATATGACAAAACATCCTCCGTGACCGTCGGCAAAACTGAGGAATTGCAATTCACCGGACTCGAACAGTTGATGGTGAAGAAACTGTACGAATCGGTCAACGTAAAGGGGTTCTTTTTGGAAATTGATAAAAATCCAGAGAGAAGGAGCGCGAAAGTAATCGCTGTGGCGTGGTTCGTTAGTGATGGCTATAAGACTTACATTGACATCTACGACGCACAGCATCCAGTGTTTAATTTTAAGCGTGGCGTTCCAGTCGAGGCACTTGATGTTACCGTTCTGGAGCACTTCGTAGGAGAGAATTTGGTCTGTCACCTGGGCTTTAAAAGATCTTCTACTCTTACGGAAGTGGCAGGCTTGTCCCTTAAAGATATCCATTCCTGTCAGGCCGAGATCTTAACTCGATCCGTTGATTTCTTACATTCCGTTCAGGATTTAAAAAGGCGTGGGGATAAATTGCGTTATTATTCATTCCGTGCCTTAATTTCTAATTTCAAAAAACCGGATAGTACACGATTCCAATTCCTTTCCTGTCCGTCATGTAAAAAAGAAATTAAGCCGGAATACGAAAATATATGCGTGCACTGTAATAAGAATGCGGATAAAAAACCGATCCCAAGTCTCCTCATGAACGTGACCTTGCGAGATGTTGCCGACGAGAGCGACACCAACAGTGAGTGGGCGGTCATTTTCTCGTCGGCCAGGTTTTTTGATCAGCTCCCGAAAGATTTATTTCAAGATGAATTGACCGAGGATAAATTTCTTCAGCTTGATGAAAAGGTGCAGATAGCTCGGATAAAAAAGATCATCATGAAAAAGTATATATTTCAGTTTATTGTGCGCCTCACGGATGGGAATCCAGTTGTTCTCCACATCAAGCGCCTCGGTGGAAACAATGCCGAAAAAATCGGTAACAAATCTCAACAATAATAAAGTAACAATAGTAAAATAACAATTGTAATAAAATCGATATATGCGTAGCTTATGCGGTCATGAATTTTGCATATCCAAATATTATTTTATATGTAATTTTTACCAATTCACATATAATAATCGAATGGTTGGACATACCATGAAGTTCCCTGTAAAGTGTGCAGCTGCTGTTATTTGTGGTTTGTACTGGATTTCCACTGGGGCGTTTTTTGTGGGTTGGAAAAAAGGGAAAAGGCGGTCAGAAAGCTCTGAATTGACTTATCAGGTCATTTCTGTGAATGTTCTTTGTTTTAAGAATGTTTCCGTGTGTCTTGGCAGTTATACTCCTGCCCGTTCCCACTATTCTTTACATTCTGGCGGATTTCAGTTCGGGCTTGGGTTGCTTATTGCTTTGAAATCCTCATTCATGTTTTAGTTGGCCTTTAGGGTGCAAGTGTTTCAACAAAAATATAATTACAATAGCATTGTGGTGCGTTTTGTCAGGATTCTGGACTAACGGAAAATTCTGCAATTTAATTTCATTTATGTATAATATGTTTATTTTGTCACGGTTAATTCAGTCAATTTAATGTTAGTTTATATTTGCGTAACGATTAATTGGTGATTGTAATCTTTTGTGTATTGTAAATTATTGTGATTTGTTGTGATCTTTAAGGTAGCTTTCTATTAACACTAAGTTTGAAGTTGGATCTATTGGCTTTTTCTGTATGTTTATTGTAGCGAAATGTTTGAGTCGCTAGAATCGAATTAATAAATGAATAAAGTGTGTCATCCAAATTCTGTCTCCCCAGGAATTCCTGTATTCCCTTTGCCACTTTGAATTCAAAACGTGCTATCTGAATTGTTCTGTAGGTAATGTTTACACCGCTGACTTAACCTTTGACGTCGTACTCTGGGTAGTGCTGCAAACAAAAAGGTTGCCCATTATACCGGCTTCCAAGAAGCAAAGGTAATGTGACCTTGGCTTAAAAAGGAGAGATCCCTAGCAGATCGAAACCCATGGCCTTTAAGCTCAAGGTCACGACTTAAACGATAACGTTACCCCTTTATGAAAATTCTCATAGAGGATACATGACGAAATGATGCCCGACATGGCTTCCTGCCTCGACACCGCTTCGTGCTCCGACATCGCTTCCTGCTCCGACATCGCTTCCTGCCCCGACACCGCTTCCTGCTCCGACATCGCTTCCTGCCCCGACGTCGCTTCCTGTTCCGACATCGCTTCCTGCCCCGACATCGCTTCCTGCCCCGACATCGCTTCCTGCCCTTACATCGCTTCCTGCCCCGACATCGCTTCCTGCCCCTACATCGCTTCCTGCCCCTACATCGCTTCCTGCCCCGACGTCGCTTCCTGTTCCGACATCGCTTCCTGCCCCGACATCGCTTCCTGCCCCGACATCACTTCCTGCCCCTACATCGCTTCCTGCCCCGACATCGCTTCCTGCCCCGACATCACTTCCTGCCCCTACATCGCTACCTGCCCCGACATCGCTTCCTGTTCCGACATCGCTTCCTGCCCCGACATCGCTTCCTGCCCCGACATCACTTCCTGCCCTTACATCGCTTCCTGGCCCGACATCGCTTCCTGCCCCGACATCGCTTCCTATTCCGACATCGCTTCCTGCCCCGACATCGCTTCCTGCCCCGACATCACTTCCTGCCCTTACATCGCTTCCTGCCCCGACATCGCTTCCTGCCCCTACATCGCTTCCTGCCCCTACATCGCTTCCTGCCCCGACATCGCTTCCTGCCCCTACATCGCTTCCTGCCCCGACGTCGCTTCCTGTTCCGACATCGCTTCCTGCCCCGACATCGCTTCCTGCCCCGACATCACTTCCTGCCCCGACATCGCTTCCTGCCCCGACATCACTTCCTGCCCCGACATCGCTTCCTGCCCGACATCGCTTCCTGCTCCGACATCGGTTCCTGCCCCGACATCGCTTCCTGCTCCGACACCGCTTCCTGCCCCAGCCTCCCGTCAAGGTTAAGGCCGAGTGTCTTATGTTTGATACAGTATAACCCGGTGTAAGGAAACGTTTTGACCCCCAAAATAAATCGACCCCCCGGTCGATTTGTTTTAAAACAAACAGACCCCCCGGTCGATTTGTTTTAAAACAAACAGACCCCCTCTGAAATGTTTTAACCCTCTTATTTTTTGTTGATTTCTTTATTTCTTTCTACATACGGCCACCTTATTAGTGTCGTTAATTGAAATAAAAACTATATAAATGAATAACAAATGATTTAGCTAACTAACATCTACATTTTCAAACACGAAAACACTTCCAACACCACTAACATACAGTCACCAAAAAAAAACTGTCCAAGCTCAATAGTGGTATTTCAAAGGCTCAGAATAATAATTTTCTACATCAAGAGGTAGAAAATGCTTAAAATAGTATTTAAAAACCATATACACCTTTTTTCTTCCATTTTATATTTAAACATGATTATTTGGAGGGGGTCATTTTATTATAGGGGAGGTCTGTTTGTCATGGCGGGCTTTCCCAAAACAAATCGACCGGGGGGTCTGTTTGTTTTAAAACAAATCGACCGGGGGTTGATTTGTTTGGGGGTCAAAACGTTTCATTACACCGGGACAGATAGAAATGGAATTACAAATGAATATATATATATATATAATTTTTATTCAAGCCTGTGGGGATGATTTTAGTCTTACAACTGATGTTGAAAATAAAGGTGGAAAATAAATGGCCATGCACACTGCAAAGCAACATGTCATATTTAAACACTGCTGGCATCATACCATCCCACACAATACTTCTTGTATGCGAACAAAATGTGCATTACTGGATATTAGTTGATGCGGTAACTACAGTACACAATAAAAAACATCCAAAGAAAACGTTGCATATCTTAGCTGCGTGTGTCTTCGGGTCCCAATGTTGTGCGTCGTTGATTTTCACGGAAGACGAATGCGCGACGAACGGACACAAGACAGAGAAACACCGCTATATCTTCTAGTCAATTTATATTCTTCTCTAACTTTTCGTCACAATTATATTTTACACTGGCTTCCCGCCAAATGTTCCTTCGAGGACGAACGCAGACCTGGGTTTAACGTTTAACGATTTCGCGCCCCTTAACAACTTATCCACAACTGAAGTTTATCCAAAAGGCTTCTTAAAGTGCACCAGCGGAATGCCACTAAAGCTTACTTTGCACCGATCGGACGCACACCTGACGTGTGACCTCTATGCTTTCCGATAAATCAACTGCTGGAGGTGCTAAAATCGGCGTCCCTTATATAGTCGCTGGCGGGTTACAGCCGCGTCACCACAAAATGGACCAATCATAACATTGCGTCTAAATGTAGTAAACAAATCAGAAAATACCTGGCTGAAAACATGTTTCCGGTCACGTATGAGTGAAAGTTATGTTTATAGAACGACCATGAGACGCTTAACAATATGGCATTATTTGTTTTGAATTACATTACTTTTAACTCTGAAATTTAGGTGTAAAGTTTGTTTTAACAAAATTGTTAAGGTACCCAAAATTAAGAAAACAAACTGTCGAACGCAAAAATTATACCATAGGAACGGTCTCGATGCGATCTACAAATTGACAATAGAAAATTACAAATTCGTTCATTATTTGCGGAGACATTTATTATACTCAACATATAAATTTTAAACGCCGGTAAAACCGTAAAACAAACTGGAACAAAGCCAAAACTTATATTTTTGTGTTCCCCACGAAAGGACCACTTCGGAACCTAAACTTATGGACGCGACCCTATCGCACTTCGTACCAAACACACCTCATCAACGATTTCAGCCAAATTTGCTGGCGTTGAAACATGATTGGCTACATAATAATACATTGAAAGACATCCCCAAAATGTTGAACACGATATTCTGACAGACTGCACCGAAGGGCGCCGCTCGGCATTCATTCAAAGCACACAAATCCCGCACGACAATAAACTGGGGCACAAACCGCATCAAGCACACTCACAGCACACGAAACACCGCACATACAACATACGGAGTGTCAACAACACAAGTATGCTCGAAAATCATTTTTGCATACCCTAACAGCAGAACACTCAGGCAAGTTACAATGTATGGTAAAAGTTGCGATTTATTGCTACCTGCCAAATGCATTTTACGACACGGAGGACGCGGTTTGTTTCATTTTTCTGTAACAGAATGCATTTATTTTTTTAAATTTATTACGACTTATTTTTGCGTTTGTCGCAAGCGTATCTGTAGGACCACAAGTGGGATTTGATGGAAGTGGTCCAATTTAAAGGGTTTGTCCATTTTTTTGGGTTATTGATAATGAAAGTTAGCTTGAAGGGGACTTGAAAAGTAGTCCTATTTGTGGTCCTATCTCGGGAGTTCCCCCCGCATTTTTCTGGACCCCCCCCCCCCCCCTGTACCCGTGAAGCATTTCCTTTTGGGGTCTGTCGATGTACAAGAAAGAATAAACTTAATATTAACATTTTAATCCAAGCCTTTCAACAACAGGGAACAAGTTTGGGAGCAATGAAAACAGAGATGTTTTTCCCGATCTTTTAAACGATGAACCTTCTTCATACGCATGCGCCCAGTGGTGATTGAGGTAAGACTGTGAGGTTGGTACGTTCCCGTAATGTTTGTTCACAAACGCTTCACACAACGTTAAAACTTTCGGGTCACAAGACTTGAGAAATGTCTCTGAGACACAGTCTTTTTCCATCGTATTTTTAGTTAAGGGGCCAAAAGTGGGCAACCAATGAATTGGGTGGATAATTGTTACCAAGTCCTTCTCTGAGACGTTTTTACTTTCTACTAATTGGTTCATGTAGATCTGATACACTGCGTCTATAAAGAATACACCAGTTGATGGGATGCGTTTATCAGGGCAGACTTTATTAAACTGGGGTAGATTTTCGTGCAGTAGTTTGAAATACGGGTGTCCGGGCCTTGAAGCCATAACCGTGTTCATTACATTGGGACGACCTCTTTTGTGTAAAATGTAGGAATGTTCATATGTTTCATGGGATAAAATCGCATGACCAAGGTACCGCCAAATATCCATAGGTTTCAAAGCTGAGATATCCATATCCATGTAAATGCCCCCAAAGTCATACAGCACAAAATAGCGCATGACGTTTGCACGATACGTCACTTCCGGGTAGCTGTCGAAGAGGCTGAGGTACTCTCCATGCATATGCTTCATGTAGCACCTGATGTCGCGCTGTGTCCAGAACCAGTACTCCCAGTCTGGATGGAGTCTGAGTATGGATTTCACATATTTCACAGATTCATTAGGTATATCGTAAGTATCCCATGTTTGATGTATAATCTTTGGGATCAAAGGCTCTTTACCTTCATAAAGTGACACCTTCAACTGATCCGATCTAAAAATAAAGCCATTGGTGACGTATTGAGTTTGTGGGTGCAGCGAAGCACACTGCGATTTTGCATCTGGTGGATATTGTATCTTTATTTTCTTGTATTTATTCAAAATAAGCGTCGAATCCACTGAAATATTCAATCCGAAAACTTTAGATTCTTCCCCGATTACTGTAAAAATGAAGCGTGCCTGTTTTGCATCAGAACCGCCTTTCCTGAGGAAAACTACCAACAATGCCAATATGATGCATACGCAAACAGCCTGCAGTAACTTGCTGAAGCTGCCGATTCTTGCCATATCTCGATCCTTCCCACGATTGGTTTATCGACATTGTTATCAGCCAGTGGTGTTATCCACAATCGGTATCGCGCTCGTGTTTCCACTCACCATTATTTGTGTTGTCATAATAGTATAACATTTAAAAAAAAAAAAGGCTTAAAAATCTCGACGCGAATTTGTTGTGGTTGTAATGTTTTGTTGAACCACGAGATGAATGCTCTAAATGACCATTGTCTGATATCAAGACTTAAGCTGTCCAAGCAGGGTTATACATTTATTCCATGTGGAGCGCCGGGTACGAGTCAGCATGGGTCAACCTCTTATTAGTTGCCCCATAAGTCATACATCGCCAACATTCATCAAAACTTCAGCAAAGAAACAAAAATCAGTTTATGATCTACATTACTATGGCAGCACCAAATATTTCATATAAATTCCATGTAATACATAGCACGATCATTTCCTTCAGAAGTACTGCTATTTCTAAAGCGATATGTTTAAGTGTACTTTATGCTTGAGTATAGTCGTTGTGTTTACTCAGTTCCTGGCTATTTAATCGTTAGTTATTACTCAAGTGGCCTGATAAATTACCAGGCTGTTAGCGATCAAATCCGGATTCAATGGGAAAGGGATATAGGAGCTTTAACCTCACTGATTCCGAACTTCCTTTTGTAGTACACGCTTTCTTGACTCGCCAGTTTGTCCCCAGGCACTACGCACGGCATGGAGCAGGGAACGAATGAAACGCTGCGCGTCAGTTCGTCCGTCCTTCCGTCTGTCCCCTAATAATAGTAATAAGTTTGTATGCGCCATATCGCAGTGTGTATTCAATGGATTTGTTTATTTCTTACACAAAGAAAGACCATGTATAGAAGCTGTGTAAAACTGGCAAATTTGTAATAAAAAAGAAATGTCATTACAGATATGGATTTGGGAATTTGGCACACGCCATAATTTAGCAAGTATTCTATAGCGTCCCGCTTCTGTCTTTGCAAAGAAAGACCATATATCGCATCTGTGCTAGGTGTGGTTATTTTTCGACTTTATTTTTAATTTTTTTTACATTCTGGAAAATACTATGACAGCTGTGGACTTGGCTATTTTGCACGCTCTATATATCGGAAAATATTCAGTGGATTATATTTCTTTTTCCACAAAGAAGAGATGTGCAACGTTCAGCTATTTTTCCTGTTCTATGAAAAAAAATGAATTTTTAGGGAAAAATGCAGATGTGGACAGATGTGAACTTGGGTATGTTGTTCGCCTCATATCCCAGCAAGGATTCAGCTTAGTCCGTTTCGAAATTTTACAAAAAAGGTCATATGTAGGGGCCGTGGGACGTGCGGTTATTTTTCGTCGTTACTTAAATAAAAATTGAAAACTTGCCAAATGGGTAGAAAATGTCATAGAAGCTGTGAACTTGGGATGTTTTGTAGGCGTCATATCCCTGTCGTGTTCAAGGGATATGGTTTCTTTCTTCAGCGAAGAAAGACCATAATTTTGGAGCTGTTCAAGGTGCGGTAATTATGTTAGGTATCTCTTCGCCCCACTAATTTAATACACCACAAATGAATCCCGAACAAAACGGCGACGGCCAAAACGGCGACAAGTGCAACCCTGGACAAAACGGCGACTAACATTAATAATTTAATGTTGAAAATCAAAGTGTAAATAAGTACGTTTTGAAAGACAATTGTATTTAGCGACTGCGCCCACTAATACATTATTGTGCGTGAATCCACATCAATAAAAGGCAAAATAAAAATGCCACTAAAAGCACTTCGGATTATCAGCAATGAAAGACCGATGTTTTAATCGCCTTAATGAGCTAATCTGTATCGGTTATGTGAAATGCTGTTATTATATACGAATCCACACCAATGAAAGATTAAATTTTATTTTACCTGAGAAAATAATTTTCAATTTTACCTGAGGAAAGGTAAGTGAGTAAATCATTCCTTGAGCAGATTACTGAGACAGTGACTGGTGACAGGAAGGAGGTGGTCAGGGAGGGCAGGGAGGGCATGTTGGGAGAAATGCTGCACTGTGTTCAGATTTATTTATCTCTGATAGTTAAATAAACTGTTGGCAACGTTGTTACTTTTTGTTTTTTAACAAGCGTTTTAAAGCATAAACTTGATAAAAAAAACTCCGTCGCCGTTTTGTCCGGGGTTGCACTTGTCGACGTCTTGGCCATCGCCGTTTTGGTCTTCTCCGTTATGGCCGTCGCCGTTATGTCCAGATACCACCACAAATACATATTTGGAATCAGCCAAAAAATAATGAATTGCCACTTTGTTGAAAAGTATGCAAACTCTGCATGGAGACGTGTCCGGCAAATTTTACGAAATTATAAGGCGAAGCCTCCTGATTCTACATGTGGAAATAGGTTTGTTGTAAATGTGCAATGTCCTATTTCGTTTTGAAATCGGTCAAAAATAGGTGAATGAGTGGATTAAAATATTTATATTTTTGATAGAGACATTTAAGTCAAATGTAAATCTTCCGAAACTGTAAGGCACAGTTTCTAAAAATATAAATTGCAAATGTGCAACGACATGTTGTTTTTTAAATCGACCAAAATTGGTAACTTCGTTCCCAACTTCGCACTACGTTTTCAGGCTGGCTCTGGAATTGACATAAGCAATACTCTCTGAGCAAACGAAGGGGTGGGGAGTGAGGAGGTGGGACTCTAACTAGCTTCACTGGTTTACTTGTTTATATAGTTGTTAATAGGCTCATACCGTAATGTCTGGACACACGAGGGTGACCAGGGACCAAGGAGTTTGGAGGCACGCTTCTAGCATTAATCGTGCCACGTTCAGATTCACCTTTTATTGGTCTCATACCGTGAGGCTGCAGGCCTAGTTTTGCGGTGAGCTGGTGTGACAGTTGATGCCCCCCCCCCGAAGTTACAACACCTACCCCGCCCCCCCCCCAACAACCCCTTTCTGGTAACTCCTGAGAAATTAGCCTCTGATAACAATTAATATTTTTATTCGGTTGAGTATATACCAAAAACTCCAGTTATATTTTGCAGATATTTATTACAGGTTTCGGTTCCGAAAATAAAGGGCATACAGTAAAACCTTAGTAAACCGGACACCC
This sequence comes from Protula sp. h YS-2021, assembly GCA_949752745.1. NCBI lineage: Eukaryota > Metazoa > Annelida > Polychaeta > Sabellida > Serpulidae > Protula > Protula sp. h YS-2021. The sequence continues at coordinate 18,169,344 of OX457026.1, forward strand.
ACGGGACTGAGCTAATTTGTTCGGTTTAACTAAGTGTCCGTTATATTGAGGGCCTCCCCGTATTACACACTTTAATGCAATATCATTATTTGGCTGTGCAAAAACATTATGCATTTCATACTTAAATTTTTAACAATGACAAATGACTTAAAACGCGAGTTGTTGGAAGGGATAGAAGAAACCCCCGCCCCATCCGCCACCTTGCGAATAAAATACGACAGGTGAGAAAATTCACCCCTTTTGGCAAATGGAAAGAAAAGTCTCCCTCCTTCCTCCCCTGATGTTTACTGTACCCGGTGAAAATCATAAAATGTGCAATCTGTGCCAAGATATGCTTCTCCGCCATGGATTTTCTCATGAGTGTTTTTGTCGCTCCGAATTCTGGATTTGTTTGGTAGTGCTCGAAAGACAAACCCAATGTTATCCATGTTAAATATACTCTTTGATTCGTATCCTTTAGTAATGGTTTGTGCTGTTTCTGCCCAGCTTTTGAATAACGGATGCTCCCTCACCACGGAGCGTTTTTGAAAGTTATCAAACCATCCCAACTCTTACACATTCTTCTGCATTTTTTCAGCAGTACAGGTCCCAAAAGAGTTGTGTTATCGCTTTTAACTGAATATCAATACCCTAAAACAATTAGGTTGCACGATGCAAGCATGTTGCTGCCCCTAAAAACAACAGCAAAACATACATGTTCAGGTGTACAAATGTCATGATCTTATTTAAAGCATCCATTCTATTAGGGTTCTTCATTCAGTAAAGCTGGTGCTCGAAACAGTGAGGTGTCCGGTTTACTGTGCTTTCTTTATTATCGAATTGAATGAAAAACAAAAGGGACTGAAAAAATCTGTCCGGTATAGCGAGTTGTCCAGTTTATCGAGGTTGTGCGGAACTGATCTTCACTGTTTTAGTCCAAGGATGGGGGGCCACCCACAAACAAACTAGTAAATATATGTGCCAATAACATTTTTAAATTAATTGTAAACAAGTTTGAAAAATACCCCTTAAATCTCAACACCTACCCCTGAATGCAAAGAGTTAAATTTGATTTATAAAACAACACTTTCACCATATTATATGTATATTTTAGTGGAGCGCGCAAACCACATCCAACCCCAAAACTAACCTCGCTTTATCCCCGTTTTCTTTTTCTTTTTGCCATTTGTCTCGAATGGTAACGCACAGGATATTAAATGGCAGATACATGTGCAAAACTGCCAGAATTTTGATACAGAAATAGCTGTATATCCTTTGGGTTTCATTTGGTCAGATGTTGGGTTTCATTTGGATTAGATGTTGTTTTTCTTGTGGATCAGATTCTGGGCTTCGTTCATGTTAGCAGATGGGTTTCAATCAGAGGAGATGCTGGGATTAGTTCAGATAAGTTGTTGGGTCTCATTTGAACTGAATGTTGGATTTTATTTGGATCAGACGCAGACTTTCAGTCGCATCAGATGTTGTGTATAGATTTTGGTGTAAAAACAGCTGCAGTTAATGAGCAAGTCAAACCGAATCCCAATAAAATTGTCAGTTCATTTCAGTTTCGTTTATTAATAAAAAAAAATTACTTCTGACTTGTGCCAAAATATTGAAAGACTGCTGTTGTTATAGCGCGATTGAGCTATCAGAAAATCGTGAAAAAAAACGTCTTTTTGTGGGCTATCTACCCAAGTTCACCTCTATTGGGCGGTGTTCCTGCATGATGCATCACGCAAAACAAAAAAAAAAAGACATGAAAAATGACAAAGACAAATGCTAATAGATTCTTGTACTTTTTCTCTATTAAATAAAACAATCAGCGTTAAAAGCTGCAAATTGATGAATCGGGAGCTCTTCAGGCTTCTTTTGTTTACATTTTCCGCGGAATTGACCAAAGTTGCACGATACATTTTAATTGACATGTAATCGGTGAGTCGATTTTTGGCTCTCTCAATTCGTTGAGAGCAGCTGATCAGAGGATGGGGTTCAGATAAAATGGTTATTATTGTTAATGGAAGTCAGAAAATCTCCTTTGTTACGGGATCGTTCGTACGGCAAACAATTAAGGCATTGATATGGGTATACATACATAGAAACTGGTCCCAGCGAACATACGACGTTCCATGAAAGCTTGGATGAACGTCGGTGTTTGGTTGTGTATGGATGTCTAAGCAGCGTCTCCGGATCGGCGTTTGATAGGAGTGGGAAAGCGGCGTGGTGAAGTTGTAATGAAATGTCACTGTGTAGACGTGGTGAAATCGACATTCGTGATATGCCATGGTCAACCTTCCTGCAAATCGTCATGGCGACTTAATTTCTAAAACACCTTTCGTGAATGTCATTTCCGATGAGCGATAATATGAACAACTTGTTTTCAGATGTGTCGCCAACGTCTCTACAATGCGGCGAAAATCAGCCATCTGTAACTTTTTACAAAGGTAAGAAACTGGTCGATAGCCGTCGTCACGTCAAATAGACGCTAAATAGATGACAAAATATTTGCAGGGGTGAAATCATCCTTCGTCACAGTATATTGTGAATCTTTCTCAGCAAACAACTGACGTCTTTTTTGGTTGAAAAAAAGGTTGGATTTTGGTCGCGACGACTTCACAACCATATTCTGACCTATTACCCCAAAACCCGACTTTATTCCGACGTCGAGGCGACGTCGGTTTTCTGACGTCATTCCGACGTTGCAAAAACGACCAAAAAGCGATGAACATTATTATCGCTCACCGGAGATGGAAGTCATTTTGAAAAAAGAGGAAGAAAAAACGTAATTTTTACATGAAAATTTTAGAATTTTGATGGCGCGCCGGTATTTTTCTTCCTAGATTGTAAAAATGTACATGGAAAATGCTTTCGTATGTATTTCACAACAGCAGTTGAATGATTAATTATCGATTAATTATATAACTCTAGTCAGTTTCAGGTCGGAATCCGACGTCGGTTCCAATTTCATATACAACCTAAAACCTACTTAATTCCGACGTCGGATTTAGGTCGGAACCCGACGTCATTCTCACGTTGAAAACCATACGTCGGTTCCATTTCATATACAACCAAAACCGGCACGTCAGTCCGACGTCGGAAACGTCGGGTCACGACGTCGACCCGACGTCATTCTGACGTCTTAATGTTTGCTGGGTTTGAACCGTAATTCTTAAATTTACTCTTATGAAATTGATTAATACAGTAAAAGTACTAAAGGGATCGTCTCATTGCACAAGCGATTGGTTAACTTTATAAATGCTTACATGATGTGCGCATGGTTAACTTTATTAATAACTAAACATGTTACTTTAGAACTGGTCTATTTTGAGAGGCATTTGTTTTATTATTTAAAACCCCCACACGAAGTAGTGCAGTTATTATCCCAGAACTATTTCTTGTGAAGTGATGGCAGTGTTGATCTGCTCAAAACATTAACCATTCGAGAATATTAGAAAAAAAATCAAAAGTGATGTTTACATTTTATTGATATAAACATCACAGATCATGCCACTGATGTTTGTGCTTGAAAAATTATGATGGCGCTCGATTTTTTTCTTTTTTTTTCAATTTATGATGTTTTATTTAACACTTGAACTGTAATCTTGAAGAAATTGGTACCAATCCTGGTAAAATTGAAAAGATGGATGTTTTCCCCGGCCTTTTGAAAGATGATGCAGATTCATATGCATGAACCCAATGGTGATCTAAATATGATTGGTCGGTGGGGCTGTTGATAAAACGGCTTCCCAAATATGCATAACACAGCGTTCTAATGTCTGGGTTAGCATTCTGCGCATGCGCCTGGGAAGCACAGCTTTTTGACATTGTGTTTTTAGTAAGAGGGCCATATGTTGGAAGCCAGTGGATGGGATGGATAATCGTGATCAACTCGTTCTCATTGACGTTTTTCATCTTCATTAATTTGTTCATGTAGGTTTGATAGACACCGTCAATAAAAAAAGACACCGGTAGAAGGGATGCGATTTTTCGGACAACGGTCGTTGTAGCTCGGCAGGCTTTCTTGCAATAGTTTGAAATACGGGTGTCCGGGCCTTGAGGCCATAACCGTGTTCATTACATTGGGACGACCTCTCTTGTGTAAAATGTAGGAATGTTCATATGTTTCATGGGATAAAATCGCATGACCCAGGTATCGCCAAATATCCATAGGTTTCAAAGCTGAGATATCCATATCCATGTAAATGCCCCCAAAGTCATACAGCACAAAATAGCGCATGACGTTTGCACGATACGTCACTTCCGGGTAGCTGTCGAAGAGGCTGAGGTACTCTCCATGCATATGCTTCATGTAGCACCTGATGTCACGCTGTGTCCAGAACCAGTACTCCCAGTCTGGATGGAGTCTGAGTATGGATTTCACATATTTCACAGATTCATTAGGTATATCGTAAGTATCCCATGTTTGATGTATAATCTTTGGGATCAAAGGCTCTTTTGTCAAGTACGACGAAAGATTTAGTTGCTCCAGTTGTATTCCATTGGTAACAAACTGAGTCTCCGGATGCAATGTGTTGCAGTCGTGTTTTTTCGATATTCTGGGCACGCGAATCTTTCTGTACGTGTTAAATGGCAACGAACTATTCTCTGTAAAATTGAGAGCTTGTAGGTCTGTGTTGTCTTTGAGTACATTAAAAATAAAACGCCCCTTTGAATCACTTTTGTTTTCTAAATGTTTTACCTTTTTTATACTGTCAGTTTCTTGCGGTTCGTTGTTTCGAATGAAATCATGCGACGTCACAGGTTCCACGAATGTTTCATCGTTCCGAAGTAATGAAATCCCAATTATACAAAAAATGGCAGAAAAGAAGAGAACGAAAACAAACCGTTTATTGCACAAGTTTCGAGGCATGCTGTACTTCAATTCCAAAAAAAGTGAATACTTTCAGGTAGTAGTTAGACCTTCCACTGGCTTGAGTACCGTACTTCAGCATGAAATAATCCTTTATGCTCCAGTACTCAGCAGTATGATTGTATCGATTCTGGCTTTGCGGCTTTTTTTCTGCATTGTGTAAAATAGATCCTTCGTTTTGGTTTGGGCTCTTCCAAAAGTTTGTGGTGTGGCTTTTTCTGCTTCTTTGTTTCTTGCTTGAGGGGGGGGGGGGGAGGGGGTGGTGAGTGGAGCTGGGTATATCTCTTATCATACGTAAGTAATCTATTTTCACACGGTTTTAAAACAGGGCACTGTTTTGTTCTCAATACGTTATGCTCAGAAATGACATTTCTATGCTATTCATGTTGCAGTACAGTGGAACCTGGGAAATAGGACCAACATCTATGTTACGCCAAACTTTTCCTTTTCCCAGGGTGGTCCTTTTTGTGAGACTCTTTTATCATATAACCTAATTTTCGGTTCTGTGAAAAAATGGACCTTTTTGTGGACCCACTTCCGAAAGGCCTTCTATTTAAGTACTTCGCTCACCCCGTGTTCTATTTAAGTAACCGTACACTTCGGTCGCCCCGTGTGTTGGATTTATGTACAATTTTTTCCGTCTATTTCTCAAAAGTAGGCGATAGAAAACTTGCCCCTGTTCAAATTCCTACATTCAAATTATCATTTTGACTTATTTTCTAAAAGATGTGTCGTAGCTGCCATGAGCTTCGTCGGAAAGAGATGTCGGCCCGATGAATATTTGCCAACATCTATTAAACTGAGGAAAATAATCATCGGGCCAACGTCGGTAACCGATGAACTTCCGACGAATGAGAAAAAAATGGAAATTCGACTATTGCCAACCTATAACCGATGCATTACCGATGCATCGAAGCCGATGCCGACGTTTTCCGACCTGGTTTATACTGTTCCGACGTCGGCCCGACGTTACGCGAGTGTTCGGGAAGTGCCACGCGGACATGTGTCATCCAGAACACTGTCACCCAGACAAATGCCACCAGGGCAAGTACTACATGGACATGTGCCATCCATAGAACTGTCATTCGGACAACTGCCACCAGGACAATTGAACCGGGCGGACATGTGCCACCCGGAAACCTGCCACCTGGACAGCTGCCACCTAAAATACATTATAAAATAAATATTAAAAAGACGAATCTATAATCTGCTCTTTAATGACAATTAATACGTCCTTGTGGAGATTCTCCTTGTAAAGTGGGGACTAATTGCAATTCTTGCAATCGATTTTCTCGGGCGTGTTGATGTGTAATTAAAAAACGAATTTAACACATGCGCTGGTGGTATTTAGTCTTAAAGATTTTTGCACCAAAACGTCTATAGTAAACATAGAAAAATCTGTGAAAATGAACCTCGGTCACGTATGAGAAATTTACTATAAATAGTAACACAAAAACTCGAGCTACACGTCTCAAAACACCAGCAAAAAAGGGTAACTGTTCACTCTTCATGTCTCAAAACACCAGCAAAAAGGGGTAACTGTTCACTCTTCATGTCTCAAGAAAGACCTGCAAAATAAGAGTTCGATTTCTCCAAGTGGCACATGTCCAGGTGCCAGTTTTCCGGGTGGCAGATGTCCAGGTGCCAGTTTTTTTCAGGTGACAGATGTCCAGGTGCCAGTTTTTTTCAGGTGACAGATGTCCAGGTGCCAGTTTTTTCAGGTGGCAGATGTCCAGGTGCCAGTTTTTCAGGTGGCAGATGTCCAGATGGCACATGTATTAGACCACAACAAAATAACGAGAAAAGAAACTGCTACACTTTAGAAAGGTGGTAATTGGCCAAATGCACTTTGCATAGACGTCGCAATGTTTGACCGTTTCATGGATAAATCGAGCGGGTTTTTTTTTAATTTTATAGGCACATACGGTGCCATATGGTAGGATTGTTGTTTGATAAGGCAATTTGTTCCAAAAAATTAATGGCTATGTAAACTAAATGAGCTAAAGTTTACAACTTTATTGGCTTATTACATAAAAACAAGAAAAAAAATACAAAAAATCTCGAAAGTTTCTTGATTTATTACATAAAATAACGGGAAAAAATACAAAAAAACTCGAAAGCTCTTGCAATAAAATAATTCTTTACTGCGGTAATCTTCTACTCAAATATTGACAACAATATTGATAGCGAATCTACGCAGCTTCTGCTCATTAGCTTTTTATTTATTTATTTATTTATTTATTTATTTATTTATCTATTTAGTTAGTTATTTTACTGGTATAAGATACCACTGAAATGTTCACATCATCTGTAACAACTCACCACCCTCCTCATTCTCTCATCCCGCCACCTGTTATTGTGCCTACTTCCGACTTGCTGCTTTATATACTACCGGGAGTTTCCGAATAGAAGCCCTCCACATACAGAAGCCTGGGGGGGGGGGGCACTATTCGGAAACTCCCGGTACTCTGTAGCTATGGATTCCCCTTGACACGTTTTGAGTTGGATTATATGTAATGGTGAACACAGTATTATTGTGGTTGAATGACTCACTATTGGGCACCTTATAAAATATTTCCATAGTACTCTCAGTGAAAAATTTGCTCTTATCTTTCAACAAAATTCTTATGTAAATAAAAAAAAACAATGTCCGGTTAAAAAAATACATCCATTTAGAAAGAATCCGGACTATATGTTCAATACATTACCTACCAAGTGGCTACTAACTCTAATTATAAAAAAATAGTTGTCATAAAAATTGTGAATAGCGAATTAGGGAAATTCGAAAGTCATTATTCAAATACCCGAACCAGCTTTTCCCAATTTGCAACAAATGAAAAATTAGAACCATTGCCAGGTGTGCTAAACTGCGAGAAGATAGTTTAAGACTGAAATTTTGACAATATGTCAGGTCTAAGAAATTCATTTATTACGTCTGCATCCCTAAACATATAAAGCAAAGATCGTGTCTTTGAAACAATTATTTAGTCCATGATTCAACTAAGAGTATATTGGCCAAAGCGAGCGGTTACCCATCTTTTCACTGAACGAAACCGAAAGGTCTTAACTTTAGTCAACATCCTGAACCATCGCTAAAAGCTCGGGCCGGTGCGCTGCTACAAAACAACCGACCTCTGGGGAGATCTATTTGTTTTTGTTGCATACGAACACAGAATGGGTCGATTTTTTTAAAAAAAAGTAGTTCCACTTTTTAATGAGTACTCTTTTGTCGGAATCCGCAATTGGTCTGCCGAGCAAAAAAGAGGCATGTACAACCGTTGTTCTAAAAAGGCTTACCTCTGATTATATTTATCTGTTTTGTATTAAAACAGCACATGCGGATATTTTTAAAAGTAGTTCCTTTCTTGAGTACTACAGCCGCGGAATCCCCAATGGTCTGTGAAGTAAAAAGGTGTTATGCTCCATAGACCGAATCGCCGTAGAGGTTGGTTGTTGGTCAACAACACAAGCCAGCGGTCGACGCCGCACTGCTTAAGTGTTAAAGTATCACAAATGCAAATTTTAAAAGTAAAAAAAAAAGAGACTATATATGTGAATAATTGCTGATATCAAAACTGATATCTGTCATAATGACAGGGTTTATATTGTTACAAATTAGGTTTCTGACAACATCAATTGTATCACAAACAAACAAAGAATTAAAAGTGAACTATGCATTCAGTCAAATAGTACTGTAAAACTGGATATAGTTCATGAAATAAAGCCTCAAGTTATCCAGATTTTTATTCCACTTATTCTATATATTTAAACAGATAAAAGGCAATTTTGAGAAATTATGAAAGTAGGAGTCCGTTTTTCACTAACTGATAAGGTGTCCTGTTACATATTCTGCAAAGTGTTAAAATATTCGGCATAAAAACAGAGAAAATAAGGATTTATTTTTGTCTCTTTAACGGCATTGTCTGACTGCTTTTGGTTATGTTTCTTTTCATTTATCTTTCAGTTTGTACATTAATTTGAATTTGTAATTCTTGTGTTACAGAGTTCCCGTTCCCAAGGGGCGCGGGGCGGGGGGGGGGGGTGGGAAGAACTCACTTATATGTTGGTTACCATGCTTCTTTTTTTTGCGGGAAACTTATATTGTTGAAAATTATCCCCTTGTTAACAAAATCGGAATTCGGCGCGAACCTGACCCTAACCTGGACCCAAAATTACTCCTCACCATTTCTCACCCATGTACAACTAAGTGCTACCCCCCCCCCCCCCCCCCATCCAAGGAAAGAATCCACAGTTATGCACTGGAATGGGAATAAGAATGAGTTAAGCATTCGTGTTCAGCTGTCGGTATACTTCTTGTATTTGTGTACGTCATTTGGGTTTGTTCATTTAAGCGATTTGTCTGCACGACATCAGGTTGCGTCACTTCGTTACTTCCGCTGACAGGTGTTTCATAAGCCGTGCCATACAAGCCGCTGTTGACGCATGCGCACTGCGTATTCGCATCACAGTTTGAATGTTTTAATATTCCATTTGGTTTGTTGTAGTTTTTGCCATATTTATTGATATCCAGCTCGTCTTCATTTTCGGGTGGTTTAAAGGTCGAGAACGTTGTTGTCTTTTGTGGTGTATTGTGGGAAGACAAGAGTGATGACGTCATGTCGTTGTACTCTATGGTTGAATCATCAGCGCCTATGGGTGCGGGTGGCGCCGCCTTGCGGTGAGCAATCATAGTAGCGCAGTGATACTGACACTGCTGAGGCTTCAGCTCTACATTTTGAACACAGTTTCCGCGACTGGGGTTGTGTAGTCGCGAACTACCGCAGTATGTTGTGGGTGCATAGCAACGCCCGTCACAGTTATTAGCCTGGCATGGGTGCCGACAAAACGTGCCTTGTTCATAGTGAATCTCGTCGCCCCCGAGAAGTTTTGTATTGTTCCGCTGTCTCGATATTCGTGAATTCCTATGCCTAAGGATAAATAGAAATAGTTATCTCCAAGCCTTTTAATAAAACGCGATTTCAAAGAAACATTTCACAATAACAGCACCAGGAATTGAAAACAAAAATACATAACGCTTTATAAGGATTTTTCCATATTTCACTGATTTTTTAAGGTCACCAAGTTATCTGAAAATACCTGAACGCTCAGCACATACCTTTGTTTAGAAAATAGCACCAAAATGAGTAGGATAATTCCAACGGTCATGCCGAGGAACAATCCGGCTATGATAGCAAGCGTCAGTCCTGAAAAGTTATTATTATTATTATTATTATTATTATTATTATTATTATTATTATTATTATTATTATTATTATTATTACAGATGTCCCCCCTGATTGGAATAAGCACTGGAGCTCCCCAGAATGGAAAATCACTTCGTCAGCTTAGAGTGCCATGATACCATGGAATGTCATTTTCACATTAGGATATTGTTTATATCCCGAATTAATATTTGACAGAGCAAAAACAATTTTTTTGATATTGTGAATTAATGTTTGCCATTTAAAATCATATTTTGTGACATCTTTAAGTCAATTTTAGTTCCAAAAATGCTTTTGATACATCTAAATGTATTTTTGATCTTAAAATAAAAATAAATTTTGATTTGAATAAATACTTAGAGATATCAAACAATATGTTTTGATATCACAAATAATTGAAAGATATCTAAAATCGAATTTTAGACATTAAAAGTTTAATTCTTAATAGAAAAATTAAATAAATATATATTTGACAGCAAAGTCTCAATTTTGATGATTATTTTGACATCAAGAATTTGCTTTATATATCATTTTTCAGAATAACACCTTTTGATTGCTAATTTGGAATCCTCAGATGATTTTTATTAAATAATTACTTTGTGATATCAAAATCTCAGTCTATTTTTTTTTTTTTTGTCATTTTTAAAATTCAGAAGAAAATGTCTGTGGATGAAAAAATGAATGATCCCTGTATACCGAGTCTTTCTTTTCGTTTTGTACAACACATAAAAGAAGCATTTCTTGAGCTCAGAAATTGTCGTGTTGTTACTGAAAGCAAAAATTCAAGTTTTCGTCTCCAAAATTTAATTGATGATTCGTAAAGTTTTATTTAAATGTGTGCCTCCCTGAAGATGTTTTTTTTTTCATTTTCTAAAATTTATTTTTTGATCCAAACATAAATTTTAGCATTCAAAATATTTTTATAGATAGCAAAATGTAAATTAGTGATATCTATTGATATCTTTAATAACATTTTGACATCAAAAATTAGCATAAACTGTTAAAAGGTAGTCTATAGATTTTGACTGAAATTTTTAAGCATAAAAGAAATCTGTGAGAAGTTAATCAAAAGGGGCTAATGAATTTCAAATTGAAATTATGGCCCAGATCGACTTTAAAATCCCCACTTTTTACAACGAAATGCTGTTCTACTTAAGCGACTCAGATATACATTTAAGTGGTATATATTAAAGTGTGACATCGAGCAGTAAGGAATACATTTTTTTTCTCTTGACAATAAGTCTTTAGGTGTCAAGCACTGAAGTATGAAAGGTAGACTATGTTACACATGAGAGATTTACCGGAAGCTGATAAAAATTTACCGGAAGCTGATAAAAATGCTCACATTGCAAAAGCTAACCATGGCTTAAAGGGGGATTTTATCGTGTCTAAGAATGTCTGTAAGTAAATGGTTAAAAAACTCAACAGAAGAAAATAAGGGAGCTGGCAGATTACCCGATACGCAGGCTCATTATCCCGTACGTTTGTTTGTGTGTGCCTGTGTCTGTGCGTATGTGTGTGTGTGCATGTGTGTGTGTTTTTCTTTCTTTCTTTTTCTCTTTTTTTTAGGGAGGGGGGGGGGGGGTCTTTAAGGGGAGGGGCGCGGGAGGGAGGAGAGGAGGTAGATTACCTGGAATAATTTCACTTACTTGGAGGAAATGTTTTTTTCTGCACCTCTGTATTATCATTCGTTGCTCCCGTTGCTGTGATAATTAAGCAATAAAAATGAAATTAGGTTTGGTAAATATTGCACATCACAATCTTACCCTCATAAATTGTAATAAATCTATTTTAATATATTATATTAAACTTTTGAATGCATGAATAATATTTTGTGATATATTTGAAATGGTTTAGTTTCTAAAGTCCTTGTCGCAATAGTTTCAATTTTTATGTGCAAAATTCAGTTAAAGAATAAATCTTCTTACGAGTAGAGCAATTGCCGATTTTGCCTAGCCATGCGTTTCCTAGACACGTGACAAACCAGACTTCCTTGGTCTTGCTGCATCGCACCGCCCCCTTGCCATCGCCCAGATACTCGTACGTGGCTCCACCTAGCGGCTGCAGGGCAGGGCAGCCCACCACTGGAACATGTGAACAAGCAGAGTCTGTGGCTGCATGTCAGCGAGGCAAGTTACCACATGTCAGAATAAATTAAGTATAGAATACGTTGATTAAAATGTTGACCTAAATTTACCTAAAATGACCTAATATTAACAGAAATTCACATAGTGGCAAATTTCACAATGTTAAAATATTGACCTATGATTATGTGGTCTCCATTTATCGATAAAACCTCTGCAGCATGTGGTGATCGGTTAACTGTTGATCAGTGCACGGTAAGTACAGCGCGAATATATCTTTAAATATCTACAGGTACAAGAAGCCTGTGTTTTGAAATCAACTGGCAAATTCGCTTTCTTCTTTTCCTTGCGTTCTCTCTCTCTCTCTCTCTCTCTCTCTCTCTCTCTCTCTCTCTCTCTCTCTCTCTCTCTCTCTCTCTCTCTCTCTCTCTCTCTCTCTCTCTCTCTCTCTCTCTCTCTCTTTATCGTGCTGTTTTTTAAAGTTATTTTCAGAAAACAAAACTATTAATCTATTAATATTTAGTTTAGCGTGTATTTAATCACAATCTAGTTTCTTCAATATATTGATATATTTGGGTCAAATGCTATTAAAATATATGATCTAGCGCAATATCTGACTCAAATTTTAAAAGTGTTATAATACCAATATAAAAGTCATTGTATTTTACCATTATATTCCGTGAGATATCTGTCACAAAGCCAACATATCTTGCGTTTCAAATACAATTTAAAAAGTCTTCGTTACGCGGACATTGGGCAAATTCCCATTTCCTCAATGTTTCTAAGAAAAGGCTCACATTCAGAAAACCAGACTGCGTATATTTAGTGTTTAATCGTGCGTTCAGATCGGGTCTAGTTTCTTCAATGATATATTTAGGCCTAAAGCAATGAAAGTTATATGGTATAGCGGTAATGTCTGACAATGATGTTAAAGCAATTTTTGGTGTTATAATAGTAATAGAAGAGTTGTTTTATTTTTACCATTGTATTCTATGAGATATCTGTTACTTGGTCCGAATCGCCCCATGAAATGAAGCCTGATGGTGTCAGAGGTGGATGTGTAGATGTGTCTGGAAACATGCACGTCATCACACAGCTGGACGTTCGTAATGGCACTGTTTCCGCGCGCTCTCTCCGTGACGCTTAAGTGATAAGGGCACTTGCTGGCGTCATGACGTGACGTCACATCACTCTTGTCTATGTACGTGTGTAGGGTCAGGTTGATCACTTGTCCATGCAATGCCTACAAGGACATATTGACTTAAAGTTTGCCTTTACAGCAAATCGCAAATCGTAAGGACAATGAGGACAAAGTACAAGACAAAAGTGCACCCAACAACGGCAGAAGATACACTAGATAAAACAGTCCGACTCATCAATCTGCTTTCAAAATAATAATTAGTTTGGTGTATATCAATTTGTTATAATTTACTGGATTTTTGTCTAAAATTGGGATTCATTGATCTCTGCCTACACAGCTTGTGTGTCCAGTGACGTAGCTACATCACACATAATACGCCTGCAGCACGTACCAAATGTTACTACGGGTCAGTCCCAGAATGTCCTTAAGGGAAGGAGCGAGGGAGGGAGGTAGACATGGAATGTTAGTTCAGGCTTTTTTCCGCATTTTTATGAAAGTGGATTTGAAAAAAGATATTTTCCCCAAGTCACGGATACTCTCGTTATAGTGAAGACATTTCAGGAGCAAGGAGTGTGCACATGGTTTGCAGTCTCACCTCCAGCCCGATTCCACAGTGGTTTACCTGCAGTATGACGGGGCAGGTGCGTGTTCCGACTTCCGTGTTGTAGGCATGGTAACTGGACAGATAACCTGACGTGTTCTTCAGCACCAGTCGCCTTTCTAAGCTGCACTGGTTCCCATTTTCAACTAAATCCATATATAACACATAAATATGCGTAATTGTCTATGAAGCATATTACAGCATAGCCCTGTGTTTAGAACATCCACGATTTTAGGATCACCTCGCAAATTAGACTGCTTTCGAAAATAAGCATTAAAGATATCAAATTAGGCCTCCACTTTTGGCTAACACCTCTTATTCCGCCGATGCTAAATCAGAAATGATTCGGTAACTACAGCTCTTTTATTTATTTATTTTATTTACGTTTTCGGTCAGTGTCTCACCTGATATACAGCGGTACTTGAGTGACAACGCCGACATTAATTCACTGCCACAGGGACTCCCCCGAATGTTATGCACATCCGGGACTCCGAAGACGCAGCCCTGGGAACCCGAACACCATTGGCTTATCGTCCTTTTGACGTCATTGTAACAGCCAAGCTTGCCGAAGTTACGCTGGATACAGCTGTTGAGGCTCATGCGGCCATATTGCGCCGTCTCCACGACAACCACGCTGCCTCTTGGACACGTTACATTCACATTATCCATCTGGCAATAGATTTTCTCCTGAACTGCAAAAGAAGAAGAGTAATAATTCACGGAATAGTTTTAAATTTATACAAAAGTATCATGGAAAAATAACCATTGTTTTTTTTTCTTTTGTTTTTTTTTTATGTTTGTTTATTTGTTTTTTTTTTTTTTTTTGCTTTTTTTTTTGGCGGAGCATATGCAGTGACAAAATGTTCTTTGAAAAAGGTAACAATTGAATTTTTAGTCTTCCAGATGAAAGTGAACAAGCATCTAAACCTCTCTATATTCACTAATGACACAACTGTAACATCGGTATATCTGTAGGTCAACTGTAAGTCTGAAAAAATGGTAACGTCAGAACAAACATAAATATTGTTAATGCAGGATTGGGGGTGGTTAATGCAGCTTGTGCTAAAGGGCAAATTCAGTTATTATGCCCACTAAGTTTAGAAATGGAATCAGTCTAAGTATTGGTGCTTAATGAGCATTCGGCGGTCCCTTCGTTGTTTTCTTCATTTTTTTTGGCCACATCATGCTTCCAGGACAGTTATATTTATATTTGTTTTTATTTATTTATTTATTATTATATTTTAGCAAAACTGAGATCCTTTAAAACATGAAAATATGCTAAATATAAATACCAGCATCGTTTATTTGGTAACTCAATTTTTCGGTACACTCTTTTATAAGTAAACCCCATATCGTTGATTTTTCTGTTCTAAATGAATGAATGGTGGCAAGCCCATGTCTCCGAGTGGCTTGTGTTAACTTGTAGCACACAGGCCCGAGGGAGTGATAAAGGCAGATAAAACAGACAAAATGTGTCTCCAGTGTTACACTATCTCCGCAGCAAATACCCAAGCGCGTTGTCCCTGCGTTGTTGCTCGTATTAGTCACTATCATTAATACTGAGCCGAGTCGATCATTTCGTGCTTACGTCCGCATGTGAGTGGACTTCCCGGACTCGCTGCAAAGCGCCTCTATAAGGCGCAGTTACCAACTAAGTCCGTATTCACAAAATTTAACTGCACAGTTAACTTATTCCGCTAACTGCTCCGTAAGCAACCAGAACATTCGAAACTAAATGAATAAATTTAACCTGTTGAACAATCAAAAATACACCTAACATTGTTTGCGTGATACAGCTGGGTCAACGTTTTTTTAGCCTCTGGAAGTACAGTTAACTGCTCAGATAACTTTTGAGAATATCAGGGCTGGAGCCCAATTGCATTTGTATTTTTCTACAGCTAGCTCATTTTGGCAACTCACTTGCATGTGGCGATCTGTATATTCATGCGCGCCATCAAAATATAGTCCCCAAGCTGCATGATCTTTTAAGATCAGTCCTACTTATACCAGAGTCAAAAGTAAAAGGATGATTTTGTAAATTCGTTGTTATTTAACAGCTGACCGACGTAGGATCAATACCACATCTTGTTTTGTTTTTTATGGGAGTCGAAACAACGTCTACCTTCCGTTTTCGGATAGACGTCGATTATCCGACGTCTAACGAACGTTGAATAAAAGTTGCGAATGAAGTCGAAGCAACGTCTGTCTCCCGACGTTGCTTAGACATAAAAAAGAAGCAATTCTTGAGTGCGAAAATTGTGCTGTTATTACTGATATCAATAATTCAGTTTTTCATCTGCAAAATTTAATTAACGATTCGTTAAACTTTATATAAATGTGTGCCTCCCTCAAGATTTTTTAACTTTGTAAAATATATTTTTATATCAACAGTTAATTTTTGCTACCTAAAATGCAATTCTTGATAGCAAAATATAAATTAATGAGATCTACATCGATTTATTGATATCTTTAATTATATTTTGACACCAAAAATTAGCCTTAAATGTTAAAATGATGTTCCATAGTGCTTAGCCAACGCCTGTTCGACGTTGTGTCAAAGTCGTTAGTAAGATTTTGGTCTTTGATCGCGACCATTCACAACCAAAATACAACCAGAATTAATGTTGTCTTCAGTCGGATCGACGTTAAACCTCAAAGCGACGTTAGATCGACCTTAGCAAAAGCAAATAATAATAATAATAATAATAATAATAATATAACAATAATAATAAGGATAAGAATAAGAAAAAATAAAAATCTGTGTTCAATCGACATAGCATTTGTGAACGAGAAAAGAAAATAACTGACTAAGATGATATTAATTTGATATTATAAATAACTCTTGCTTGGTTTGCAAATGTAGTAGAAATAAAGCCAATATATTTACCGATAACCAGAAACAAAAGAAGATACATAAACCATATGACGCGACCTCTATTTTGTCTTCTGTTTAAAATGTACTACATTATGTTTTTAACAGAGAAAATGCTTTTAGCAGTTATAACTGATCACCCATGAAATTGCATTCGGTAATAGGTACTACAGAGATACGAGCTGCCTCAAGGTTTTTACCTCAATGTTTGATATGGGAACAAGTCATTTTTTGGCATTGGCATAAATAATAGATTCCTGGGTATCCACCCCCCTCCCTCCCCCCCCCCCCCCACCGTCTCGCGCTCGATGATCATATCTCATAGATGTTGTGAATTATTCACCCGATACATTTTCATTGCATTGGAAACATCAAAACGCTGCGGAAGCTGTAGATGAATTCGCCCGTAGGTTAATAGAATGTCTGCAATAGCATTTGAAGGCTCCGTTACGTCAGTTCTGAGACCGCTACGATCGTCATAAAAACATAAATAAAGTTAGCGCTAACCACTATAGCAGGTCACTCCTTTATCTGATTGGTACAAATTGAAGAAAAAGTAACAAACACCCAAAAATAAAATGAGTTGAATTATAGAGAAGACTGAAAAACTTGAAAATATACTCCGGTATTCGCCGGTATTCGACGATTTTCCAATTCGATCGTTACAACAGCAGACTTTATGCTGAGTCGTGCCAATGTATGAGGAGGGAGATGTCGTGCACATATGTGTGGAGGGAGAAGACGTGCACATGCGTGAGGAGGGAGATGCCGTGTACATGTGTGAGGAGGGAGATGTGCACATGTGTGGGACGGGAGATGTCGTGCACATGTGTGAGGATGGAGAAGTCGTGCACATGTGTGAAAAGGGAGATGTCGTGCAACTTTGTGAGGAGGTAGATGTCGTGCACATGTGTGAGGAGGGAGATGTCGTGCACATGTGTGAGGAGGAGATGTCGTGCACATGTGTGAGGAGGGAGATGTTGTGCACATGTGTGAGGAGGGAGATGTCGTGCACATGTGTGAGGAGGGAGATGTCGTGCAACTTTGTGAGGAGGTAGATGTCGTGCACATGTGTGAGGAGGGAGATGTCGTGCACATGTGTGAGGAGGGAGATGCCGTGCACATGTGTGAGGAGGGAGATGTCGTGTAACTTTGTGAGGAGGTAGATGTCGTGCACATGTGTGAGGAGGGAGATGTCGTGCACATGTGTGAGGAGGGAGATGTCGTGCACATGTGTGAGGAGGGAGAAGTCGTGCACATGTGTGAGGAGGGAGATGTCGTGCACATGTGTGAGGAGGGAGAAGTCGTGCACATGTGTGAGGAGGGAGATGTTGTGGCATGTGTTAGGAAGAAGATCAAGAGCAGGGAAAGACAGAATGAATGAATGAACGAATGAACGAATGCGTTCAAGCAAAAGGACAGACAGAGAGGGCAGGAAAATTAGAAACAATGATAGCAGTAGGAGTAAAGAAACAAGCAGAAAAATGGATTTCAAAAATAAAACTTATTATTCCCACCTGGAAGGAATAAGCACTAGTTATCCAACAATATCTTACTTCCCCCTTTTGAGTTTAACTGTTTATTTATTTATTAATTTTTATGGCTTCCAGACTATTTTGCGTAAGATGAAATTTGGTACTTGCATAGAGGTTTACCAGAAATAGCCGGCATTGCGAAAAGAAAGTTCAAAAGTCAAACTTAGGTCATCCCCTATCAATGACCCCAAAAGGTCCAGACAAGTCCTATAAACTATATGTCATAGGAGCTTCAAATTTGATAAACGTATAGACAGTAACAAGATTTCGCTGGAACTGCAAAAATTTTGGTTTTGTCCCCAAAGGTCAGACTGAGATCAAAATATTTATTAAAACTCAATTTATTGCAAAAAAAAAAAAAAAAAAGAACAGCGGTCAAATTCGGCTTAAGATTTATGTTCTGGGTAACCCCCGTGATCTATATTTCGAAACCCAACAGGCAACCTCTATCGCTTTTCGGTCAGTTGTATTGACGACGCACTGTGGATACCATGAAAACCGTGTTCTTATTGCAAATAGAAACTACACCAGAACCCCGGAATCAAAAACCACTTGTAGGACTGACCGTAAGTGGTCTTAATTCCGGGGTGATCTTAATTGCGGGATTCCGAGTAAAATTGACATGTATGGGAACATGATGAAGTACATCAAAGTGTGATGCGTTCGACCAGTTATAACAGCAAAGAAACACGGTTTTGACCTCTTTTGTTTCTATTAAGAAATCAGAGGGTTTTTAACTGTCTTTTTCATAACTAAAATTTACGCTTAAATCAATTAGTCAAATACGAAATTACAAATTACAAATTATTTGCATAATACTATTGCCATTGATATCTTTTGTTCGACTAATCCTCCTAACTGGGAGAGAGTTTGTGTTGTTGACATAGCTGAGATAATGTATGGAAAGAAAAACATGTGCACGTTATGACTGGTCGTAAGCGGT
Organism: Protula sp. h YS-2021; assembly: GCA_949752745.1. NCBI lineage: Eukaryota > Metazoa > Annelida > Polychaeta > Sabellida > Serpulidae > Protula > Protula sp. h YS-2021. The sequence goes on from OX457026.1 coordinate 18,188,588, forward strand.
GGGAAATGTAGCCTGTGTGACTGAAAAATGGTCTGTGGTCGTAATCGCGGGATGGTCTTAGCTGCGGAAAGCATTGGTTCTGGCGAAAAGCGGTCTTAATTGCGAGGTGTCTTTTCCCGGGATTCCGGTGTACTTTTATGTCCATCCGCTATGGGGTTGTACATAACATAATTCTCTCGCCAGAGGTCAGCTGTTAGCTAAAGACCTCGAAGATCGGTCTGGAATACTTCCGCAGCTTGACTTTGAAAAAGCCTTAGATTCAGTTGAGTGGTCCTACCTATTTGCAGTTTTCAAAAACCTTTAACGATGGTAACAATTTCAAAGCATGGGTTAAATGCTGTTACGCAAATATTAAAAGTTGTGCGTGCAACGGAGGACATGCAACACATTGGTTCAGCTTCTATAGAGGTTTGAGACAAGGACATCAACTTTCACCTGTTTGTTTCTGTTTTTGTATGGAAATTATGAGAGTCCAAATGAGGAACGATAAAGATATATTTATTTATTTATTTATTAAAACCACCAATAAGGTGAACATAAAATACAATATAATACAATAAATATAGAAGGGAAGGGAAATAGGCAAGAACACACACAAGTTATGGTAATTTGCAGAATGACTGTACTCGCACAGTAAGAAAGTTAAACACATGGTCAGTCTTGAAATTAAGAATCAATTTGAGCTTTCTCATGAATCTCTGGTTTGAAAGTAAATATCATTAAATAAGTACTGATTTAGCTCGATCTTTTGAGGTACAAATAAACGTGAACAAGCTGGTTGCCAGCATTTATAGAAAAATTCTCTGAGATGTCAAAAAATGCGAAAGCAGAAAATGCAGATTTCCTAATTAATGGTAAAAGTATCTTCAACAGGGATGGTTGGATACAGAAATTATCCTTGTGCACAACTTTGATGATGATAACGGACAAATCGTCAGTTTGTGCAAAAATCTTACGTATAAATTAATTTTATATCATATTATGGAGCGATTCAATCGGTAAACAAGCTGTATCTCGCGAGCTTTGCCCAGTAGATAAGACAGCCTATCCAACCTTCCTCAGTGTACCTATATTTTTAATATGATAAATGGCAAGAAGTTAAGCAAAATAAAGGCGAAAAGAAAACATTTCGCGAGCCTTTTTATTTTTCATAGGTGTACAGTCGCTACTCAGTTGACTAAGTGGTTCATTTTCCATCAAACATCCACCGACAGTTTTATATCAGCATGCTGCCGACAAGAAAATGCACAGCTGAACAAAAACTGATACACATTAATTCAAGATCGTACATGGCAACTGTGGGAAAAAACCTTTTCCGATGGAAAATAAAAGATAGTCCCTTTTGTGAATATTGTGGAGGTGACATAGATAACATACTTGTGCATTCACTTATTGACTGCAAAACAACTTAGTCTTGGAAAAAAGGACATCTTTCTATTTTTATCTCTAACCGATAAACTAATTATTATATATGACTTCCTTCCTCTCATTTTGGAGTAAAAAAATCTAGCGAGGAATCTTATATGCTTGTTTCTTAAGCATGGTATTGGTAACGTAAAATGAGCTTAACACTCTTCGGTGACTCCTCGTGGCACAAAAACTATATCAGAGCACATTAGTATAGATAAAAATGTTATGTCGCTGGAAATTTTCAAGAGCATAGAGCAAATTTTTAAGCAAACGTTGAATTACGAAAAACCACGCTAATCCCTGTAGAGGAGATTACACTGTGTCGTTGTTTTGTTTCTCGGGGTGTTATCATCGGTTTCATAAACACTCTGTAATATCGTTGTAATAGTATGATATAGATACAAGAAACTTAATGAACGATGCTATATGCAAACGATAGAACGACAGGGAGGTAGCCCTTATTATTTAAATGTCCAAATGATTGTTATGGAATATAAAAGGGATGCTGTGCCATTTAGCACGATGTTATCTGGTTTGTTTACAAAAGGAGAGTATATCGACACGCGAGTGAAAGTGAAAGAAAATGTGGTGTTGGCTTGATATTGAAGTAAAATAAAATCTTGGGACAAAGGTTCCACAAAAATGTGTTAAACTAGACCGTTTTCGCTACCGAACAGCGAAAATTACACTTGGGGGCCACAAAAAATACGATTATAAACTCTTAACCTCTTACATATCGTCTTTTAGGCCCAAAGGGTCGAAAATAAGCTCAACATAGCTCTGTTTCTAACCATTTTCGAGATAATGGCCTACTTCCGCTTTTTGACTTTGACCATGGCCGAGGAGTTCAGGGTTACTACTTCTTCTTACATATCGTCTTTTAGGCCCAAAGGATAGAAAATAAGATCAAAATCGCTCTATCTCTAACCGTTTGCGAGATAATGGCCAAATTCCGGTTTTTGACTTTGACCATGTCCGAGGAGGTCAAGGTTACCGAGGCACCTCTTACCTATCGTCTTTTAGGCCCAAAGGGTCGAAAATAAGCTCAAAATCGCTCTATCTCTAACCCTTTTTGAGATAATTGACCACTTCGGTTTTTGACATTGACTATGGCCGAGGATGCCAATCATTCTCTAAGGTCATAGTTTAAACTAGAGCCGTATTTTTGCTACCGAAATGTTACACTTTACAAAATTAAAACGCAAAAATACCTCCTTCCATGGATTATTTCTTGAATAAAGTAAAGTATTTTTCAACATGCATACAGTGTTTTATACAACTATGTACAGAGCTTATGGCACAGCATGTATGCGGCTTTTAGTATTCTAAAAGATCGGACCACTGTCAAGAAAAAACTCCATAGGTTGATAACGTAATACCAGCTAAATATATTAGCAAATAACACAGCTTGAATACGTCTTATAAGCCGATTACTGTTTTTGTTGACTTAAGACTTAGTTGACTGATCAGGCATACGCCGTGTTATCTATTTACGCAGTGAGATCTCGCACAAAGCTGAGCAACTATATGTGGTGTTCTGTGCTGTACATTAAATGCTCCGCATTTACTTGCAAAAAATACACTCTTTTCACATGGCATTTTAACACAGAAAACGAAATCGAAGACGAAAATAAAAAAGTGACATGCACACGTTCAGATCAAGCTCTTGATAAACCTCAAATTTCATGGTCCTAGGGCCCATAGTGTCAGGGAAGAAAAAGACACACAAAAAATCGGAAAACTGTCAAAAAAAAGGACGAACGGCTGCTCGCACAAATCCATATAACCCTTGCAAGCTAACAGCTTGTCAAGTGTTAAAAGTGCGGATTTTACGGCGTCTAATCACCCTCTATCAGTGAGCCAAATTTCACCACTCTTTAGCAATTGGGAAAAACCCAAACGCTGCACCCAACTTAAACTTGCACATGCATGCTGTGATGGCTCTCATTGAGAGTTGGGCGATCAATGCACCGAGGCTGATATCATGCAGTTTAAACTGCTGCTCTCAGCTTTTTCGCAAATTTGTTTTGTCGTTTTTTAATTGAAAAATTAAGCGAATTTAAAAAAATACAAGAGGATAAACTAGACATACTGAAGTTGATCATATCCAAATTTGATCTTTCTAGCCCTAACGGCCTCTGACTAGTTCTACGGACAAACTAAAAAAAAAAACGAAAAAAAAAAACATGCCACAAATGCCGCTAAAATTTTCGTACAAATTCAATACACTAGGGGATTTTGGGAAATCCCTAAGTGTAATTAAAATATAAATATGGTGATTCTGAGCTCAAGTTCTTAGCCGTTGAGACTGAAAGATCTTACACAAATGGCAGCCTAATTCGTGCGAGTTTGGGAAGTTCGCTATTTCCTTGTTAAAGGTTAGAGACATCGATTATGAGCTCGACCGTGTGGGCCAAAAAGAAGTATTGCTATGTATACACGTGTGATACTGACCAGTTCACCAAGGCCAAGGTCGGAAACCGGAAGTGGATCACGAGGTCGGAAACGGTTAGAGATTGAATTGAATTCGTCCTATTGTCGACTCTTTCGGCCTAAAATACGTTACATGGGAGATACCGCTGTTGACTATTTGTCGAGGTCATGATTGGACAATGGAAGCTGACACTATCTCGAAAACCGCAATAACTGAGCACTTTTTGAGCTCAATTTCCATGCTTTGGAGCTAAGAAATGTTGCATACGGTGTACGTAAGATGGTCAATCCGCTGTCTAGCAGAATTCTGTCTAGTTTATGAATGAAATGTAATAAGAAGCTTTTATTATGCTAAGCTTGTAGTCAAATCCCAGGTAGATATTCTGATTGAGCCAAAAAAAAGAAAGCAAAAACATGGAAAGAAGTAATGACAATGACATCACGAAGGGGAAAATGTGACAGAGAAATGTGATAGGCTACCATATGTGGGGCTTTTTTGCCAATTACCCCGCGAAACAATGTCGTTAGTTAATTATCCTCACCTGAATTTGACAATATGCTCACTTTTCCTGTTCCAAACAAAAAGTGACTTTTTTCTCACTAAAAAAGAATTAGAAATGCAAACACCAAGGTCAGCACCTGCTTTTATTGTTGGTTATGAGCCGTCAGATCTTGTTGGACGGATATGACACCCATTACTTCAGGCCACTGCATCGTGTCAAGTCTGCTGAAGCAGGCAGAGATTGTGTAAAGACGACCAGTCTGGGTCACAAAGGAAACATCGCATTAAGTAACTGTGCAAGATATCTCGGTTATATACGCATATGATAAAAGAGTTTTAAAATGACGTAAGTGGTATGGCTTAGGTCGAAATAGGTCACAGTCATAAAAATCGCCAGAAAGAATTTGAAGAGCAATAGTCAATTGACCAGTTGGTAAATAAAGGATGACCTCTGGAGAGATCAGCCTGCCAATAAACACAAAACTTGTGCATTTTTTAAAAAAAGGTGCTCCTCTCTTTCGTTAAGAGCACCATTCCCAATGGGTCGGAGAAACCCAAAGAAATCCAACCAAAAAAAATAAAGATATGCTTCGGTGATGCCGACATAGAGGTCTGCTGTTAAATTTAAATAACAACTACCCCCCCCCCCCCCCCCACAATATAAATGAGCCCCCACCACCAATACACCCTTCACCGCACTATCGGATACACAATAACAGCACTCAATAATTCTTCAACATTTATTTCTTTCAAAGGGCAAAGTCAGCTCATATAATTTTCATCATCTATTCACTTTATATCGATTTTCAATTGTTATTGTAACATTACGCTTCTTCATTTGCTCGGTCCGAGTTTAAATCAACGCGTGTTACATCCTCTGAATGCCATCTAGCTCACGAGGGGCGGGGTTTGGGGAGGCGAGGGGGCTGGGGAGCGGAAGTCTAGGGATGTGCCTACACTGATGTTACACTACATCGATTTCGGAAAAAAACTGCGCACAGAGGGAGGAACGCCATTTGGTTGTGATTGGTTGTGATCAAAGATCAACGTCTTACCAACGTCTTTGATCCAACGTTGAATAGACGTTGGGTAAGCAACGTTGTTTTTACGTTGCTTTTCGTCGCAGCCGTCTAATCAACGTCTAATCAACGTCTTTGGTGCAATTTGATTAAACGTCGGAAAATCGACATTAGACAGATGTCGGACTCGCAACAAAAAACGTAAATATGGGATTTTCGAGGGCGCGGAAGGATTTCCATACCTACTTTTGAAAAACATTCATGGAAATCGACTTCACACATATCGTGCGTGACCCAAGGGATGGGTACTGGAACGAAATGGCCACACTATGCCTGTCGGTGCCTTGACGGCGATTCCAGACTAATACTTTCCCGAAGTCAGTATAATGTCGGGGGATAGATGTTGTTTCGACTTCCATTGCAACCTTTATGCAACGTCGATTAGTCAGAAGGTAGACGTTTGTTCGACTTTCATAAACAGTCAAACCCGACGTTGATCCGTGATTTGAGTGCTGCGTCTATCAACATCGCTCGAATGTTGTGATGTTTACTGGGAGCCCTGGTTGGAATCGAACCCGATACCTCGGGAATACAAGACCAAGGCTCCAACCCGCTGAGCTAACCGTGACCACCCCCCCCCCTCCCCCCACAACTAGGCTCCAACCAAATGAGTTAATCGTCACCCACCTTCCCCCATCCCGGCCAAACCAACTGAGCTAACCGTCATGAACCTCCCCCCCCCCCCCCACGAGGCTGCAACCAACTGAGCTAACCTCACCCACCTCCCCCAACCAGGCTCCAACCAAATGAGGCAACCATCACCATCTCTTCCACCTAGGCTCGAACCAACTGAGGTAACCGTCACCACATCCCCTTAACCAGGCTCTAACCAACTAAGATCACATTCACCTTCTCTGACCAACTAAGATAACATTCACCTTCTCTAACCAACTAAGATAACATTCACCTTCTCCTCTCACCATGCTCCAACCAACTGAACTGTCACCCCCTCTCCTGAACCAGCCTCTAACCAACTGAGCTAAACATCATCCCTCCACCAAACCAGGCTCCAACCGAGCTAGCCGTCGCCCACCTCCTCCAACCAGGCTCCAACATACTGAGGTAACCGTCACCAACCCCCCCCCCCCCCTCTACAACCAGGCTCCAACCAAATGAGATAACTGTCACCCCCTCCCCCAACCAGGCTCACACCATCTGAGCTAACCTTTACCCACTTCCTCGCAACCAGGCCCAACCAATTGAGCTAACCGTCGCCGTCCTCCCCGAACCAGGCTCCAACCGGAGCTAAACTTCGCCCACCTCCCCCCAACCAGGCTCCACCCAGCGGAGCTAACCGTCACCGTTGGCGATACTGGGACGGAGACTAGACGTTTGTTTTCCCCACAATGCATTTAAAACTAGTGCATTTTGGGGGGAAAAACACACAATCTTGGGCGAGTTTTCTTGAGATAACGTTTAACAGAAGCCCAGCAGGGAGAAATTAATAACATAAGGAATGAGGAAAAATAAATCCATAGACCGATGCATTTTGTGATACATCGATGCGTCTTGGCTCCCCAGGCCGTGCTCAGGTGCTGCTGTAATTGGTGGAGCTTTGCCGAAGGCCGCGTGGGATTGCTATCGTGACGTTTCGTCCCGCGGGTTTTCTATGCCTGTCTCCAGTAGAATGTGAAATGGCGTGTTTGCTTACTTGAGAGCCTTTCCAGAAGCCATAACAATAGATCATCCATTGAAAAGATGCGCCGATCATGAATTGCTAAACAGGCGTCATTGTTGTGAAAATGTTTCATACGTGCTGACCATATGGTAACGTGCTGACCAAGGACTAACTATTTATTTATTTATTTATTCATTAATTTTAGTCAAAATGTTTAATTACTATCACTTATATAAATCTAAAAAAATCTTTCTCAAAGATGTTTGTCTTTCAAAATTTGATGCCCACATATGAAAACAGGTATTCCAACATTTAGCCGAGCGGAAATTAGCCGAAATTGGCATCTGCGGCTCTTAGTCGAAATTTATAACTGTGGATGATATATTTTGATGTGATTCGTCAAAAAGGAAAGGTAGAATCTAACTTGTAATTGAAAAGATTTCTTTTTATATTTATAAACTGATTCGTCAAATAGAAAAGGAACAAAGTTGTCCTGCAGTTGAGCCGTCAATCACTATAGTATTTCTCAATGAATGAATTAGTTGATTTCCACGAATTGCTCGGTTTCAGACCTATATTTCAAAGATGTATTGATCCATTAAGTGTTTAAGTGATAAATTGCAATTGAAACAAGCATACTTTTTTCGATGGAAAATTCACCAATGAAGTGTGTTATTATTTGAATGATATTCGTATGTGAAAACAGATGTTAAAAACAACTGGTTAGAGGGATATGCACACAATAGATTATTTCATTTTTTTCTGTTTGATCAATCGATTAAAAAGACATCACCCAAAATGATGCCACTTTCGTAGATGCCAATTTCAGCACGGCTAAATGTCATATATTCATAAAAAAACAGCGTCGCCGTGTATTGTTCGTAAAAATATAAGGGAATACACATTGACAAATTTAAACAAGTATGTCCAAGGACATGACCCAGCCGAGTTACCAGCCGACTTACCAAAGGAAAGAGGGAAAATAGGCCAAAAAATGAAAAAATTTGTTTCTGAACGTAAGTTTTTCATAATTTTAATGCACAAAAAACGAGTTTTCCCGGTTGGAAGCTTCCCGAAAAGGGATGTTGGAGAGGTTGGGTTTTGACGATTCACGTATTTACCGACATTTACAAAATTTTACAAAAAAAATTTAAATTCGACCATTTCGGCATTTTGTTGTCATTTGCGAAAAAAGCAAAGTCCAAGTTTAGAAGCACCTAAGAAACTTTCGATTTAAATTTTATAACTATTTGAAAAAGACTGAGAGAAACGAATTTTTCACAATTCAGTTATTTACTACCATTTATTTCAGTTTTCGCCAAACTTTTAAGTTCCGCCATTTCGACAGTTTTTGATGAACCGCAAAAAAATAGATCCTGGTAGGCGAACCCCTGGGGAACATCCCTGTGTAACATCTAAACGATTGGTGTAAAAATGTAGGAGGAGTAGCATTTTAAAAATGGGTCAAAACGGGCACAAAAAGTACCGTCATTTTGTCAGTTTTCGTCAATCGTCAAAAAAGTAATAGCCAGGTGGGGGACCACCCAGGGAATATTCCTGCGTAATATCAAAACGATTGGAGCAAAACGTAGGAGGAGTAGCATTTTAAAGAAAAAGTTTAACATACGCACATACATTCGAACCCCCTATAATGATACGACTAACCAAGTCCGACAAAGTCGGCTGGGCTAAAAAGAGAATGTTCAATTTAAATTACAAAACAGAACTAAAATTGCAATGATGTGTGTATGCACCTTGTTAAGACATACACCACCAATACTGACAGATCAAAATTTTGATATTCTTTGCGTGTGTCCCCACCCCCGGGCTCTCATTATTTTCCCTGATGGGTGGGATGGGGGGGGGGAGACCTCTATATTCTTATTTTACCTATGCGCTGTAGATCCGCCCTCAATCGATCTATGTCACCAAAACCTGCATGAAATATCACGACATTCGTCGAACTTTTTCCCTACTCATCCAATGAGACATGTTTATTTTTATGTGGCCTTCTGTAAAAGGAATTCGCGAGAAATCGTTTTAAAATGTCGTTTTGCGCCGTGCGTGTTGATAAGGAAGCAACAATGAATGGCTGGGCATTACATTAAGACTGAACCCGGGCAGCTGTTGGGATCATACAATATGCAAAGCTCGTCCCTCTAGAAAACTAATAACGCCAGAATTAATGCAGATCCCAGGAGTGGAGTCATTCATCAAGCACGTGTTCGATGTTCATTAAGAACATATCCAATAACGCACTTTCTCTTCTATATTTATCCCACCAACCCCTGCCCACCCCTTCCCACGCCCTTCCCCACCCTACCCACCCCTTCCCACGTTCTTCAACACCGCACTGACCTCTACCCACGCCCTTCGTGTTGCGTGTTTCAAGCTCCGAAACCAAAATGATTGTTTTCGGATGCTCGTTCAAAGCAGATTGGCCTTTCAAATGAAATTTAATGAACACTTGAGGAGAGCAAAACAACAGCAATCCAGGTCAAGCTTTACTGGCAAAGGTAAGGAATGAACCGCTGATCACAGTATGTGTTTTACACGTCTTCTGAAACGGAGTCTGACACCATACTCTAATTTCGTTCTAATATATTCGCAAAATTAATATATTTAAATAAATGAGAGAAAGAAAGAGAGAGAGAGAGAGAGAGAGAGAGAGAGAGAGGGAGGGAGGGTGAGGGAGAGGAAAGTAGAGAGAGAGAGAGAGAGAGAGTGGAACAGAGAGCAGGAAGGAGAGGGGGAGACAGAGAGGAGAGAGAGAGACAGAGAGAGAGAGAGAGGGAAAGAGAGAGGCAGAGAGAGAGAGAGAGAGAGAGAGAGAGAGAGAGAGAGAGAGAGAGGGAGAGAGAGAGGCAGAGAGAGAGGGAGAGGGGGAGACAGAGAGGAGAGAGAGAGACAGAGAGAGAGAGAGAGGGAAAGAGAGAGGCAGAGAGAGAGAGAGAGAGAGAGAGAGAGAGGGAGAGAGAGAGGCAGAGAGAGAGAGGGAGAGAGGGAGGGAGGGCGGTATACAGTATTCCTCCATTCCTCACACCCTTTCAGTCGTCACACAGTGATAAATCCCTTGTTCTCATCTTTGTGATTCCTTACGGTGATTATAAGCTCCTCAAGATAAGGTATATATTTATGGCATATTTATGATGATATCTAAGGAATCTCGCTCTTTGCGACGTGCCTGTAGTCGTTACCTGAGGTGGATTTTGACACGCGTGGTCGATTTGATAGAGGTTGATGGATAGTAAAGTATAAGCTCTTGCGTTTCGACACTAGCACGTAATAAACGCATGCCTCAACCCCTCATAACTCAACACCCCCCCTCCCTCACCCTCACTCCCGCCTGCTATAGATATGGACTAATTGATGGAGATCAATCCATCATAAAACTGGAAACCTGTAAAAAAGCAAGCATGTGAAAAAGTTTCTACTCTTTGCACGCGGATTCGTATCCATAACTTTGTAAAATTTGAAATTCCACGCGTGGACCAGCTGCAGTTTTGCCAGCTCTGTATGTATTGGGCTGCGTAGCACATTCAGTGCTAGAGCCCCGACAAACCTTATGAACTGATAACGGGTAAATAATGCAGGGGGCGATGCACAAAATATCTGCCATCTCGTTTACTTTCTAAACTGACCTTTCAATTTGATCCTCAAAAATATCAGAGCGAACCCCTGAAAATGTCTCATTTTCTAAAGATATAAGTCGTTTTGTCAAGCTCAAAACATAAGTCATTCCTTCAAGATATAAGTCGTTCCCCCATACTATAAGTCATTCCCTCAAGATATAAGCCGTTCCCGCATAAAATAAGTCATTCCCTCAAGATATAAGTGGTTCCCCCATAATATAAGTCATCCCCTCACGATATAATTCGTTTCCCCATAATATAAGTCATTTCCTCAAGATATAAGTCGTTTCCCCATAATATAAGTCGTTCCTTCAAGATATAAGTCGTTTCCCCATAATATAAGTCATTCCCTCGAGATATAAGTCGTTCCTTTGTGATATAAGTCGCTCCCTCGAGACAGTCAGTCGTTCACTCTAGATAATAAGATATAATAATAAGATAATAAGATGCAAGTCGTTCGGCCAAGATATAAGTCATTCCTTTAAGATATAAGTTTTTCCCCAAAGATTTAAGTCTTTCCCTTACGTCGTTCTATACGGACAATAAATAGGTCCTTCTTAAACAAAAAGTCGTTTCCTCCGTCCAGAATAGAGGTCATCCAAAATATAACGTTATTGCTTTGAGATGATAAGTCGTACTGTGTACATATTCACTCGTTCAAATGAGAAATTCTTGTTCATTTAACGCCCTTTATTGCGCGGTTCAGTGTGGTTCTGTCAACTAACTGCCTCGGAGGAACAGCAGTAAGGGAACCACTTACTATCTACTGGCACTGTCTCTGAGGAACAGCAGTAAAGGAACCACTTACTATCTCCAGGCACTGCCTCGGAGGAACAGCAGTAAAGGAACCACTTACTATCTCCAGGCACTGCCTCGGAGGAACAGCAGTAAAGGTACCACTTACTATCTCCAGGCACTGCCTCGGAGGAACAGCAGTAAAGGTACCACTTACTATCTCCAGGCACTGCCTCGGAGGAACAGCAGTAAGGGAACCAGTAAGGGCACGAGACATTAAGAAGTTTCAGTTCTCATAATTTATAAAGTGCGTGTCCTCTTGATGCCTCCGTAAAAAAAAAGCTTTAAATAAATGTTAAACTCGGCAACAAAAAATAGGCCATTGACGGTACTGAGCTGTAACGTGAGCATCCCAGCGCTTAGCCCAAATGAGTGCCGTGGGAGGAAAGCAGTCGGGGTTTGCTTGTAGATATGCATGCAAACCCCTCTTTGGTACAGGCGGGACGGATAAAGCTCACTCGCATGCGTTTTTCAATCTCACCCACAAATATAACAGGATTTTCATTTATAGGCAACTGTAATATACATTTATCCAGTATTTGAAAACTAAAGAATGAAGATATATATATATATATATATATATATATATATATATATATATATATATATATATATATATATATATATATATATATATATATATATATATATATATGCGTTTTTCAATCTCACCCACAAATATAACAGGATTTTCATTTAAAGGCAACTCTAATATACATTTATCCAGTATTTGAAAACTAAAGAATGAAGATATATATATATATATATATATATATATATATATATATATATATATATATATGCGTTTTTCAATCTCACCCACAAATATAACAGGATTTTCATTTAAAGGCAACTGTAATATACATTTATCCAGTATTTGAAAACTAAAGAATGAATTATATATATATATATATATATATATATATATATATATATATATATATATATATATATATATATATATATATATATATATATATATATATATATGTAGTCACAGATATCTTTTGATATTTAAATGCACCTTCAATGCACTATAACCACCAGTTCTCTATCTCAGTGTGTGCCAACGACAATGAGAAAAAAATATGATATTCTGACAATCAATTAAGTCATTTCAGGACAAGCTCTGACCCATTTCCTAATGTAGTAAATTATGAATGTCTCTCTGAAGTCACATCGAAATGATTTTCTTTTAACTTAAATCCCCAAACATTTGTAGATGAACCTCAAAGAAGCATCGCGGAAATAGATAAACACGACATTTTTTTAAATCAGAACATCAAACATACAAACAGATTATTCCATAAAATGTGCAACTGTTTATAAATCCGGCCATTGTATCGATAAAGAGATAGATATTTTAACAGAGAAGCTATGATGAGGTGAGTGTTTGGCTGTGATCTGGTGACTACTGATGACTATCAATGTTCTGATTAACTATGGGAAAATAGAACAATAGGAGCTATTTGTGGATTCAAAACCGAGATTGCAACGTCCTTAGCAAGTAAAACCCCTACCACCTTCACCTAAAAGTACCCCAGATCCGTATTGGGTAATATGTCTGCAGTTTGTTAGAGACACACATCACGTCTGTTAAAAGTACGCATGAAATAAACCGGGAAGCTAAGATGAGGTGAGTGCTTGGCTGTGATTCGGTGACTACTGGCAGCTATCACATAATGCTCTGATTAGCCATGGGCAAATAGAGCAATAGAATATATTTGGGGATTCAAAGAGGGGGTTGTAACGTTCCATTGGCAATTAGACCCCTGCCACCTTTTACTTAAAATATCCTAGATCTGTATTCGGTAATATGTCTGCAGTTTGTCAGAGATACATGGCATGTCTGTTAAAAGTACACATGAAATAAACTTACCTAAATCATATACTTTATCATATGATGTTATTAAGGTTTAATATGTGGTAGCCATGTCTGTTTAAATAGTTAATTGCTGTGTTAACTAAAATTACAAGGTATATGTTGGTGTAATGGAAAATCGTCTCGACCATATTTAAAAAAATTGAAAAAGGGTGACCTTATCGTAACTTTTAGTCAATCAGTCAGTTGAGGTGACGTCCTGTGGTAGGCGACCATAGAAGTCCCCTGTTTCCTCATATCCTAAGTTAGGCGACCATGACAGTCCTCCATCTCTTTCCGTCCTGGGGTAGCCGACCATTGCAGTCCTCAGTCTCCTCCCGTTCTGAGACAGGCTACCATGGCAGTCTTCCATCTCCTCCCGTCCTTGGGCACGCGATCACGGCAGTCTTCCATCTCCTCCCGTCCTTGGGCACGCGATCACGGCAGTCTTCCATCTCCTCCCGTCCTTGGGCACGCGATCACGGCAGTCTTCCATCTCCTCCCGTCCTTGGGCACGCGATCACGGCAGTCTTCCATCTCCTCCCGTCCTTGGGCACGCGATCACGGCAGTCTTCCATCTCCTCCCGTCCTTGGGCACGCGATCACGGCAGTCTTCCATCTCCTCCCGTCCTTGGGCACGCGACCACGGCAGTCTTCCATCTCCTCCCGTCCTTGGGCACGCGACCACGGCAGTCTTTCATCTCCACCTGCCCTAAGCTGCTCTTTTGCTCTCGCAGAAAGTCATTCTTCTCCAATCTCGAATGCTGTTTGACCACTGGGGCTCAGGGACTGAAGCCTTGGCCTTCCTCTGCCCATTTGCCCTGTGGCAGCCTTATTCTGACACATCCTACCCTATATGGTCACTACGTAACAAATATGTGCTAACCATTACGTGACCACATGTTTAAATCTGATTTCACCGTATTACAACACACTGTGTTTTCAATCACAATTAATATGAGTACTATACATGATAAACTTGTGGTGACCATATACTTAAACATCAGTATTTCTCCTACATATTAAACAAAAATGATTGTTAATAGCCGAGGACTCTCTGGCGTTTTTTAAATCCTACATGGCCACATGACCGTAACATATCTCCTTGTCTTTCGGATTCTTTGTCGGCAAAGCTTGCCTGGGTAGTTGTTTGAAAGAGTACCAGCAAAAGAAGAATTTACAGCTTTTCGGGGTGTAGATTATGCGCATTTGAGTTGCCATGACACGCAGAGCACTAAATCTCCGGTGGCAGTTAGGCAACTTTGCCTACACCCTGGCAATTAAGTCAACACCTGTGTATTACCAAGAGATAAATAAATTTGGATTTTTATAACCCAACGATTCTCACTGCTGTAAATGTGTGGACATGAAGTTACATGTTGTTCCCTACGCCGACTGATTTGGGCTACATGATTTGTCATAGATATATTAGCCTCAAACACACCGCTACTCAAAGATAACTGACGGTGCTGGTTTGAGTCAGCTTATATAAAACCTTTACCCTTAGTAAATAAGAAGAACAAGGAGTGAACTATCCCTGCGAGATATCTAGTGTTAGGCTCAAAGCTTTCCTTCTCTTATTTTCCTGTATTTTCTTCCATTTCAAAAAAGCAAGTGTCCAATTCCTATGCAGAGTGGCGACCTCAATGTACTTTGCGTTTTTGTATCACTGTGCAGCTCAACAAAGTATCGAAGCATAACAACATTGAGTAACATATCGAGTATAAAATTAAATAAATCGGGAAACAGTACCATTTTGCAGTTCACAAGCAGAACAAAAAATCAACATAAAACCCAATGCAAAACCAAATCAGCATCCTTCAGACGCGATGTCATGATCCGAAACCGCATCACAGTGCGACTCCAGCACCACAAAATGACGTCAGTTCCGGACTGTGGCGATAACACGATCTAGATTCAACACCTTGGCGTAATCTATAACATGCGTCATTCCACATTTCGTACCCATAATTCCATTATGACATCATAGCACCAAATCATTATATTTGTGATTAAGCAAATCGATGTTGAAAACAATATCTCCGTAGGTACCGAGCTTGATACAGCAATACATCTTAACCCAGTATTAAAACACTAAAAACCAATCTATTCTCAGGAGGAAGTAAACGTACTTGCTGAAAGACACTAAAAGAAGAGATTCACTTGTCTGACAAATATTGAGAATGATAACATTACAGTGATAACATTATGCTCTCTAACACCAAAGCCAGTAGCCTCCAAAAATAATTACGTCGAAATAATGCCCAGAAACTGCCCCGGGACCATGCGAACCCACATCGCAAACAAACGTAATGTAATAGGACAAGCATTGGAACAACAGTTGAGGTCATTTCACTCATTGTAGTTTTGAATTTATTCACCGACACTGCTTTGTTACTGTGACTGTTACTGCTCCAAACTAAAGCAGTTTCCGGAAAAAAACTTTTTTTTTGGTCTGTTATTTTTTGAAAATCACTTCAATCACTCAAAACGTAAGAAGAAGGGAGAACCTCTATTAATATCCTTGGCAATACGAGCAGTACTGGGTAATGGCTTCGGTTCTGTGTCAAGACCAGTTTTTGTTAAATACAGCGTCTGATATGAATCGCTAAATGCAACTATAAGAGGTTCTCATCGAAGAAGTGATACAGAGCACGTTTCATTATTATGTCTCAACAACTGAATAATTGAAATGTGCAACTAAAATTAGCACAGTCTTTTAATTTATATATGTGCTGATATGAGATTTTTCTGACGAAAAAGCCAATTTCTGTAAGACGAAATAGATTTCAACATACTCGCTGTTCAAAGAAAGAATGTTTTGAAAGGCTTTGAATTTTATATACTTGTGACTCGATTCATTTTATTAACTTCTCTCACTCTCACCATGTTTAATGTAAAAGATGTAAAACCTGTGTCCAGTCTGTAGTCTTGGGAGTTTTTTATTTCAAATAAAATACTTCAAATAAGGGCCTGAGAGAGCAATGGGTATTGCCTCGTCTTTTTTGCACATACCTCGTTTCTAAATTAACAGTGATTATATCCAGCGGCTTAAGTATCTTTGAGTCTCTTTTTCAGCATGTTTAGTTCCTGTGTCTGTATATTAAACATATTACTATATTATGCCACAAATTCTATGTATACAGTGAAATATCTTATAATATATAGTACTAATTTGCTGATACGACTGGATGGCTAGTGACTTTCCTTTACATGCAGAATAAATTCTATGTCCCTTATATTAGTCTGATATTAAAATTCAGTTAAACTCTACGATAAAACATTATCTGCAAGCTCAATCGTTTCCAGTGGACAATTATACGTTTAAAAAATGAAAACACCACAGTAGTCATAATTATAAATAAAAATGCGCACATATATATGTGTTAATGTTTTCGTGAAAGAACAAAATATTTAAGATTTTGAAAAAATCAAAATACATTATTAAAGTTGTTATTATTCCGCGTGAAATAAAAAAGAAAGAGACAGTGAAAAATATTTTGCATTGTCAAGTAAACGGGAAAACAACAAGAAAAATATGCCCATTTTAGACAATAATTTTGCTTTGTCTTTGCTCTGCAGGAGACCAATCTTTAGAAGTAATTTCAAAGGAACCAGTGGACTTTCT
This sequence comes from Protula sp. h YS-2021, assembly GCA_949752745.1. NCBI lineage: Eukaryota > Metazoa > Annelida > Polychaeta > Sabellida > Serpulidae > Protula > Protula sp. h YS-2021. Next base: position 18,205,546 of record OX457026.1, read on the forward strand.
ACATCGTGCTGGGAATATCAAATTATTTAATAACAATTCACTTGTTTTTAATAAAGCGAGAGACTAGATATCATTTCATTTCTCAAGGGAAGTGTTAGTGAGATAACTCCTCTCTTTGTTCAATCTAGCCATTGCTTTTGAAAATATTGATTTCTGTCTGTCTTCTCTTGTACTTTTTGTTTTCATACATGGGGTATGGTAGGGAGCTGGGAAATGGATCTGATACAGTGCAACTCAGCATTGGATTTTTTCTGGGGGGGTCTAAAAATGGAAATGATACTTTTCAATTTAGCACTGGATTTTTGTGGAAATTGTGTAAGGGCAGTTGGTTTGTGTAAGGACATGTTTTTAATTTGAACTAGCTTATTTCTGCAAGCGTCTTGCTGGTGGTATGCAACTGTCATATACCTTACAAATCTATTTTCATCTTTCTGAACCGCCATAAATTGCAATTTATATAAATGTAATATAGATGTTTTTATCAATTAATGGTACGTAATGTTCTGTCAGTCTGGCCATAAGAACCTCATGTCAGGACATTTTGTTACGGCTTTGCTCTCTTTGCATGACTGAATGAACTTTAATGTTATGTGAACTTAACAGTACATATCATAAATTTATTGGATATACCATTTGCGCTGATCAATATGTCATATTTCCAGCTCGAAATGAAATTTCAGAAAAGAAATCAACATTCCAAATACAGATTTATTTTCCCAGCCCAGTAAATGGCAACAATAGTGCAGTTTCGTAAATGTCTTCAAAAATGAAATCGTTTCAAGTCATTGCTTGAATCTCCTCTTTTCTCTGATATCCTTAGATATTTCCCACAAGTGTTGGATATACTGTGATGACAACAGATCACGGGATTATCGGAACGCTCTCAACTAAGTCAAGTAAATGCCATTTATCTAAAAGGAAGTCGAAATAACACAAATGCCAACAACCATGAAAAGATGGGATATACGTAACGCCCAAGCCAGATAATGCGTCTTGATTAGTTTGTCAGCTACGCTGAAATATTATATATGCATGCAAGAGTATATTTTATCCATGTGAAGTTTATCAAAATAGATTATTAGTTCACACGTCAATTGTTTCTTCTTTTATCATAAATATTTTTACTTTTATTACTTGTGTTGAGTAACAAGATTGTGGCAGACTTGACCGAGAACGGCCACATTTTTCCTTACTATGGTTCTATTTTATATGATAGATTGGCCAGGAAATTGAAGGCAGACATCTGATTCTTATTGATCTTCCGCAAGCTCCCTGTACCAAAGCGTGCAGCACTTGATTCTTAAAAATACAAAGTATCTCATAACATCCATACTTTTGCAATTTAGTAGCTCAATTTTGGCTGAAATTAAATTCAAGTAACATAATTTATTTGCATTTACCTTAAACAAACTAATTTAGTTTGCTTATAAATGAAACAAGATAAATTCGCTTCTAACTTTGGTAAGTGATTGAATTTTAAGTGCTTTTACACAGAAAACGGTTAAGACTTGATTAAGATTTTGACAAATTTTCTAATTTGGCTGCAATCTAATTTTAAATTAGATGTAAATTCTTCAAGTAAGATATTTCTAAATCCATTCTGAAATCGCAATAATCATTTCAATAGATATATACCAATGTATATGTGATATAATGGTAATTACATTAATGTTGTAAATAATAAGAATAAATATTAAAGAAAAGTGTCTCAAACAGCACATCTTAAAGAAGGACCTTTCTCTGCATTAATACAGGACTAGCTGAAAAGCAGTTTGACAATTAATAGAATCCATGGATTCAACAGTGTAAGGGCGCAATACTCATTATATCTCATTGACCACCCGTATTTTCATATTTTTGATCTAGCTAGCACACATTTGCTGTTTTAATACGTCTCTTAGTTAATATGTTTATTTTAGGAGTGAAACTAGAGGTTCAGCCGTGTTGTAATGGGTTTCTTTGCCATGTCTTTGCTAGACGGCATTTAGGTTTAATTCACCAATTTTTTTCCTTTGAATGTTGTTCACGGTTTTGAGGTGCGTATTGTGATCCACAACTGAGTTAATGTAAACAAGAAACTAGAAGCTCCTTCCGCTAGCGAAATGTTAAACACTTGACAAAAATTAAAACGCAAAAATACTTCCTTCAATGGGTTATTTCTTGAATAATATATTGCAAACAACACAGCTTGAATACGTCTTATAAGCCTAGTAGTGTTTTGTTGTTGTTGACTTAAAGTTTTATTGACTGATCAGGCATACGCCTTGTTATCTATTTACGCAGTGAGAGCTCGCACAAAGCTCACTGAGCAAATGTGTATTCTGTGCTGTCGTTAAATGCTACGCATTTATTTGCAAAAAAATGCACTCTTTTCACATGGCGTTTTAACAAAGAAAACGAAATCAAAGACAAAAATAAAAAGTGACATGCACATGTTCAGATCAAGCTCTTCATAAGTCCCAAGTTTCATGGTCGTAGGGCCCATAGTGTCAGAGAAGAAGAAGACACAAAAAATCGGAAAAACTGTCAAGAAGAAAAAAAGGACGAACGGCTGCTCGCACAAATTCATATAACACTTGCAAGCCAAAGGCTTGGCAAGTGTTAAATACAACAGAGCCCAGAACACACCGTTCAACCTCTGGTGTGGATTGCTCAGCGTGAAGAATTTATTAGATTGCAATAATAACGCTCATATTTATGCAGCACATCAAACAGTGTACTAATTAATCTATTACCGTAAATGTACTGCCTTAATGAATCCTTAATCACTTATTAATAACAAAATAAAGGCATTTGCCAAAATTGTAAATAAAAAATGGATCAACTAAAAGGTATGTCAGCCATAAAGATTATTGGCAATTTACGGTTATTAAATGTCACAAAAGTATAATTCTTATCGTCGCATTGGTAGAAGGTCCTAGTTTCCAGGTGCAGTTGAACTTGACCTTTGGTTACTGAGTACATCTCTTTCAGCAATTGACAAGAGCATGTTTTAATATTAATTAATTAATCCTCGGCGATAGTGACAGTGACAGTATAATACAATACATATGTATGTAATGCCGACTGGCCCTGACAATCGTACATAATACGTGGGGAATTGTAAATTCTATTGTCCTTAAATCTTTACTAATTTTAATTAATAAGAGCGTTCGGTTCTCCAGGAAATCTTTCTGATTCACAAATAATGTCTTAATGACTGGGCTTATGTCTAATACGGAGCATGGTTGCGGCGATCACAAACATACAGTATAACCACAGCATGGGCAATGCACAACCATACATAGATATGTAGTGATCTATGTACAACATGGCAAGTAAAACTCACAGCATGGGCAATGCACAGTTATCACAGATATGTATAGATAAGTACAGCAGGGCAATGTAAACACTCACAGCATGGGCAATGCACAACTATCACAGATATGTAGTGCTGTAAGTGCAGCGTGGGCACTGTCAAAACTCATTGGCAATGCACAGATATCATAGGCATTCAGTATCAAACCAGCAGGAACAATGCGCAGCCATACAGAGCACAAACATACAATGCAAGCACAACAGGAATATTGCCCAACCAACGGCAAATATTTGAACGCACCAGAGACGCAAATTGTGTACTTCTTGAGATTTTAAGGAGGCAACGAGAGCTTCCCTGTAACCCCTTGGCAAGTCGCAGAACCACAATAAATTCTGAGATCTCGAAATGTGAATAAATATCGTGCACGTATTCCACATCCCTATAAAAAGGCATGGTATACACGACACACATTCTGCTGACACATATGTAAGTGTAACAAGCATTCTCATACTACAGTACAACAAATGCTTCCCTCTCGATCCCGCAGATTTATGGCAGGTCCTGTTTGGGCCGTTGTAAAGTCGTGCCCCTTCTGGGAAAGATGTCTGATATTAGCTGTATTGACAATAATTAACCATGAAAGCTATAAACTTATGGGAGATAAAGACCCGATGCAGATAATGACCCCTGGGAATTTGACCGTGATAAGGCTCTAAAGCAACACATTTTACTTTCCCCCAAAACCAGTCACAGGTCGGGGATTAGGTAATCTAATTTGACTGGTTAGTGAGTGATGGTACCCATGAAGTCCCTTAGACATCAACTGCTCCTGTGTTTTCCCAGGGATTATATCCTGTACATTGATAATAATGAGGTGTTCTCTTTGCATATTCTCATAGCAAAAAGACTGCCCATATTCAGTCTGCGATACTGCATTGCCACTTTCAGTTGCAAAGGAAACAAGTCTCGTACCCCAGAAATAAACCACTAAAAATATTATTTGAATAGAAAAGGTTTGTCTGTCTAGGAATTCTAATAACATGTTCTATAAAGTAGCATATATTTATGCTAAACTTAATGCTTAAATATATGTTTCTGATGGCAGATGTATTATAAATAATGGGAGCATGTACTCCGCATAAGGTTTCCGTCTATGTCATTGGCTCTTGAAGCGGACAGCGCACGCTAACTGGAAGTAACAGTCGGCGAGGGACGACTTGTGGGACAAACGGAATGTCCAATCGCCAGACGGACAACACCCAAAACTGCAGTGAGGCTAACTCTACAGTTAACAAATTCCGTTAATTGCTCATGTAACTGAACAGAACTTTCTAAAGATAAATTATACTCTTATGTTTAAACAAACTCTTTTAAATATTGTTTGCCTAATTTAGCTAAATCAACTTGTTTCCCCTGTGTGGTATACAGTTCACTGTACAGTTAACTTTGTGAATACCGGGGCAGGGCCTTAAGCTCCGGTTGGAAGCTAAAAACGAGAGTTAGCCGAACTGGAGTAGTGTGATTTTTGACCTTCATGGAAAAGTCACAGGGTTACCTTTCAAAGTGTTATGGGAACAGGTAACATTTACACAGTGAGGAATTTATTAATATCATCCACTTTTCTATTAAATCATGCATCTTAACAAATGTCACTGCACAAAAGAAAATAATTGGTAGGGGTTCTTAAAACAATGATATAAAAAAACCCCGTTGCACATGGCTGAACAGAACAGAAAAAAGTAATATCTACAGGAAATAATGATACAGTTCATTTGATCATTTGTTGGGGTTTCTAAAAGGTATCTCATTGTGAAAAATTTACACAGAAGTGTTTACATGTTAAATCATATCTTTGACTATGGTACTAAAACAGAGAACTTGTTTATAAAATACCAGTAATCAAGCTGTGAGACTATTAGCAATCACAATATAAATGGCAAGGAATATGCCCGGTGGGCTAGGGGGGAAAGAGTTACCATGCATGCCAAGGACTTCTTAAAAATGACCCCTAAACGCGGAGTGTTAATTTTGAAATAACACCCTTTTTAAATTAAACACTGATGGAAATTTCTGAATATATCTTACCTCACCCTCCCCGCCCGCCCCCCCCCCGCCCCCCCCCCCCCCCACTTTTTGTGGGCAACGCGGAGTGCTTCATGAGCACTACACCCATTTTCAACGAAATTTACACTCCGCAATGAGCGCGTCTGCCCTCGAAATTGCCCTTTTCTCCGCGTTAAGCGTGGTAACACATTTCATACCAAGCCCCACACCGAACCCCGAGGGGGGAAGGCAATATAAGAACTTGAAATTCGTTACAATTCATACCAATAAAAACTGAAATATGTCAGCTTCTATAAAAAAAATACGGTATCCCCACCCCTTCCCCAGGGAAACGAACCTTTATTTTAAAACTGACATCACATGCTTTTTCAGATGACATGTAAAACGTCATATGAAAACATTGAAACTTTCAAAAAATGCCTCATGTCGATATGAAACGCCAAATAAAAAAAGATCAGAAAAGTGGAGTTAATAAATGGTTATAGACCTAAAAAAATAATAATTCTAGATCCAGGTGTGCTCTCTAAAGAGGAAACCGTAGATCTGTTATTAGAAACATAATAAAATATTTCATTTATAGAGTCTTCATCCTCAGTAAGGTTTGACATTTGGGTCCCTGTTTTGTGTATATCTGAACATGGTTTCTAATGCCCTCATCCCAGTGCACAGAAGAGATTGTTTTATGTTTAATATGGCCGCTAAATGCGCAGGTTTTGTGGGACAAATAGAGTGGCTCTTTGGACTTTGGGGGCGGCTTAAAATGAGTCAGTTTGAAGACTCAAAGAAATTCGCACAATTCTGTGACTGGATGCGCGGGACTTAAAAAGGTCCCGAGAATCTATCGCTTATTTCGTGCAGTTTTATGCCTTGTCAAGGAACCACCCCTTCCCTCCCCCACCCTATCAGAGATCAGATGAGATTACGCACCCCCTGGACACTATGTATCAGATGTGTTGCTACGCGTGTCTAAGAAAAAAAAGGGGGGGCTACTTTAAGGTCAAACGCGATCTCCGCGGAGTGCAAATTCGTTAAAAAAAGGGGGGGGGGTGAGGGTGAACATCATTCATTACTCCAGATTCCCTAGAAAAAGGAGTGTTCTCTTAATAAACCCAGTAAACATTCTAAGGTCGACCCAACGTCGATTTGAGGTGGCGACGTCGATCCGACCAAACCACAACATCAACTCTAGTTGTGATTGGTCACGACCACAGATCAACGTCTTACCAACGTTTTTGGCCCAACGTTGAATAAACGTTGGGCAAACAACTTTATTTGGACGCTGCTCTTGGTGGCAACAATTATGCAACTTTCTCCGACGTCTGATCAACGTTTTTGGTGCAACGTTGAATAGATGTGGGACAAGGCGGAGGCGGGGGGGGGGGGGGGCATTTTGCAGGAGGGGTGACCACGTTACGGTTGTCGCTGGCAATTCTAGATTAAGGCTTTCCCTTCGTCTTGATCTCAAAACTGGCAGCACCTCTCCATTGGTTTATTGCCATTTCTGTTTGTTTACCTGTGCTGTCCATAAACATTTTGTATTTCGTTTTTGGTTTCGTGGGTATGAAGTGATCAATGAAAAGTGCAGTCTTGACTATTTGTCTCCTCACCTAACAAATGTACAACTCAATAAAACTGATCCCCAATAAATTTTCAATATTCCAATGAAAATGAACCCAGTCGACTTGGAAAAGTATCCAGTTTCCCATCTTTCAACTGTGTCAACGAAATAAATGGGAATGAATGCAGTAAAAATTGTCCAGTCAGTTGTGATAGGCTGTTTAGGCGCACCTAAATCTGGGCATCAACTAATTCACACACTCACAAGGATTGTGATGAAAGGAAATTACTTAAAACACTGGCCAGGGAAAAAACGTATTTGTTCAGACGATGATCCGGATTACGCACAGGTGGACCCCGGAGTTGCTCTCCTCCCCTCCCCTTCCCCCCGCCCCTCCGCTTGATGAAAGCAAAAAAAAAAAAAAAAAAAAACTTTTAATCGTTGCACAGCCCCCCTCCCCCCAAAAAGGACACTCTCCAACTCACTCCCTTCCTCTCCACCCCCCCCCCCCCCCGTAAAAATTAAGAATTGATACTACGTATGGACCAAGCACTGAAGGGACTACGAGTGGATTATATTTTCTCTAAAATAAAATGTTTGACCCCCGTGTTGTTCTTCTCTGTTTGCAGTTCTAAAAGCGACTTGATCCTTTGAGCATGCTTCTGTCAGGAGGATACAAATCGCCGGCATGCACCCGCTACGTCACATTACCGAGTCCCACGAGTTTGATGGATGACTTCTAGCAAACGCAATACTTTCAATAAAAGAAACAAGTTTGCAGTCGGATGCCTTGTTCTTATGTTTAAGATGGCATTTGTCATTAATCGATTCAAACGTGATAGAAAAGAAATCTTTCATTGAGCGACCTGAATATATTAATGTGATTCGTCCCGTAACCATAATCCCGTTCTCTAGAGATGGCTAATCGCACGACTTGTTAAACCGCGGCACTAAAATAAATCTCGATCAATTATCTCCAAGGGGCGGGTGTGGAATGGTTTTTGGTGGGGGGGGGGGGGAGGGGGAAGAGGGGTTGGAGAGGAGAAGGGAGGGGGCTTGGAGTAAAGAGTAGGCGACAGTATCCTTAACATTTCAAGGATCCCTTCGATCGAAATATTTCATCAAGAAAAGACTTATCGGGATCATGTTGTGTCGGGGATGAGGGGGGAAGAGGAGGGAGGGGGTGGCAAGGGCAAGAGGGAGCTACTTTCTAGTTACGCATACCAGTCTTACCGACCCCAGACACTAGCTTTCTTAAATACTCTCTGCAGTGTTTGTAACATCATTTTATAACTGTAATTGTTCAGCAGCACTTCGAAGTGACTGCAGCCGCATCAAAACTACATTATAACTTTCAGAACGTTATTTTAAGAGGGGACGCAAGTGAAATTAAACCCACAGCCATGTGAAGAACAAAACACGACAATCTTCTTCTATAGTTATTACAACAACATAAAAATAAGGCCAGTTGTAAGTTCTGCGTTCAGTAATCGCAGTTGGACTAAGCACAACGCTGAGTAGAAGCCTTCTCCAGTACAACGCTTATTCAATAAGAAAATTCTCTTGTTTCTGTTATAATAATTGTTTTCACACCCTGCTGACCTCTGCCCGCCATTGATTGCCCATTAGTTTGCTCCTGTCGAGCTTTGACACAAGTGTTTTGGTAATTTTTCACTAAAGCATGGGTCTGCTGAACTGTAACGAAAGTCAAATGTTGCGGGGTGAAATCATTTCCATTTAGTTTTTTTTTTAATGCATCGATAGGTTCTGCAGTTATGGACTTCAAGCAATTTTGTAGAAAAATACATCACGGAAGTTATATGCACTTAACTTTCAACTGTAATGTGCGAATGTACAAAGTATGCAAACAAAAAAAAAAAAAAAACCAAAAAAAAAAAAAAAAAACTGTTTCCTTCGACAAAACAATTAAAAGTGAGAAAGCAAGAAATATGTGAGCCTACACAAATAGCTTTACCATTGGAATTTAGTTTTACTCTCAAACAAAAATGAATTCAATTGGTTTTTTTTAATTCGGAGAGTAGCCGAGAAAAGAGAAAAAATATAGATTATTCTGAAATTCTGCATTCACTTCACAATTAATACAATTAGTAATCAAACTGAAAGCCGATGACGTCAGCAATTTAATTTTTGGTATCAATATGTTAACATTATTTTATTTATTTATTTTTTTTTGGTGTTGTGGGACTTTCCTTCACAACCACTCACCTTTCTCGGACAAAACGACCGCAAACACTGACAGATAAATGATTATCCTCATCATCAATTATTGATTAAATTCACACTTCCATAGCCAAGAAAGTTCCAAACTGCACAACCTCCAACAGGCTTGTGTTATTAGTAACTATAGTTCAATCAGTTATGAGTACGCTTTCCGCATATCCTAGCAGAGGTGAACGCGAACAACCAACAAGCTCCTGGAATTAATTGCAGGCCTGCATAACAATTTCATGCTCTATATTTATGTGTTCAATGTTTTTTTGTTTTTTTTTTTAATATTGAATGTCGTTCAGTTGCTTTTAATATGTTGTTTGTGAGCAAAACATTAATATAAGTACGGAAAATCCAAATATAGTCAGAATTAACAATGCATGTTTGTGTCTTGAATGTCTTGAATAACATCGCAAAGCACCTTATGCTGCTTACAGAAATATATACATTTTATGTTGTTTTCGATTTCACTGCACTTGTTAACATCACCATTAAATTGCAAACCAGTCCTGGTCTTTGATTAATAGCTTCTATTATTTGGTGGCAACACTTTTCCCTTCCTTAAAGCTTTGATGATATAAACTGAATACTTCTCGCCGTATTAAGTGATACGTTTCCTGCTTGAATGCCTGCTGCTGCGATGGCTGCGAGATAATGAATGCTCCCTTACCCATAGATGTTAGTTGCTGCTCATGAAAAATTGAAGAATGGTCACACGACAATAAGGGGCCAGCAGGGTGAGTGAATCAGGGCGGAGATCTCCCAGACCGATGGCACATTTAGAAAACCAAAATCCCAAGTCCTCCTGAAAAAAAATAGCTGCCAAATCTGCTCTAGCCAAACAAACACATTTCATTTTTGAACAGTCCAAAAATATTTCTGAAACGTATCTGCCTGCTCTTCTTAAAAATAAGGCTGGTTTCCGCTCAGCACTGGTGCGATAGCATTAGCTGTCATATATTCTGAATTAATCCATCAAACCTCTAAAGCGAAAAATATCCATTATTTCACAGACAAAAACATGTTTTATTAATGAGTGTCGGATTCGGGATGCACGCAACCGAGACGGGATGGTACATAAAAGTGTAAAACGGGTATAAGATGTATCGCATTACGGTCGGCAATACTGCACCTGTGTCCGGGAACTTTGATGAAGAACTTTGATGAAGCTGAACCATTATGTAGTCCTATTACTTTATGTTCAGTCAATGCCGACACTGCTGTAAAAGCCCCCCCCCCCCTCCTCCGCCTCTCTTCCCCCCTCCCCCGCCCCGTCCCGCCATCCCTTACGTTTTTACAGCTTATGCATTACTCGCTTTTTAACACGGGTACAAAAGAAATAAAAACGGCCACGTGTAAATGCGCGTATGAGAAAATTACAAGTAAGAACAACAGCAAAGTGTAAACAGCACAAAACGGCAAACAGGCATTGATATGTTTCTTTCTTTTACAATTTATGTTCATAAAATCTAACTTGAAACTGAAGACAGTGCTGTAAATGGGCAGATTTCGGATTAAAAAAAAGGCTACTGTGCGGTGAAAACTGAAGATTTTTCTCTCAAAGCTTAACCCAATAAAACAGAGGATCAACCATGATATCCTGTTCTTGAAGTTGGACATAAAACCAGACTGACTGAGTGATCAGGGATGGAGGCACGACAGGGAGAGGGGGAGGGGGAGGGTGGACTGAGATACCAAACGGATGGCAATTTTTTCTTCCAAGTATTTTTTTTACACAAGCAATTTCCTTAAAAAAAATGAGTTTCCCCTAATTTGCTAAATTTTTGGGAAAACAAGCAGCTTTTGTTGAACTGGTCCGGACAATAATTGCAAATTCTGGAAAACACAATAAAGCTACGTTCCTTTATTTGAAAACGGGAATTAAAAATTCTACTCATAAATAGGCATTTGTTTCAGATTTTATTCTTTCTTAAATTATTCATAATTCATTACAAAAACTGGACCCACTAATAATACACTTATTCGTATCCATTAAAATCCTTTACTCTTATATACAAATTCATATATAAGTTTTGACCAACAGAACAACTTAAAGTGTAAAATCAGGTCAATAAACAAGACTACAAATTAAAATACTTCAAATTATACGGATGGCCATTCGTATCAAATAAAAAAGGCAAATTTCGAAAACAAATATCCTTCAATGAAAATAGGAATGTTGCTATTTATAGTAACTTTTATCCAGATACGAATGGTTTTCCGTAAAATTATGTTAAAATGAATAACTTTATTTGCAAAGAGTAACCACTTCAACTTAGGCTAATAACAGAAGTCCAGTCTTGTTTCTCATCTCAGTTTGTATGAAAATCCTATTTTTTTTCACTTGAGAAAAGTTACGCCCGGTAGGGGTCGAACTAATTTCTATTTTGCCAATTCCTTTTACACATTAATCAATTTTTGTACCACTTTCACGTGGTTTTCAAGCATTTCCCCTAAGAATTACAACTACGAAAGCATCGGTCGCAAATTTATCACAAATTTGTCTTCAGAACGGGCAATTTTTTTCATATTCCAGGTAAACTCTCTTTCACATTTTTTTTACACCTGGCTAGCTGGCAAATTTACCTATTTCCAAACTTTCTTCAGGATACGCCGGGTTACCTCTTTTTAGATAATACGCCAGCAGGGCTCCCACAGCTTCGACGATCTCAATTTCCAGGTATTTCCAGGTCTTTTAAACCACAAATTCACTACCTTCCAGGGCTAATTTGGTGGCGTCCGCGTCACCCCTAATAGCCGTCCGTTCCACCCACGCATATTTTTAACACGGTTAATTAGTTTGGGAGATCTTTACTTTATCCCTGCCACAGTTTAAACCACCTTTGCCAAAAATACTCAGTATATTCAATACACAAAAGCACCGAAGACTTCCTGAAGGTACAAAGTGAAAATCCCCCTCAATTCTTCTATATACTACTTTGAAATAGAAATTTACATAGTATACCATGACAAAATTAAACCCTTTCAGAATAGTAAAAATTAAAAATGGTAGTATTTTCAATAATCAAAACTACAATTTGAATATGTAGCTGTCTAAAAAACAATAATATGTAAACATAAAATAAAAAGAGTACTACAGCACTGAATTGAGAAAATTAACATACTTTTTCTTGTAAATTTCACAGACACAAAGTACAACGAAACAGTACTAAAAATACACCACGATGTTCAACATTCAAAGCAGTATATAGATTTTTTTTTTAAATTTTATTTATAATCACAAAATCTACAATAATTCCAATTTAAAATGAATCTAAAAAAGTGGAAAAACTCTACAAATGTGTAAACATTGTTGCTATTTCTAGATTTAACAAGATTGATCTCTTTTTGAAAGTTTTTTTTTTCTCATTTTTTTTTTACTTTTAGCACTGCTGAAGCCCACTAAAAGAACTTATTTTAAATAATCCCCGGTGTATTAAAATTCACAGAGAAACAAAATATATATATACAGGTACAGCACAGGCCCCATAATGACAGCAAAACACAGATTATTAATACGAATTAACCGAAATGTCGAGATATCCGATGTCGACATAAGTGGGTCCGACTGTACTATAAAACGCCGAAGGCGCGAAAAAATCAAACAATATTCAACATATGAAACTGGGTAGTATGAAATATTACAACAAAAACCTGGAATCTGGAAATTTTTAGGAATCAATTTCCACATGTTTTCCAGGTTTTCCAGGATCGGACTTTCATTTCCAGGTTTTCTAGGTTTTTTTTTTTCAGGTGCTTGGGAACCCTGCGGGCCAGAGTACCTCTTTTTGGTTAGAATACGCCGGGCTACCTGTTTTTGGTGAGAATACGCCGGATCACTTTTTGGTGATTTTTGTGAAACAAGGTTGGTTTTGTTCTTGGCCTTCCGGGTATTTTATACTGGATGCGAACTTCGCCTTTTGCAGACTTAAAATCGTCTTCAAATATAATGGATTAACAATTAAAACCAACAGCTTAAACCTAGACAAAAAAAAATGAACTTAACAAGGTGCATAGAAACTGACGCCAATGGACTCGAAGCATCTGCGTTTCTGGAGGTAATGTACGGGCACTGATCGCAAGACGTAGCAAAGAATGAACCGTTGTTTGTTATGGCAGTGAACATGTTTGCCAGTTAAGAGTCGAGAACTCGGCACCGAAGACAGAAGACACTTGGACTGATTTCGAATGTAGGGAAGGGAATTTCTTTCTTTTTTTTCTTTTTCTTTTTTCTTTTTTTTTTGTTAGAGGGCATGGCTTGCAACGCCCCCTCCTCAGTACTGACAAGATTTGCGAGATAGTTCTTACTAGTCCATACCCCCCACCCCCTTCCTCCATTCTCGCCCCACTAAAAACCGCAACCACACCCCCCCCCCCCCTACTCCTTTTAGAAATCCTCTGCACCCGCTTCACATTACAGCTCACTGTACATTTCAGTGCCTTATACGTCACACACAATGCTCTATGAACTGAAACATTATCCCAGACAGCGGAGTCGCGGGCCCTTCACACCAGCGGAGTCGCGGGCCCTTCACACCAGCGGAGTCAGGGGCCCTTCACACCAGCGGAGTCAGGGGCCCCTCACGCCTGCGGAGTCAGGGGCCCTACACACTAGCGGAGTCAGGGGCCCTTCACACCAGCGGAGTCAGGGGCCCTTTACACCAGCGGAGACAGGGGCCCTTCACACCAGCGGGGTCAGGGGCCCTTCATACCAGCGGAGTCAGGGGCCCTTCACACAAGCAGAATCAGGGGTCTTTCACACCAGCCGAGTTAGGGGCCCTTCACACCAGCGGAGTCAGGGGCCCTACACACTAGCGGAGTTAGGGGCCCTTAACACCAGCGGAGTCAGGGGCCCTACACACTAGCGGAGTTAGGGGCCCTTCACACCAGCCCGCTCCTCAATATCCAAATCGTGGGCACTGTATCTATTACGTCTTCTTCAGTGTACACGTCACTGGTTGTTAATATCTCAAAACTGTCGCTACGGGAATGGGAAGCTCGAGCCTCGTGTCTGTCTGTTGTGCAGCCATTGTTCAACACGCGATTTAGAGTCTGGCCAATATTTTTTACTAGTACTGAAAATAAATTTTAAGTAATGCGACTTACTTGCACTTCACGTCACAGGTTATTAGAGAGCTTGCGTGGCAAGTTTACTTCGAGTGTCAGCCAATGACTGTACAGAGCTGAGAAAAATTGACACCTCGCGGTTTATCACCGTGGTGGTAATCGATAACGTTAGACGGTAAGTAAAACCTTTTACAAAAAGTATCGATCAACTCAGGTTGACCAACACGGACGGCACTGATCGTGGTGACCTGACATGTCAGAATACTGCTCAACGCTCCTCGGAACACTGGCTGGTCAACACGCCACCCTCGGATGGATTTGAAAAATCTACACCCCCCCCCCCCCACCCCTGGTTATTCCATTTTATTAAATGTGAGATCGCTCAATCAGTAACTGATTTCGCATTAGTATTTGCTATGATATATTTCCGGTACAAAATATGCACAATCATCACAGCACATTGGTACATAATCGCGGACCCTGATTGGTGCAAAAATAAACAGCTGCTAAAAATAACCTAGTTAGTTATTGGCAGGTGCTATTTTACTCCGGGGCCACAAATCACATGACCCCCCTCCCCCCCCTCCCCCCTCCCCCACCCCGGACACGAAAAACTCACGATCTGCTGTCGTAATACTGTCCCCCCCCCACGTCTCACACAAATCACGTGACCCCACAAGTCACGTGCCTTCCCCCCCCCCCCCCCCGAAGTGTCACACAAATCACATAAACATAGGCACAAGACGCCTACCCTCCAAAAAATTTTGTAAATCCATAATTCACCCCTCCCGCCCGTCCCCCCCCCCCCCACCGCTCTCTCTGCGGGTAATCTGTGACGTCACTTCTTGACGATACCCCCCCCTCCCCCCCCCCCACACACACTCTCTTTTTGGCAGTATTTTCTGTCTCTGTCCTTTGTATCTTACTCCAATGTCAACTAAAACCAACTAAAACTAAAAAAAAAAAAAAAAAAAAAACAACAAAAACAAAAACAAAAAAAAAAAAAAAAAAAACGCCAGGACTTTTTGAGAAAAATGTCGGGGATTCACCTTGATTTCTACCTATGGCGTTCGAGTGACTGTGTCGAGCTAACTTTCGGTTATAGAACACAAAATTCCTTCATAGGGGTGCACTATCATTCGATGTTATAATTTCAACTAATTACATTGCAAATGTCCAGGATTTTTCAGGAGTCTTTCGAGGAGTCTTCAGGACGGTTACAAAAATTCCATACCTGTGCAGGATTTTCCAGGACCGCAGTAATCCTGTTAAAACGTCCAATGGAAACGTGCTGCAACGGTACCCCTTCTTCCCTATCACACTCCAGCCCCGCCCCCGCCCCCGCCCCCCCCCCCCTTCACCTCCTTTCATTCAACCCCATCCACTTTCCCCATACACACGGTCAAACACACAGACATATCTTTCATACGACTAGCTTTCAACGGATATAAAACATATTAATAAAAACCTTAACTAAAAATGGGCTTTTCTAACAAACTCCCCTTTTTTCTACGGCTCACTGGTTACATTTACGGATACCCATCGCTTTACAAGGGAGAGTCGCAAGCAATAAATGTGGGAAATGACTGCGCCAAGCACACTGCGCAGATAACGCAGGTAACACTCGGCGACAGTCACAGTGACAGTAACAACCATGTAACAGTGACAGTTACCGCCATGTAACAGTGACAGTAACAGCCCTGTAACAATGACAGTAACAGCCCTGTAACAGTGACAGTCGTGTAACAGTGACAGTTACCGCCATGTAACACTGACAGTAACCCCCATGTAACACTGACAGTAACCCCCATGTAACAGTGACAGTAACCGTCATGTAACAGTGACAGTCATGTAACAGTGACAGTTACCGCCATGTAACAGTGACAGTAACCGTCATGTAACACTGACAGTAACCCCCATGTAACAGTGACAGTAACCGCCATGTAACACTGACAGTAACCCCCATGTAACAGTGACAGTAACCGTCATGTAACACTGACAGTAACCCAAATGTAACAGTGACAGTAACCGCCATGTAACACTGACAGGAACCGTCATGTAACAGTGACAGTACCAGCCATGTAACAGTGACAGTAACAATGTTACGTGATGGTTAAGTCTAGCGTTAAGAACTACAGCAGAACAGGGCTTTTGTTCCCCCTGTTACAGCAGTGAATTGCACGCTCCACATGTAACACAACAGCACTGTATAACACTAACACGTAACAGTGTAACATGTAACAACGCTGCTGAACTGGAGCCCTGCTTACTTCTCAAAATTCAGCATTACAAAGAATCAGGTTTGACACGGTTTTATGGCAGTTTTCATTATGACTCACGGATTTGTGACAACCTGGAGAATCTACTAATCTCCTGTACACATACAAGACCTACGCACTCAAGCGTAACGCTAACAAAAAAAAAAAAAAAAAACAATGTCACAGAAACGGAACGTCACACACGTCACGCCTCATACACAACGGTTGTAGTGTCATCAGCTTTCGTAACAACGCAAAACACCGCACGTCCGAGACCATGCTGAATACACTGAGCAATCACACGAAGCCTACGACACTACGTCACCACGTCACTACGTCACCACGTACAGCCCTGACCTGTAACGAGTCAACAAGCACATTTCTACCGTAACTATGCTTCACACTGTTAATATCACTTTCACACTGAAATAGCACATCACATTCACACTGTTGTTCTGTAAAGGATCTACATACAGTACAACCAAATAGAAAAACACAGCTGCCTCCTACCCACAATGCACTGCGCGGCACACCACTGGTCCGCGATAAAAAAAGTGGAGGAAAGTGACATGATTAAAATTAAATGAGCGTATGACGTAATTACAATTGCTAATGCCTCCTTCACTTCTAAAACAAACAATAACAAAACCCCCGAGTGGAGTGCGGAAAACGATGTGCCGCCGCGCCACAGAATAGTCCTCAGGCTGACGTCATGATTTCCGGCAATGAATGTCAGGTAACAGTGACCACACTGTGGAATTATTTTTCAATTTGTAGTTTCAACTTGCTTTAGGATCACAGCTTAAAACTCCAATTCTTCGCCATTACTGCCAATGTGGCATTCCAACTAGGAAAGGTCTCCATCGCCATAACTTGTTAATTCTGAAAATAACCAGCTATAGTAATATACTACAAGATGGTTGTATGACTTTCTGTGTTTACTGGAAGGTCTAGTTCGGAGGCAACCAATGGTGCGTCTTCTTTGCTCTCCGACCGCACCACATAGGCAGATGACCGGGCACCAAATTTGAAAGGCGTGTTCTGATTGGCTAATAGCGGCGCATCCGGTCTGACGGGCGAGCTGGGCATGCTTGATAACTTGTTGCCATCGTGCGGTAGGATAGGGTCCGAGTCCTCCAAAAAGAATCCCGTATTATCGAAACTACTCTCAGAGATGTTTCGATTCCGCGCCACATTCGAAACTCCAGCCACCAGGGTGGAACTCGCATGGCTCGCGTCGAGGTCGGTGAACGTTTCGGCTGCAGACTCGTCGGCTTGCGGTGCCATGTGAATCTCGGACTCCAGTCTCATGAGATCGGCCAGGCTGGCGGACGACTGGCAGACAGGCGGCCAGTTGGAGGACGCGTACACCTCGTCCTCGATGCTCTTGTACGCATGCGCGGCCACCTCTTTGCGGTGGTGGATCTTCTTCTGAACGCCGTCCATGACCTCACTATCCATGAGGAAGATCTGAAGCAAACATACCGACTTCTCACTCAAATCCTAAATATATACTACAGTAACATACCGACTTCCCACTCAAATCCTAAATATATACTACAGTCACATACCGACTTCCCACTCAAATCCTAAATATATACCACAGTAACATACCGACTTCCCGCTCAAATCCTAAATATATACCACAGGAACATACCGACTTCCCGCTCAAATCCTAAATATATACCACAGTAACATACCGACTTCTCGCTCAAATGCTAAATATATACTACAGTAACATACCGACTTCTCACTCAAATCCTAAATATACAACCACAGTAACATACCGACTTCCCGCTCAAGTCCTAAATATATACCATAGTAACATACCGACTTCTCGCTCAAATCCTAAATATATACTACAGTAACATACCGACTTCCCGCTCAAATCCTAAATACATACCACAGCAACATACCGAATTCCCACTCAAATCCTAAATATATACTACAGCAACATACCGACTTCTCGCTCAAATCCTAAATATATACCACAGTAACATACCGACTTCTCGCTCAAATCCTAAATATATACCACAGCAACATACCGACTTCCCACTCAAATCCTAAATATATACCACAGTAACATACCGACTTCCCGCTCAAATCCTAAATATATACCACAGTAACATACCGACTTCCCGCTCAAATCCTAAATATATACCACAGTAACATACCGACTTCCCGCTCAAATCCTAAATATATACCACAGTAACATACCGACTTCCCGCTCAAATCCTAAATATATACCACAGTAACATACCGACTTCCCGCTCAAATCCTAAATATATACTACAGTAACATGCCGACTTCTCGCTCAAATCCTAAATATATACCACAGTATCATACCGACTTCCCGCTCAAATCCTAAATATATACCACAGTAACATACCGACTTCTCGCTCAAATCCTAAATACATACCACAGTAACATACCGACTTCCCACTCAAATCCTAAATATATACTACAGCAACACAATCTTTTAATTATCCTTCAAAAAAGTTAACACACTTTTAATTTACCACCATTAACTAATTATACTATCATTATTTTTATTACTAACATCTGTCATTGCCAATAAATATTTATTTCAAATTGATATTGAGCTTGCTTACCTCAAGAATGAAATTGACGAAGAAATTGAAGGTGGCCAGCCCCACCATCAGAGCTCGGAAGGGGATGGAGGGCGGCATTTGTAGCTGAAAAACGTCAATCTTTATTATAATACCGAGCAGAAAACTATAAATGAAGCTATGAAATTCTTTTTGTCTTTGTACTGTTTCTGTTTTCGGTTGTTTATGCTTTACCATTTGACGCGTGACGTAACTTCATTAGCCAATACCATGGTGGCTCCATATCTCCGTAATTGCAATGAAATGCAGAGAAGCCTTTCCACTTTTTATCTACATTTCTCGAAACAGACAGCTGGAACCCTGCAATCGGAGGGAAGGGAGAGGGGGTTGGGGGGGAGGTGCCTACCTCCATGATGATAACCATCCACCCCATACGGTACATGGTGATCCACAATATGGCGGGGGGGGGGGGGGAGTTGAGGTGACGGGGGGGGGGGGGGCACCTACCTCCATGATGGTAACCATCCACTCCATGGGGTACATGGTGATCCACAATATGGGCGGGCGGGAGGGGGGGGGGGGGGTTGAGGTGACGGGGGGGCACCTACCTCCATAATGGTAACCATCCACTCCATGGGGTACATGGTGATCAACAATATGGCGGGGGGGGGGGGTTGAAGTGACGGGAGGGGGGCACCTACCTCCATGATGGTAACCATCCACTCCATGGGGTACATAGTGATCCACAACGTTGCAGCCACGGTCACAAACAGGTTAGCGATAAACAAATCTGAAGATTTAAAGGCAAAAAATGAAATTAAAATAAGTGCCCCGTAAAAAAGGTAATAGAGAAAAAATTCCATATGCATTAAAAGCAATGGTGTTATTTTTGCCCCAACAAGGCGAGACTGGGCAAAAAAATTATTTCAAAGATTTCAAATCAACGCAACCAATATTTCATACAGATGCTCTTTTTTAATATACACCAAGTTTATACTTATGAGTATCGCATTTTACTTTTGGTATGCAATTTGTAGAATATTTTTTAAACAAAATGGAATTGTTTCATTACACGCTCCTACAAACACTGAAATGACGTGTATTTATTTGATACTGGGAGGCGGGTACTCACAGTTGGTGAACATGGATCGTCGGTAGGGGGCGCCCTTGGAGAAGACGATGGCCAAGATGATGTACTGGTAGCACGACACGAGTGTGATGACGGTGACCAGGTGGCACGTGTAGTCGTCCTCCTCGTTAGGCACGAACGGCTCGTACCTACGGCAGGCAGAGGGCACGACATATAGTCACACAGACACAATGGTTCCTCGACACGACACATAGGCACACAGACACAATGGTTCCCCGACACGACACATAGGCACGCAGACACAATGGTTCCCCGACTCGACACACAGGCACGCAGACACAATGGTTCCACGACACGACACACAGGCACGCAGACACAATGGTTCCCCGACACGACACATAGGCACGCAGACACAATGGTTCCCCGACACGACACATAGGCACGCAGACAAAATGGTTCCCCGACTCGACACACAGGCACGCAGACACAATGGTTCCACGACACGACACACAGGCACGCAGACACAATGGTTCCACGACACGACACATAGGCACGCAGACACAATGGTTCCACGACACGACACATAGGCACACAGAAACAATGGTTCCCCGACTCGACACATAGGCACACAGAAACAATGGTTCCTCGACACGACACATAGGCACGCAGACACAATGGTTCCACGACACGACACATAGGCACACAGAAACAATGGTTCCACGACACGACACATAGGCACGCAGACACAATGGTCCCACGACACGACACACAGGCACGCAGACACAATGGTTCCACGACACGACACATAGGCACACTGACACAATGGTTCCACGACACGACACATAGCAACACAGAATGTTTCCCCGACACAACACACAGAATGCTTCCCCGACACAACACACAGGCACATAGAATGCTTCCCCGACACGACACATAGGCACACAGAATGCTTCCACGACACGACACATAGGCACACAGACACAATGCTTCCCCGACACGACACATAGGCACACAGAATGCTTCCTCGACACAACACACAGGCACATAGAATGCTTCCACGACACGACACATAGGCACACTGACACAATGGTTCCACGACACGACACATAGACACAATGGTTCCATGACACGACACATAGGCACACAGACACAATGGTTCCATGACACGACACATAGGCACACTGACACAATGCTTCCTCGACACGACACATAGGCACACAGACACAATGGTTCCATGACACGGCACATAGGCACACAGACACAATGGTTCCATGACACGACACATAGGCACACTGACACAATGGTTCCATGACACGACACATAGGCACACAGACACAATGGTTCCATGACACGACACATAGGCACACTGACACAATGCTTCCTCGACACGACACATAGGCACACAGACACAATGGTTCCATGACACGGCACATAGGCACACTGACACAATGGTTTCCCGACACGACACATAGGCACACAGACACAATGGTTCCACAACGGTCAAAACTACATTGTTTAATTTTTAGGTTTCACTTAATAACAGACACTTCCCTAATCAACAGGACACACTTTACGTGTCGGAACCACCGACGCCAGCCAATCCCGGGAACTACCCACCCCACTCCAACCCATACCGAGGAGAACCGACCCAAGCTCATCCCAAGAACTTCGACATCAACTCCTTCCCGGAGCACAGGCACCAGCTCACGCACGACAGCGGGCCTTACCAGGGCTGTTGCTGTACGACAAAGAAGATGGTGAACTGCACAGCGACGATACACACCATCTGCGTCAGGATGGACATGATTGGCTGGAAGGAGATGAGGCTCACTTGAGGCGGCGTCGGCACCAGGTCAGGGTACGCACGTGTGAATGCGACTGTAAACAAACAAAAACACGTGCACGCTGCGCTTGGCCTACAGCACCTTATAAGTGCAGAACAACATGGACTTCAAAGTTTACTTTCTCACGCTGAGAAGGACGAGGCACAAGATCAATTTACTCCTGGAATTCTACATGAAGTTTAATAGCGGTTTTTCGTCTAACGTTCATCAAATGTCTTCTCTAAAATGACATATTTGCTGCCTGACAAAAAAACCATGTCTGATGCTTTTGCGCACTGCGCATTCACGCCTGACACGTGTGACACTGAGGGTAGGTTTATGGCGTGTGACACACGTGGCACTCAGGGTTGTTTTCTGGCGTACGAGACACAGTCACACGTGACACTGAAGGTTGTTTATGACGTATGAGGCATATTCACACGTGACACTGATGGCTGATTTATGACGTATGAGGCATACTCACACGTGACACTGAGCGTTGTTTTATGACGTATGAGGCATACTCACACGGGACACTGAGGGTTGTTTTATGACGTATGAGGCATACTCACACGTGACACTGAGGGTTGTTTCATGACGTATGAGGCATACTCACACATGACAATAAGAGTTGTTTTCTGACGTATGAGGCATACTCACACGTGACACTGAGCGTTGCTTTATGACGTATGAGGCATACTCACACGGGACAATGAGAGTTGTTTTATGACGTATGAGGCACACTCCCACGTGACACTGATGGTTGCTTCATGACGTATGAGGCATACTCACACGTGACACTGATGGTTGTTTTATGACGTATGAGGCATACTCACACGTGACACTGAGCGTTGTTTTATGACGTATGAGGCATACTCACACATGACAATAAGAGTTGTTTTATGACGTATGAGGCATACTCACACGGAACAATGAGAGTTGTTTTATGACGAATGAAGCATACTCACACGTGACACTGAGCGTCGTTTTATGACGTATGAGGCATACTCACACGGGACACTGACGGATATTTATGACGTAGGAGGCATACTCACACGTGACACTGAGCGTTGTCAACAGGAACAAATCTATATACAAGAAGCCTAAATCTGTCAGGTTCGCACCAACCTAAAAACACAGGCAGCAACCACACAGTTTTCGTCATGGCGCCAATCAAATCTGATCAACTTAGTTGAATTCTTTAAAACAGAAACTGTAAAGATGTCATTAATTAATTCAACCCATGATTTTCATACCAATGGACACCAGTACTCAAGTGTGAGAATGAAACTCAGAAATTGGTTCGATATCTATCTCGTCGGATCTATACAACTTAATCACCCCCTCCCCTCCCCCTCCCCCCCCCCCCCGCAGCACACACACACCTCTAAAAAAATTGAGAGTACAGCTCTGACTTACCCAGTACAGTAAACAAACAGAAAAGAACTGGGTCAAACTGTAGCACGCCATGTACTTGAAAATACCGAATGACGTCACCAGCGCTGCGCGCCCCTCCCTGAAAATACAATGCCACTTTTCTCAGTTTTTTCTTATTAATTCATTTACTCATAGTGGAGGATAAAAATTTCAATTGCCAACGAATCAGAGTATTGAAGCTAAGAGCTTGAAACCAACTTGTTGTTGTTGTTGTTGTTGTTGTTATTATCATTTTATGTGACATCACGTTATTTGTGTGACATCATGATATTTGTATGACATTACGTTAACTGTGTGACATGTTATTTGTGTGACTGTTACAGACCGACGTTTTTCTATTTCTGTGACATCACGTTATTTGTATGACATCATTTTATTTGTCCGACTTACAGACAGACATCACAATACTGACTGTGCCGTCATTACTTTTATCTTATTTTCTTGTCTCTTCGATCCAAACACAAAAACCACATGTCACCATCACTAAAACAACCACCCTCCATCACCCTTCCCCCACCCCCCCCCCAACCCGTCAACCCTTATCTATTAGTCAACCGTATCCCACCAGCCAAGCCCCGTCACATACTTGATAACGGTGGGCACACAGCTGATATTGGGCTCCTTGGAGGTGAAGGGCGAAGCGACCGAGGCTTCCGCTTCGCTCAGTGAGATTCCCGCGTGGGCTGTTTTCAAGGCGCCGCAGTCGTTAGCGCCATCGCCACACATGCCCACGTAATACCTGCACACACAACA
Source organism: Protula sp. h YS-2021 (assembly GCA_949752745.1). Lineage (NCBI taxonomy): Eukaryota > Metazoa > Annelida > Polychaeta > Sabellida > Serpulidae > Protula > Protula sp. h YS-2021. Next base: position 18,229,693 of record OX457026.1, read on the forward strand.
ATGTTTTTTTCTATTAACCCTGTTACTTTCAGTCCATTTACAACGTAAAAGCTAATTTCTACAATAAATGACTTAATTTTTTCAGCAATGGCTGAAACAAACAATAGCAACAACGGAATACAGCAACAATTAAAAAAAAAATTTTTTCGACCAAATCAAGGTTACTTTACCTTTGATTTTCTTCGGTACTGTTATTAAATTCCATCGAAATTCTTCCCTTCATAAATTTTGATTATAACACTGAAGGTAATAAATGATATGCTGTGGCTGCGCGCACAACAGTAGAATTCAGTCTTTTCATGGACAATGGCCGTAGAATTCAATCCTTCCATGGACAATGGCACTAGAATTCAATCCTTTCATGGACAATGGCCGTAGAATTCAGTCTTTTCATGGACAATGGCCGTAGAATTCAGTCTTTTCATGGACAATGGCCGTAGAATTCAGTCTTTTCATGGAAAATGGCCGTAGAATTCAACCCTATCATGGACAATGGCCGTAGAATTCAATCCTTTCATGGACAATGGCCGTAGAATTCAATCCTTTCATGGACAATGGCCGTAGAATTCAATCCTTTCATGGACAATGGCGGTAGAATTAAATCCTTTCATGCACAATGGCACTAGAATTCAACCCTTTCATGGACAATGGCCGTAGAATTCAACCCTCTGATGGACAATGGCACTAGAATTCAACCCTTTCATGGACAATGGCCGTAGAATTCAATCCTTTCATGGACAATGGCCGTAGAATTCAAACCTTTCCTCGACAATGGCACTAGAATTCAATCCTTTCATGGACAATGGCCATAGAATTCAATCCTTTCATGGACAATGGCCGTAGAATTCAATCCTTTCATGGACGATGGCCGTAGAATTCATTCCTTTCATGGACAATGGCCGTAGAATTCAATCCTTTCATGGACAATGGCCGTAGAATTAATCCTTTCATGGACAATGGCCGTAGAATTCAAACCTTTCATGGACAATGGCACTAGATTTCAAACCTTTCATGGACAATGGCCGTAGAATTCAATCCTTTCATGGACAATGGCCGTAGAATTCAATAGTTTCATGGACAATGGCCGTAGAATTCAATAGTTTCATGGACAATGGCCGTAGAATTCGATCCTTCCATGGACAATGGCACTAGAATTCAACCCTTTCATGGACAATGGCCGCAGAATTCAATCCTTTCATGGACAATGGCCGTAGAATTCAGTCTTTTCATGGACAATGGCCGTAGAATTCAGTCTTTTCATGGACAATGGCCGTAGAATTCAGTCTTTTCATGGACAATGGCCGTAGAATTCAGTCTTTTCATGGACAATGGCCGTAGAATTCAGTCTTTTCATGGACAATGGCCGTAAAATTCAACCCTTTCATGGACAATGGCCGTAGAATTCAACCATTTCATGGACAATGGCCGCAGAATTCAGTCCTTTCATGGACAATGGCCGTAGAATTCAATCCTTTCGTGGACAATGACCGACGAATTCAATCCTTTCATGGACAATGGCCCATACGCCATGGCCGTCAATTTAAAGACCGGAAGGGGGGCGGGTGGAGGAAATGCGCGTCTCTCGTACACTCACCCTACGTCCTGCATGGTCTCGATGAGCTGCTGTTTCTGGTCGGGTGAGAAGCGCGCGAATACGGTCCCCCGCACGACCAGCTTGGGCAGGACGTCGGCGAAGTGCTCGCGAATCAGCGCCCACGTCTTGCCCGTCAACGCGAAGTGAATCCGCTCCGAATCGTCGATCTCGACTACCATGCTCGCGTCCTGCGGGTCGGATTTCACCTCTAGCACGCGCTTGTTGGCGTCCTCGGCGTAGCTGAACTGTAGCTCTGGTGCGTCCTTGGGGAAGAGCACCTGCGCCAGGATGACCTTGCCACTTGGCTCGATCATGTGACAGTCACGTGCGACACTCAGGGCCGTCAGCATGTTGTCGCCTGTACACGGACAACAAACTTACTGATCTCAACCCTTCCTTTTCTATCACCAGCAACACTTGTCTGTGCAGTAATACCATCTAAGAGTATTCCTTGAAACTTTCATATTCTTTTGATCGTATACTTTTTAACTTTCCTTTTCTTTTGTCAACAAGCCTTTTAAGAAATCACCTATACAGCGAAACCGAGATTAACATCAAATATATGGCGACAAACACGACTTATAAGCCATTTCCACGTGCCTGGTAGAGCTGACGTACCTGTGATCATAACGGGCCTGACAGCGGCTAGCTTGAGCTCTCTAATGACGGGCGACGTCTCTGGCTTCAGTCTGTTCTCCATCACCAGTAAACCTATTAACGTGAAACGACCAAAGTCTTCGGACAAAGCACTCCGACTCAGCCAGATCATGAAGAACGGGTGCAGGATAACTGGCCACCGGACAAGTGGCCACCACCTACAGTGACCACCGGACAAGTGGCTAACTTTTTGTTTTACTAATACTTTAGTCTGCAGTTCACACACATTCTGAGAGCTCCTAAGAACATACCACCGTTTTTGTAAGGTGTCTGAACAACGCGTCGACGCTCAAAACGCTGCAAAACGTTCCACGGTCACAAAGACGACGTTTAAAACGGTCGACAAGTGAAATAGCGGATAAAACGTCGACCATTCTCGGTCAGAGCGTTATTGGGAAGAGTTTAATCTGGTTATGTGGGATCTAGCCCCTCTTACATACCTAGGAGTACCTAGGAAGGTGAGCTTGTATTCGACCTCCATGCGCCGTACGCGGGCTAGATGAGCGTGTGTGGGCGGGGGGAGGGGGGGAGGGAGGAGTGGGGCTAGCAGGGGATAATATGACGTACCTAGGAAAGTGAGCTTGCACTCGACCTCCTCGCGCTGCACGCGGCTGGGTTTGTGTGTGTGGGGGGGGGAGGGATGGGGGTGAGAGTATGTCGTACCTAGGAAGGTGAGCTTGCACTCGACCTCCTCGCGCTGCACGCGCTGTATCTTCACATAGTTCATCTTCTTGAGTGGACGCCAGGCCAGGGCTATGACGCGGAAGCCTTGCATCGTGTACTGCATGAGCACGTCGTGATAATTCCCCGGCACCGACTGAGCACGGAAAGCAACGGAAATTTATTATTATTTAACCACTGACTTGAACCTCTTCTTTTTTTTCAAGACTAAATTTCCACGATGCAAACCGCTGAGGAAAAACAACAAGACTACATACAATTCGCTAAAAAAATGAGAAAAACAATCTTAAAGTAAAAGCCGCTCTCACCTCCTGCTTACACAGCGACGCAATCATTTCCGGGGCGCCCTTGGCGTACAGGTCAAAGTTCTTGTTGCCGAGTGTGCGCGCAATAACGGACATGCGCTGCAACTTGGAGGAGAAGGTGAACTGGCGCAGGATGCCGATCTCGTAAGGGATGTTCTGTCGTCACAACAACAGCACCATATGACTATGACGTCATTATTGGCAGGCCAAACGACCCCTGGATAGTTTACGACCAATCACTGCCCTAATATCATTCGGAATATCCTATATATCACTGTGAATCCAACGGTTCTGGGATCGTCATAACGTTTTTTACACGTGCTCCAATATCTTACTACAATTTCTGACAGTTTAAACAGCGTCGGGAACGAAAACAATTTAGCTGCTCACAATGCAAAGTTTCTTAGAGGTTACTGGCAAGGTACATATGCATGGAGAGGCATAGGCATGGTGGGAGAAGGGGTCTGTGTGTGCGCTGATGCTATGGTAAGTGTGTGAAGCCACATATGGTTTTTTCACCAAGGAGCGGGAATAAAAACAAAACATGTGCCGTGCCCCCCCGCCCGCACCCCCCCCCCCCAACCTCCGTTACCAGAGGTTAACTGAAGACGTTACAAGAGCTGGGACGGGGTTTGGACAACTCGGCCCATTACCAACTCGGCCAACTACCAACTCGGCCCTTTTTGGACAGCTCGGGCCAAACTTTTTTGGACGACTCGGCCCACTTTTACCGACTCGGCCCAATTGTGAAAGACGACTCGGCCCATTTTTTTGCCACTTGACTGTGTATTATTTGAGTTTTTATTACTAATTTTGATTAGAACTAGCAGCCCTTTTATAACACAGTTATGATTTCTAATGCGATTTAATCCAACAATGAAAGACGCTATTCACCCCAACCGCAATTTATGCTACCTTCGATTGCATTTCGTATGATCAGCATTGTTTTTCACAATGACAGAGATGACTGAAAGGAGTCTGAATGTCACAAACATCAAATATTACAATACCCATTTAACACACCATTTTACGGTTAACGATGCGGAGACAAATATCACTCGCCATGCACTTCATGTGTTCTGGTGATAACGGGTCATTTTACACACCGAAAATGGCCCTTCAACATTCTTAAACTTGGTTCTTAAAAATTGCAATAATGTTGTTCACGTGGTCGTCTACACTGGTACAAATTACAATTAATTCCATCACTCGCAACCAAAATAACCGAATTTAATGAGCGATTTGCAACTGATTTTACTCACGAATGTGACATTGTAAATGCAATTAATTGTTCACAACAATAATTGCTATTCATTTCAATCAAAGGTAGCACTCGAGCTCCCTTGATGTGCAATCAAACCTTTGATGTTACAATCACAGAGCACATAAACGTGTCAAAAGAACTCTGTTATTGTTTTGAACAAAACATCTTTCATCTTAAAAATGACACAGAGTACATAAATAAATTATATTTTTTTATATAAACTGCGTCCAAATAATTCTGTTATTGTCATGAGTAAGAGTTGCATTGCACTGCACTAAAACCCGTGATTCTTGGTTCCGAGATTTCAAAATTGGTGCTGGGAACCTTACGAATTGTTTTCACAATTAAAATGGTGTGTAAAAGTATTTAATCTTTGGTGCCGACTTTGAAAGGTGGTACCAACTTGCCCATAGAAAGTGGCGCTGACTTGACCAACAACTACCGACAATGTTTCGTGCCTATTCAGTTAGGTGCCGACTTGTCCGTACCCCTGGTAAAAAGTTTGTTTTTCTGTGTAATAATCTCAAACTGTCATTCACAATTAGAAGTGGTTTGTTCTCCTGACACATGCATAATCGACAATGGACAAAGTTCCAGCACTTCTTCCATAAAAGACACTAAAAAACTCACAATTTGGAGAAAATGTTCGATAAAATGTTTTGGGCCGAGTTGGTAATTTGGGCCGAGTCGTCTTTCACGAATGGGCCGAGTTGTCCAAAAGTTGGACCGAGTCGTCTTACGCGATGGGCCGACTTTGTGTGGGCCGAGTTGCTTATGGGCCGAGTTGTCCAAAGACCGCTGGGACAAAGTCATTAGAATGTGGGACATGACGCGGAATGAGCGGACACGACGCGGAATGAGCGGACAGTACCCCCCGCGCCAGCAACACGACGCATGCGCCGACTGGCGCCGTAACGATGCTTACCTCGTCACTGGCGAGCGTTTCCGAGGCCGCCACGACATCGGGTTTCCGAGGCCTCACCACGGTCGGCATAAACACGTCATATTTTGACGTGTCCTCACCTTGTTCCTCCAGTTCCTGTGGAAACAATTGCCATGTTTGCACTTCCTAAACTATAGGACCGCCCCCCTTCACCCCCCTACCCCCACCCCCACCCCCACCCCTAACTGACATCGCTGAATTCGATGCGAATTCGAATTCCTCTACGCGTGGCTCTGTAAATGAACCTTTTTTTATTTTAAATTACAAGCGTGAAATAAAGTAATAGTATTCAATCACGAACTTTAATGTCAAACGTCAAAATTTTTAATTAAAAAATCTTGGTAACGTTGAGCGTTGAAGGAACTTGTGTTTAATTGAATTTGCTTAAGGATCTTTTTACACCAATGTAAGTGCGAAGGCTTCAAACCAACCCATCCGGTGGCTTCGAACATTTTGAAATCGAGCGGGTCGCCGCTGATCTCTCCCTCAATGACAGTAAGCGAGTGGCACGTGGCCATGGCGCACGTGATTGGTCGGCGCCCCAGTGACGTCACCTCCTTCGTCACGTGCTCAAACTCCGCCGCCTCCGCCGCTATCGCTCCCCACATATCCAGTCCATCCTCCGTCAGGGTGCCAGTCTAAACAAACATATCCAGTCCATCCTCAGTAAGGGTGCCAGTCTAAACAAACAACTTTTATTTTCATATATTTATTTAATAGTTAACACAAATTTATTTTCATTATTTTTTCGGGGATATGCAAAAAAAATATGCACAAGAACAACATTTACAATGAACTAAATGAACTTACAATGAACTAAGACCAAATTTTGCAAATAATACACCTTTACCATTTGAATATAAGCTATAGAATCAGAGTCCATATACCTTATCAAAGCAGTAGAGATTGAGAGCACCGCACTGGTTGATACTGTTGGGACTGATACAGAAGATCTTGGACGCGCGCAGTCGCCGCTGAGCGAAGACGATGCCAATAGTCATGGCCGCGGGCAGCGCGGGTGGTACGACTATCGTGACTAAGTCCAGACTACGCAGCACGATAGTCCCCGCGTCTATGCCGCGATAAATCTGCAGTCAACCAAAACAAAAAATAAATAAAACTAGAACAGTGGCTGTTTAGGTGTCAGTTTGTTGTATAAATATAACGAGAACGCCCTCACAGTATTAGTATTGTAATCGGCAATGGTCGATCCAAGTTCACGGGGTGATAAAAGAGGATTATTGTTAAATATCGGAAAATGCACATCTGGTATTGTGGGCAATGGTACTGTGATCATCTACCTAAGCAAACATGTTGCACCTTTACTCGAACTTAAGAAAATACTTATATTTTGGCAAACTACGCCTATAATTTCTTCAGCAATTTCAGAGGTTGTGTGGCTGCTGCCATATTGTCAGCCATCTAGTACTAGACATTAGTGTTATGAGTCGATGGCCGTAGTTGACTCATAACACCGTAATGTCAAGTACAAGATGGCTGATAATATGGCAGCGGCCACACTGAAAACATACATTAGCGCGATCTTAATGACAACATAGCCCGAGAACTACTTTTGCATAATTAAACCGTATATTCATACTCTCACAACATAACGCCTTGCTTTTTGGCCACACATTTGTTCCGCGGTACATAATTAACAGCGGTAAAAAGTTTTTCGGCACGAGTGCTAACAGGGTCAGTTTGAAAACAAACTGACAAAAAAAGCTAGACCCTCAGAGTGACACGATCTCCCGTACAACGCGGATGACCGATGAAAGCGGTGCTAAGGCAGACAAGATTCCACGTGTAACGCGGATGACCCGTGAGATCGGTGCTAAGGCAGACACGATCCCCCGTGGAACGCGGATGACCCGGGAGATCGGTGCTAAGGCAGACACGATCCCCCGTGGAACGCGGATGACCCATGAAATCGGTGCTAAGATAGACACAACAAATTTTACATGAATTCGTTTAAAACTACGACGCAGCACACCTCCAATATCTGCTCTATCTGTGTCAGAGCTTTTTCAATAATAAAAAAAAAAACATCATTTATTTTATTACTGTTTAGTGAATCCGAATGAAAAATCCGACGTTGCACACATTCCACGTGTGTTTTATCAGTGTGTAAAATGTCAAAACAATCCGACCTACAGTTTCGGGAGATTTATCTCAAACATGACGTCCCATTATGCCGCCCCAATTTCCCATTTATTACATAAACGCTAAGTTTAACAAAATTTCAAAATACTGTCACTTTGATAATTTTTCACGACTCCGAACAAAAAAATATGGCGTGGCACACCTTCAATATGTGCGCTATCCGTATGTGAAATATCAAAACATGTGCTCCATCTTCGTGCGAAAATTCAAAACAATCCTACCTATAGTTTCGGAGATATAGCCCGGACACGCATGCAGAAACAGGGACAAGCTGATAAATAGCCCTCCGCTACTATGAGGATAAAAACAGGTCGCTTAATCTCGAACTGATAATGAACAAAGCCGTGTCAGCGAATAGTTACCAAGCGAGTGGCAGTGCTCATACCCGAAGACCCTCGGCAGACATCGGAAATGTTCGGAATACTTGCCGAGTTAACCGAGACAAAATGACTAGGTGACACTGTTATACATTTTCGTAAATAATGCCATGTCCATACACCACGTGATGTATCTACATCTAATATAGCATTTTTAATCATTTTTTTCTTTTTTCAAATATATTTTTTATTGAGGAAGCAGCTCACCATTATCACGTAAGTGTAGATCATGCCAACAAGGGAGATTCCAAACAATACTCCAATAAATTTGTACGCATCTTGTGAAAACTTAAAATCTGTCGGTTTAGGAAACATAATGGAACGCACTAAGTCCCCCTTGGCTGTAGAAAAACCTGCAACACCAAAAAATATGTATCAAAATACTTATTAATTCAAACATATTTATCATTACATTGTTAAAGCATTTTTGTTCAAATTTATCTTTTTTTTTTATTTTCAAATGTATTTTTTTTCAGGTTTTACTGAAGCTATTTACCTGTTCTGATGACGACGGCCTTGACCTTTTGCTTGCCGTAGAAACGGGTTTGTATGACCTTGGTGCCACAGAAGAGCGTGTGACGTGAATGCTCCTTGACGTTATACAACACTTGACCTTGATCTCCAGCGACCTTGGGATTTGGAAGTGGAGTCTTCGTCACAGGAACACTCTCCCCTAAAATAGAACATTCCGTATCTATCACTTTTATTAATAAATGTTTTGTTCTGTTCTCCTTATATGTTACAGCTTTTTATTGTTATTTTTTATCTTGCAGCTTTTAGAATCGCTGCTTCCAACTCTTGCACAATGTATTGACAATTTCAGCAAACGGTCCCCACTCCACCTCCTACCACCACCCCTCCCCCCTCCCCCCCCCCCCTCACATATACATCACGAGAATCACGTGACACTGTCAGCCAATCAACACGCACCTGTCAGCATGCTCTCGTTCACAATACAGTTTCCGGTGACCAGCACGGCGTCACATTGCATTGTGCAGCCGTGACGCGGCACCTCGATGACGTCACCCGGCACAAGGTCCTCTGACGGGATGTCTTCAAAATCTGTGCCAGTCAAATTTGAAACTTAATTCGTAAAACTTCAAGCACGAAAGTAAGAAAATACCATTACTAAACCAATATTTATTACATTTCTTCAGGGAAACTGACTTGACGCCAGGGAATATAATGTTAGGACGAAATCGTGTCGTTTTCTTGAATTTTGATTTTAACCCGGTTAATTTTTCAGAAATTTGTCTGTGGGTTAGTCTTTTCAACTGTTGTTGGTAAGAGTGTGGGACACGGTCATGATGACGCTGGTAGTGTGAAGAGTGGGCTATGTAGGGGGCAGGCGTACCGCCGACATCCTGGCACACGGTTATGACGTCGTAGTAGTGTGAGGGGGGGGGGGTGTATGGGGGCGGCGTACCGACGGTATCCCGGCACACGGACAGTGGGGGGGAGGGGGGGGAGAGAGGGGGAGGCGTACCGCCGGTATCCCAGCACACGGACAGTGGGGTGGTGGGGGGGGGGTCAGAGAGGGGGAGGCGTACCGCCGGTATTCCGACACACGGACACGATGTCGCTGGCAGTGATTGTGCTCTTCAACGCTCGCTGCATCTGTAAGCATAAAAACAACACCACGGGTGACGTCACGACAGCTAACGACACTACCGCACTTTCGGTTAATTCTGTCGTGCGTAACGATTGACAGTGTTACACTGTAACGCTTGCCAAGCTTTGCTACAAGCAAAAAAAAAAAACTTTGAGAAAAGTATGTAAGCAAACTTCTAATTCTAAGAAGCGCAAACAGCATGACAGGAGGGGGAGGAGGTTAGAAGGCGGGGAAAATGAGAAGAAATGGGTGAATGGAGCAGAAGGGGAGCAGGGAAAGGAGCAAGAAGAATCATGAAGTTGGGAAACGGCGAGGGAGAGAGTGCGAGAAGGTGAGGAAGCGAAGGCGAACGAGGGATAAACAGCAACTGAGGGAAGCGCGAGATGGGCGAGGCACGAGGAGGCGAGAGGGAGGCAAAGAGGAGGTGGAGGAGGCGAGGGGAAGAGGTAAGAAGGAGACCGGGAGGAGCTGAGAGGGAGGCGGGAAGGGTAGGAGCAGCGAAAGGGTTTGATTTACAGCGCAGATCGGCGAGGAGGTGGAGGGGTAGCAGGAGGAGGGGGAGGGAGGGGGGGGGGGGGGTATCAGACTTACAGCGCGCGTCTGGTAGATCTGCGTGGTGAGTGAGATCAGTGATATGATGAGGATGGTGGTCGCGTAGAAGGCATACTCGTCCGTGGGGAGGTGGGGGAGGCGGGTACCCCGGGAGGAGGAGGAGGAGGAGGAGGAGGAGGAGGAGCAGGAGAGCCTGACTTACAGCGCGCGTCTGGTAGATCTGCGTGGTGAGTGAGATCAGTGATATGATGAGGATGGTGGTCGCGTAGAAGGCATACTCGTCCACGTACCACAGCACGACACTGAAGATTTGAAACACGTAGAACGGATTCAAGCCCTGCAACAGATGACGAACCAAGTGGTTAGAAGTCATAATTAGTGATGTGATCCGTCACTGATGGGTTCGGTTCGGTTCGGTTTCGGTTTTTAAACAAAAATCCGCGGTTTTTTTCGGTTCGGTTTCGGTTTTTTCAGACTATGCAAATATATATAAATTAAAGATATTCCCTAGTAATTTCCTGTTTTTATTCTAGAACGTGATAAGTAAACACTTTGCTTAACTAAAAAAGGAACTCATCTGGAATTGTAAAATAATGCTGCGCTAAAATAGTGAGCTGAAACATTCAAAGCAGTTAAAAATGGTCCTGGGAAAAACAAAAATAATGTTAATTAAAAACCGAAAATGAACCGCGGTTTTCCACGGAGCACGGTTCGGTTTAACCGAACCGCCACCTTCACGGTTAACCGTCCAAAACGGTAAACCGTCACATCCCTAGTCATAATGCGCTATGCAAACCTAACGGTGAATGGACCATGATTGGACCGCGATTTGTGACGTCAACAGCCACCAGTCACATTGTATTTTAATTACAAAATACAGCCTTTTACTTTTCAAGCATTACCACAGCTTTCGTTCTGTTTTTTTTTTTTTTATTCTATGGAATGTACGTACTTAAGTAAAAGCACTTACTTGAGTGAAAAGCAGTTTAATGACGGGTGTAACTCTAACTATAATTGCATTTGTCCCATAAAGCACTTGTCTGAAAGAAAAATAAAATAAAACAGACAAACTAAACTACCAACTACTTTATGACCTTGTTTTCAAGATTCTACGGGGTAGGCAAATAGTCTCTCTGTAAATAGGTTACCAGCAAAAAAATGTGAATCACCATTTTAAAAAGATCAGTTTCATTATTTCGAAAAGGAGCAATACCACAATAGACAACAATGACTCGGGACAGGCACTGGTTGCTTAGATACAGACAACTGGGGCACAACACTGCGACAGTCACAACTATAGATGCATGTCAAAGGAATTACCCTTAAACTTGACACCGTGCGTTACGGACAATTTTAGTAATTCTCGTTGGTCATGCTGGAAGTGTTTTGGATACCGCCTCGGCTCGTCTGTGGCACTGTGAAACGCTGTTACACCCTTCACACCGCGCCGACACACTGTGAACCGCTGTTACACCCTACACACCACGCTGTCACACTGTGAACCGCTGTTACACCCTACACACCACGCTGTCACACTGTGAACCGCTGTTACACCCTACACACCACGCTGTCACACTGTGAACCGCTGTTACACCC